>JARUHQ010000011.1:12689381-13039381 GCA_029955515.1 Chrysomela aeneicollis | reverse complement strand
AGTACTTTTATTCAGCCATCCTCGTCCACCCAGTAGCTCAAGTAATAATATTCAGTTCCGTGTATTCATTGATGAGCACAGTAACAGTTATAAATGTATATTTTTCATCCACTATCCTCTAGGTTCTTCTGAAATGATTGGATGTATGCAAAAAATGTGTACTAGTATAGATTTGAGAACTTGTTAATTGTTATGATGATAAGTTCTTAACTGGATGACATGAACTATATCAAAAGTAGGTACCTATAAATCAGTTGCAGTCAGTAAATCAGTTTTGTGTTACTATTTCACATATTTGCCTATATAAGTTCATTTTTATATATTTTTCAGACCTACGAATGGACACAAATGGGATCAGTCATCCCCATTTTCATTTGGGGTAACATGACTACACAAATATTGGGTGGATGGTTATCTTCTCTCTATGGAGGCAAATGGATATTAGTTCTCACAAACGGAATTTGCTCTATTCTAGTACTAGCACTGCCAACTGTAATATATACTTTTGGATTTGTTGGACTTCTGATCAGTAGGTTCTTGCAAGGTATCCTTATCGGGTTTACAAGCACATCAGTTCTTTCACTCTTAGCAAAATGGGCACCTCCACAAGAAAGGAGCACTCTAGGAATCATAGCAGGCTCAGGTAAAGTATTTGGATTATTTTCATTTTGGAAATGTATGTGGAAATGGAATTTTCACTGTTCATGAATTTCAATGTTCTATGAAGTAAATTAATTCGTAAAGTATATCAAACTCCTATACTATAATAGTTAGTATAATACAGTGTTGCCACCACTTTGAAATTCATCGTAATATAGTCATTTTTAATGTATTTCACGGCCGTATTCGCCGTATGCTATTAAGCTAAGCTTAAGGCTTAAGCACGCTTATAGTTACGATTTTGTATGCACCGTATCTACAAAATCATTTAAGCTCGCTCAACTCTAAGCGGTCACAATTGGCGGCTTTATATTTTAAGCCAGGATTATGTGGACATCATAACCCCGTTTTTATGATTTCTGTTTCAATATTTTGAATAAAAACCAATTATGGAAGTCAATAATTGAGGATGAAGGAATGCACAGTCCATAAAAATATGAAATTACTTGTTGCAATTTACGTTAGTTTTCAAACCAAGAATCAATGAAATCATTACAAATCGTGACACTTCAACAGCAACAAGTATTAAATGTCAGAATCAAATGAACAAGAAAACTCGTTTTTATGATTTTTTGTCTCATTGGCCTCTTCCCAAAAAATGGGCCAATGTTAAATTGGCGTGAGCCACAATGGTGATTACGTCACTTATATTCTATCAATTATATATCCATACGCCACGCAAACGCAAATTTAGCTTGTCAAACAAAGGGTATGATTCAATATATATGTTATATCGCTTTTCCATATAACATATATAACGGTTCAACCCGTTGATTGATCAATCAACGGTTTGAACGGTTCAACCTGATATTTTTCTTTTTCACCTAACCTAACAAAGAGGGTAGTGGTTACTATGTATGTAAATATGAGATCAGAGTAATACGACGTTATAGGTTATGACCGTTGATGAGAGAAAAAGTAGGTACGTGTATGACTCCACTTGTTACTAGCCGAACAATAAAGATTGATATGTCAGGTTTTTTCACCTAACTAAGCGTAGCGATTGTTGCTTGAAAAAACTATAAAATACCAACAATAAAATCGATTTTATATAACCAAGTTACAAAAATGTATTGTTTGAATAGATTCACAGGTTTTGGTGCATAAATATCTATGTTAATTGAAGATCACTCACCTTCGAAATCTATGTTTGTGAGCTAATCACAATCATAGATTAAATATGTCACAATGTATGGACATAAAAAATCAGTTATCGTTTGGCGATCTAGCAGGGTAGGAAGTAGGGAGCCCCGACAGGAGGCCCCAACAGGAGGTCCCGACAAGAGGTCCCGAGAAGAGGCCCCGACAGGTGGCCTCGACAGGAGGCTCCGACAGGAGATCCCGACAGGAGGCCCCGATAGGAGCCCCCGACAGGAGGCCCCGACAGGAACGGGGGCCTCGTCCGGAACAAATGCATGCAAAATGAAAATTCACACCCTCGGGAAACAATTCTTCAATCCACCCCTACTTGATTAGTGATTTCCATTTTTTTTCTGGAACTACATGCCATGATGATGCTGCTCTTTCGGCATCTCACATTTTAGAACACTGCACACGTACGGTAAACGAATAAACCGCACATCACACGGTAACCAAATAATCCGCACTTCACACATCCACAATAGTTTATTGGGTAAAGGAGACCGCACTCCCGATGTCTTAGAGGGATGATGATGTCTTCTTCTATATAATACCGTCAAGACAATGATGATAACACCGGCGTATATATCATCAATATTGTGCCGAACAACCGAAGTGTTCAAGCATCGTGAACAGACAAAATCATCCTAGCTTATCGATATGGTTCAAGAACAATTATATATGTTGTATATGACTGTCCACAATGACACGAATGAGAACAAAAAACAATGCAAAAGAACTACAATCTTTCTACTGCTTTTTTTGAGCATGAATCAATCATATCCAAGTCGATGAGAGGCGATACTATATACCGAGTCTCGTTGATTTTCAAATTTGCAAAGGATTTTATAGATCATTTGAATTTCCTTAAAATTTCTAGCTTTTATGTGTTTCGAAGAGACTTTCTATTTATCTGGGGAATCATTCAGAATTCTTCAGTAGTGGAATTATTCGATATTAATCAAAATTCAAGAATGATGTGTACCTAAAAATATCGAGTTCATTCCCGAATATTATTGAAATTCCAGCAAATTACTTATCTTAATAAACATATTAGTACATAGGTTTTCGTTGTTATCAGGTTTAACAGGTGGAGGTGTGATAATGATGTTTGCTAGTGGTTACATAGCAGCAAGTTGGTACGGATGGCCCATGGTTTTTTATGCACTTGGAAGCACGCAGTTACTGGCATCTCTGTCTTTTGCATACTTTGGCTCCAATAGTCCAGCCGATCATCCATCTATATCCCAGCAAGAAGTGTTCTATATCAACAATTCTTCTGTTGTGGAAAAGGATAACCGAGTATTTGAAATGCAGCACTTGTTGAAAATTATGGGATGGGACATGTATCTTCTTCTAGGTTATGTCTACTCCTTGGAGTCAGATTCTAAAGTCCAAAAGCTTTATGGCCCTTGTGCTTGTTCAGTGCACATATACAGTAGGAGTGTATATTTTGTTCTCAGAGATCCCCATATACTTCAGCAAATTCATGAAACTTGATATAAAGTCGGTAAGTTTCTTGTAGGACTCATATTAGATCTTCTAAATACAGGATGACTGACAAAAAACGAAAAAAAAAAATTAAATGACTTCAAATTAATCAAATTCTACAAGGTGGCACTGTGTTTTTTTTAAATACTTAACTCTAGCGACAGTGATTGCCATTTTTTTGCTTGACGATAAATGAAAAAATATTTGTTTTGAGGAAATCTAGAATGTTTTGAAAATTCGAAAAAGCTGAACCTTGGGTGAACAACGTCCTCTAGTAGACGCGGTGTGAACTGGAGATCAACATCAAATGAAGCGTTCGAATGATTGTGGAATTCTCTTTCAAACGAGCCCAAGTTGATCGAATTTGGAGCAAGGGTGTAGGAGATACAGCTATTTCTATAATTATTTTTTCGACAGCTTTCCCCAACATTATTTTTCGAGACATGAAGGAAATTATGGAAACAAACTAACGCAAATTTTGCTGAACTCTTCATTTCCGTCATTAAAACAGTAACTTGACATGGTGATTTTCCGAGACAAATCGAATTTTCAGTTATTTCATAGTAATTGTGCCCTCTAGCGGTCATTTTGAGAACTTGAAAATATTTCCATCAATTTCTATTGGCCGATTTAGTCCTGAATTTTTTTTCCTCGGAGTCCTAAAGTTTATGGTTTCCATAATATCGTACCTCGCCGACCTTAGTGGGACACCCTTTATATTTTGATGATAAAAATTGTTACAGATATGTTCATATTTGTCATTGCTTCTTCCCAAAAATACAACAATAGCACATTTTTTTGGATGAAATATTGAAAAAAAATGCGGACATCCTGTGTTTCATGATGATGAAAATCGGTACAGGTATGTTTCAAGTGATCCTGATTCAGAATCCATAATCATTTTTTGTTAAAAAAATTCCTAATAGTACTTTTTGAAAAATGGGTCAATAAAATTGGTCGCAGCTGGTTACGATAAAAGCAAAAGAATATAATCACTTCATTGTTGGATAGACACTTCAAATACCTATTTAACAAAATTAAGTTTTTCATTTATCCAAATACGGATCAATATATTTATATGTATATACTTTTTTCGTGCCATGCTGGACACAAAGTTAGGTAAATAGAATTCCTGCATTTTCCATCATATTGTATTTTTTTTTCCAGAATAGTAATCTGAGTACCCTTCCACTTTTGGTTATGTGGATGCTGGGTTACATGTTCAGCTTCATATCTGATTGGCTCATAAATAAGGGGATTCTCACAATTGGTAGAACACGAAAAGTGATGATTTCAATTGGTGAGTAGTAAGGATGACATTCAATCATAGATAGGCACCCTATCATCATCAAATTCAACGATGGTGTATTTGGTATTTAATGATGCTATTACCAAGACTAGAGTAAAACGTTGTTCATGATCCACCTATAGCTTTGATGTTTGATCATAGTTGTTGTGCTGAGATATGATTATATATTTTGAACGTTGTATAAAAAAACTCAGGCCACAGCCGATAAAATTGTATTTTGCAGTCGAATTTTTGGCAAAATATGACTTATCGATCACTCAATCAAACCCAGATTCACACCTTCTTGAAATCGTATAATATCTCTTTTAGTTTCGAAAGAAAAAAATAGTATATCCAATTAAAATATCGAACATAGTTTGAAATGAATGTCTGGTAGACTACGAGCAGAAAACAACTACCTTCCTGGTGAATAAACATTTGCGATCTGCTTTCACAGTGTGAATCGTTGCATGGACTACGAGCAGATATAATTCAATGTTCTGCGTGGTATTTACCAGGAAAGTAGTTGTTTTCTGCTCATAGTCTACCAGACATTAATTTTAAACTACGTTTGATATTTTAATTGGATAGACTAATTCACCTTTCAAAATTTTTTGTCCATATCATGGCTTTTCCATTTTTTCGTGTCTTATAGTATTCGGACACTTATAATCCCACTGGATTCATTAGTATTCCTTTGCAGGATTTATTGTTCCGTGTGTAGGACTCCTAATGATTGCAAATTGTGATAAGAATGACATCACGAAGGCCACAATTCTTTTGGTCATCGGACTCGGGTTTTCAGATGCCGCCTTAGCAGGTCATATGGTGAACCATATCGATCTCTCTCCGAACCATGCTGGTACCTTGATGGGAATCGCTAACCAATTAGCTTTATTATGCTCTGGTGCAGGTGTTCTATTGGTGCAATATATTGTTACAGATGAGGTAACTTTGACCACGTTATATCAAACCCATACATAGACAAAACTGTAGGCAATTTATTTGAGAAAATCAATCGATATGAATATAGCGTTATCAAATTTGAAATCCCATGTTTCGTCTTCTAGAAACCATCATCAACTTAATTTTTTTAAATACGGACCTTGATTTTTTATTTCATTTTTTGTTACCTTTCGATAGCCCAAAAACTATGAGCGATCACAAATTCTGATTTTCAAATGTTTCGATGACAATTATCGACAGTTTCTCTATTTTTTCAAGTATCCAATCCGAAACCATTTTTAAAATATTAATATTCATTAGTAATATGACTATGGAACGCTTATCAGCACCTAAACACTGGCAATATTTTAATGAAACCCCTAACCCATTCACTGCCTAATTATTACGAAATTTAACTTCTGGAAAATTAAAATCTCTACTACTCAGTCAGTTGATGAAAACTATGCTCGAATGATTCCCCTTGCACCTATAGGCATTTTCGTATGCGTCTTCGCAGGTTTCCCGTAAGCGCGCGATGGATCATTCTTCCTCCAGCTCGTATGGTTGTTTTTGCAAACATTAAATTTTGGTATAGAATATTAATGTCCCGTGCATGAAATATCTTTCATTTTCGATATCCCAATTAAAAATAATCCAGCGGGGATAAATCGGGACTCTTTGCAGGTCAGCGCACCGCACCCGAGGCACCACCGATTGGTTTTCAATCCATTGATTGGGGGAAATGTTTCATTTGCGAGTTTCTATTAAATACTATGATAAATTTAGACCATACTATGTTTTTCTGAATTGGAAAATACTATTTTTCTATTTTGGTTGTATAATGAAGTCATTGTACAACGCAAATGGGTGTCGAAATAGCCTCTATTTCGATACGCATTCTTTATTATTCGGAGATTGGTACAATCTAACTGTCAAATGAAAGTTAGAAGAGTTAGGCCCAGTTTACTTCTGAGCGATTTGGATTTGGTGATATTAGCAGTGAAAAACTCAATGTTTTAATTGGTAAATTTCAATTCAGAGTGTAATTTGATTCAAATTGACGAATAAAAACAATTGAAACATTGAATTTTTCACCGCTGGTATTTCAATAATCAAAATCGCTCACCTGTAAACTGGGCATTACGCTTGTGCGTCAGATTTTAATTATTTCAAATGTCATCATTGTTACCAATCGAAGATGGTTCTGTTATTTATCGATATTAAATCAATTTTTTTCTTCAAATCAATTCAAAATAGAAAAAATTGCATATGACACACGTTTTATAAGACACGTTGTCGCACTTGTTCACTTGGAGCACTCCTCGCTTCGCTCGTCGTACTCCAAACAACGCATGCGACAAAATAGCGTCTTATAAAACTTGTATCATAATATACTATTTTGATCCCGAAAAGTTTTCTAAACATTGAACTGTCATAAATTGGCGATTGGTTGTGACTTTTCATCGCTAAAATCAATGCCGTTTTTTCTAATTTCAGTAATTGTATTATATATTTCAAAAAGATCGAGAAACTGTAAATATTTGTCATCGAAACATTTGAAAATCAGAATTTGTGATCGGTCATAGTTTTTGGGCTATCGAAAGTTGACAAAAAATGAAATAAAAGATCCAGGTCCGTATTAAAAAACATTAAGTTGATGATGGTTTCTAGAAGACGAAACGTCGGATTTCTAATTTGATAACGCTATCTTGTGGAGAAGAAAAAGTGGTCATGATTGTAAAATACTCTAGACCACTATCATATGTATCAGTTTATCACAATTAAAACACTAGTGATCTAGGTAGGAGTATTGGATCATTTAATAGGCACTAATAATTAAATAACAATAATTAATCGCGAGGTAACGTGAGGTACTTTTCAGTCATCGAAGTAGACTGAGCTGCTTATGCAGGGCTGCCAAATGAACATGATTAATAATTATAATAATAACATAGGTATCATATACGATATACATCGCAATGGTGAAGTGTTATTCATATTCAATTTTTTTCGGATATCTCCGAAAGTATTCGGAACTTTCCAAGTTTCAGAAAGGCATTTTGTTGCCATAATTTAACCGACTCTGTATCTCTTACGGTTTACGAGATCCCAATGATGAGGCTCGAATTCCAGCCACCCTGTATGCATCAGGCTGACTGACAGAGAACGCTCCAAGCTATGGCGTTTATATTAATCATCCGATTTCTGAAAACAAAATAGCAAATAAAATTACTCTTTCGAATAATAAGGAGTGCTGCCGAGCAACAATAATTATTGACTCAATACAAAGAGACAGAATAAGGATACACAGGAGAGAGAGTGGTATTTTGCTAGACTATTCCACGAATGCTCCTTGTGCATTTATTATAAACATAAACAATTCATTAAAACCATAAAATCTCGCATACAATTGATTTGATGTTACTCCGAATAGACCCATTTTGAGGTCCATGGCTATATTGCTATACTTATAATTTGTCGAAAGGCAGCTAGTGTGAAACAGTAATAGTCATTCAATATGTATCTCTTTGTCTTACCAAAAACTGTTAAGAAAGAGTAGGTAGGTTTTCATTACAGCCCTACAGAAGTATTGTTTAATATTATTGATATTATGTACAGGGTGTCCCAAATTCGCGGTTCAACATGGGGAACTCGGTAACGACCAGAGATACAGGGTCGGTTAAATCAGGACAAATATGTGTATTTATATGCGCAATGATATGTCGCAAAGTAATAGTTGTTGTTTTTTTTATTCTTGGGGTATTTCAAGAAAACCAAATTCGTGATTGATGATTTTCATTTTTATTGGCTTTATTTTAGTAGATGAAAAAAAAGAGACACTTACTCGCAGCTGTTTTTCATGCTCTATAACTTGGCAGTATAGAATCTGTATAAGATGCCCTTCCCCTGTTGCTTTCTGTTTGAAAAATGATATAATAATAATTACTTGTTGATTACTAACAACAGTAACAACAAACATTCTTAGATGTTCTCGCCGAATTTTTGGTGTTCCCTACATACAAACTCGAAGGAGAGTCATAAATGGACTCACTAAAACACACAATTTTTTTGGAATGCAATAAAAAATACCGGGAGCAGGTGGGTTCACTACGAATCAAAAACTTGAAGAAAATGTTTGAGGAAATTGCGAAAGAAATGCAAAAAATTTTCATCACTGAATTGTGGAACCCCTTCCCCAAAATAAGCCATACTTTTGAGAATTTCAATCAGTTCTAAAAGTTCTTCTATATTTTCGTCGCTAGACGATAAATGATGGTCCAACATATTAGTGTTAAAAAGATTCCTAGAAATAGACAAATACATTCTGGGGTATTAATGAATTAATTACTTTCAACACTCACTTTCACTGATCTAAAACAAGGTAGAGTTTGGTTTAATGTTTTTCATGTACCTATTTGTGCTCCACCATGTTCCCCATGTTAGTCAGCGAATTTGGGACACCCCTACATATTGAAGATATATCTGTCCTGTATACTTTGCAACTACGCATGTTCTAACTCAATAATTATGTTCACACTGAAAATAATTGGTTTATTATCTTGTTTTTCAGACCGATCCAAGTCAATGGAAAATCGTCTTTTACTCCACTGCTGCAGTTTTCTCATTTTCCGCAATTATTTTCAATATATTCGGTTCGGGAAAAGTTCAACATTGGAATAACTAGAGTCAAATACCTGCCTCGAGATACTTACTCAATTCAAAATAAATAATGTTTCGTTTATCTCATGGATGAAGAAATTTGCTTTAATATTAATGTTAATACCCTTCAAACTTAAAATCAAGGTACCAATTCCTTCATCCTCTCCCAGTATCCTTCATCTGCCTCATCTGATCAAACATTCGAGCAGTAGCGAAATAAAAAAAAATCCTTCATCTGCACGTACAGAGGCGCACTCTGTACACGTTAGAGTATATGAATAACCTATTTCAAGTTGGGTGATTTTGTTATCTGGATATCATGACCCTAATATCTAGGAATACTTTTGTGCGTACTTTTGTGTAATTGACTCTCATTTCAGAAAATGTATTCTTCACAACCTGTGACTGCTGCTTATGATAAAGATACGTCAAATTCACTTGATCAGTTGTTGATACCTGTTAAGTAAACGGTATAACCTTTTTTGTAATAGATGAAAAACAAGAAAACTCATCCATTCAATTGTTGAATCCTGGTCGTCTTAAAAAAAGCGGTACGTATTGGAAATATATTTCTACTGAATGAAAATCCTAAAGGGACGTATGTCGAATTATTCTTCAATTCATTCAACACGTGAAATAGAAATCTAAATCACGTCACGTTGCCACAATTCATTGGGATACGCCGATGAATTATATCATTGATTTTATAAAAATTAAGAGTAACATAATAACATTATTTCAGTTATAATCATGAAGGGGCTGTTACTTGTTGAATTCTTCATATTTCTCCTCAATGAAATAGCTAATCGATCGAAGTCAGATGACACTGAAGTCTTCGTTCCTTTCTTATAATATTATTGGAATCATGTGGATGTTAAATCCATCAACATACCTAAAATACGGTTATTGGACAAAGGTCCATTTCGAAATCTTGATTTGAATCGTCGTGATTCAATATTTTTTTCAAATAGGTGCCGTATGATACGATCCAAAAAATACCTGAAACAGATACTCCACCTACCTCAAAAACTTCTTCTGGTCATTTGAGAATGCATCTCTATCCGTTTACAAATGGGGAATTATTCGAACTGTTATCTTATAGATTAAAAAAATCAAATTCCCATGGATTTGATGAAATTCCGGCGTTTATTGTCAAAAATGCAAATCACTCATGATGCTAGATGTCAAAAACACTTTGCCAACGAGCATACTCATATATTGCTCCAAAAATATACAACTCTTTGCCTGAAAATATAAAAAACAATCCCTTTGCAAATTTTAAACATCAACTGAAAATTTTTATCATTAGCAATCCTAGAAAGATTGTGAGGTTACAAATCCAATAGTAATCGTCATAGTTTCTCGAATATATGTGTACAATATAAATGTCCACTGAGATCCATTTACTGATTTCTGCATAAAGAACTAATCATAGAGTAAGTTTTATATCTTCCAAAATTCACATAATTATATGTTTTATTATTTTATACACTATTTTCACATGCCCATTGAGATCATTTGCTGAATCATATATCAACATGCATTTGTTATTGAAATTTATTAATTCATTATTTTACGTCACAATCCATAAATTTTAATGGATACACATATTGAGAACTATTTACTGAATCCAACTATTTGTACTTTATTATTATTTTACTATTTCATTACGTATAAATATTATATACTCATTCATTTAGTACTCAAGTACTTGTACCATTTACTCTCAAAACAAGTGTTTAATCACTTACTGAGTATCCACATTTATTCATCGAAATTTAACTTTGTGCATTGTATTTCTTATATTTTTTGAATAAATGTTATTTTATTTTTTATTTTATTATTTTATCTCTCAATCATCTTTTGTGGATTTGATTCACTTCTGTTCTGAGCACCCCAAATATAGGTCCAACAAACAAGCTTGGTTGTTTCAGAGTTACCATTTATCTGACAGTCTGAGTTATAACATTATATACGACAACTTCAAATTGAATTTGGTACTCAGTTTCTGCTCCTACAAAATGTCTTCTTCTGAACATTCAATATAAAAATTATATATTTGCCCCATTTATCTCAAACCGAACTGTCAATGCTTATATAAACAAGAGTCATGCGTATTCAATCAAATGAGATGACCCAATGTCCTATTTCTATTTTGAAATTGCTAACTGACACTGAGAAGAGCAATTATAGCTCGATGGGTAACTGCTGCAGGGTAGGGGCAATATTCTGTAAACTTTGGTAGGGGGTAATACGTCATCAGCTACGTCACAAGAATGCTGTAATGGCATTCTACCAACATTCTACCATTTCTGCCATAGTGTTTTCGTTTACTTGTGCAATATTTTCAATGATTTTGACAGCTTTGAGGGCTGATTTTGTACTGTTATACTATCATGGCATGGATATTATTCAAGTCATTCTGATTTTTGATCCTCTCTGGCTCTGTGACAGGTAAATAGTAAACAAGTAAGAAGTAGTATAATGTAAACAACAAAGGGCTTTCATATTGTTTCATATTCTAGATGACTGGAACTACTCAAAGTGTTGTTACAAAGAGAATATGGGTTGTTACTTGCAGAAGGAATCGGATGAAGCAAAGCATGGCAGAAATGTTTTACCCAAAAATGATAAAATAAGAGAATATTTGGTTAGGTTTCCAAAACGACAGGTGAGTTCTCTTTATAATAAGAATGTTTCTACTTTTCTCTGCTTTTAGCTGTTTCCATATTATATTCACCTCGATTTTCACCTATGGAACCTGACAAAACAATAACTACACCTTTTCCAGTTGTATTTCAGAAAGCGTCAATTGAATTTCAGAATAGTCACTTGTATTTCAGAAAGTATCAATTGTATTTCAGAATAGTGAGTTGAATTTCAGAAAGCATTAAATGTATTTCAGAAAAGTCAACTTTATTTCAGAATTCGTCATTTGAATTTCAGAATATATCATTTGTATACAAATGACGAATTCTGAAATTCGATTGACTATTCTGAAATACATTTGACGCTTTCTGATATCGAACTGACTATTCTGAAATAAATTTGACGCTTTCTGAAATTAAACTCGCTATTCTGAAATACATTTGACGCTTTCTGAAATTCAACTCACTATTCTGAAATACAATTGATAGTTTCTGAAATACAAGTGACTATTCTGAAATTCAATTGACGCTTTCTGAAATAAACCTTATGGTTTCTGAAATACAACTGGAAAAGGTGTAGAAGAAGTTTGTAGAACAAAAATGGAAGGATCTTATAGGTACAAAGTTGATAATCCATCCACTCCAGGAAGATTTATGAACAGCTATAACAGACTTCAAGGATTACCAGGGCACAGACAAAGGCCCCTTTTCAACTTTTTTCGTATTATTATATAAAATTTTGTTACATATATTCTTATGTTCATATACCTAAGTACTTATTGAATTCTGATGCACAACTATTAAATAAATATTGTGGAGATGACAAATACTTATTTTTCTTTATAATTGATGTAGAAAATGTTGTTAGAATCCGATAGGTAGGTAAATTGAATTGATCTTTGTTTCTATTCCACTGTTCAAATATTAATTTTCCAATGTTTCATTCCATCTGCCGAAATGAAGGGCATACCTACCTACAATTTTTTTATTATATTCATCATATTTAATAGTACCTCTCTTGTATAAACGACTTGTTTATAACACATCACATGCCCTTAATGAAGAGTTAGCACACTTGAAGCCTTTCTAACAGATAACTGAATGATCAGATGGGAATTGATATTGTATAATTTAATGAAAATAAGCTTGCAGACAATTCTTTGTCACTGACATGATGATTATCATCTAAAAAGAAACCTAAGACCGAAAAAATATAAATAATTGGAAAAGCGCGCTATTTTAGTATGTCGCTCTCTTTCTTAATAACGCTATGAACGATGCATTCATCCTTGTCAGTAGCATGGACAAAAGTCTCATATATGCCAGCATTCTTGTGAGCTCGATGTACCTTTATAATCTTTTTCAGACCGATCCAAGCCAATGGAAAATTGTTTTCTACTCGATGGCTGCAGCATTCGCATTTTCCACGATCATTTTCGATATATTTGGTTCGGGAAAAGTTCAGCATTGGAATGACTGTACCTCCAATTCCTAAATATAAATAATTTTTTTTTTCAAATTGTCACCAAGTTATTCTAGAAGTACTTTGTTGATATTATAGTATATAGTATAGACTGCTCGGCATTGGCAGACTTACCTACTAAACTAACCATCAGAGTCTAGCCACAAAATAGAAAAAGCAATATTAATAAGTTTTTATTACAAACTTTAGTTGGTTTCAATATTATTTACGAGTTGGGAATATTAAATAAGCTCATGTGCTTCAATATACAAGAATAAATCGTGTTTTCATAATTAACCTCTCGCAAAATGTCTATTCCACAAATATTTGATTAGTTTTGACC
Organism: Chrysomela aeneicollis; assembly: GCA_029955515.1. Taxonomy (NCBI): domain Eukaryota; kingdom Metazoa; phylum Arthropoda; class Insecta; order Coleoptera; family Chrysomelidae; genus Chrysomela; species Chrysomela aeneicollis. The sequence goes on along the minus strand of JARUHQ010000011.1, from coordinate 13,025,744 downwards.
CAACCTCATGTGATTTGGGTTATCAAACTCTATTCAGATAAAACAAATCATTGTACGTATAATGTTTCTCATTAAGGGTAGAGGGATGAACATTGTATTTTTGCTTCTTCTCCAATCTAGTTCAAAATTGATAAAATGTTGATATCTTGCCAATTTGACCCATTTTTTGGCACAACTGACAACTTTTTTCAAATTCCCGCCAAAACTGAGGTCACGTGATATGAGTCGAAACGAATTTTTTAGTTGTCATATATCGATAAAAATGTGTTTCCCATATGTATCCAACTTTATGGCGGACACAGTACATATCAAAAAATATAAATATGTAGAAACATTCATATATTATAAAAAACGAATGAATAATTGACCCAGAAATCAGGATTTTATCGACAAGAAAGACAGACATTTACACTAAATGAATAAAGGTAACGCGATAAAGCCATTATCAAAACATGTTCACTTATACAGTACAGTCCACAAAAATAGGGAAAGTCGAAACTAATACCACAAAAAACAAACAATTTTTCATTCTCATTGCCATTCATCTATCCTTATTTGATCATTCAAAAAGTATTTGTAATGATAGTAACATTTCGCAACTAATTTAGTGCTTCAATTTGTTTTTGAACACTGTCAATCTCTGATATGTTCAGGTAGTTTATTGTAAAATTTTATACTCCACAACCTAATCAGATTTGAGGCATTTCATGTTGGATTTGGATGTATGTCATAAACACGATCAAAGAGATGCAGGTGTGTATTCACGTACAAGAAACACTGATATAATAATCTTTCAGCTCTCAAGTATAAAGTACAGATTATAAAAAAATAGTATAAATGAAATGGTACAGAGTATAAATAAGGTACAGAACACATAGAAATTACAACACACTGACAATATTATATAATTATTAAACGAACCCCAAATAAAATTGAAATAATACAAGTAGAGATTGTACCATAACGGGTTATAAACCTTTTATGTGTAGGGTATACACTGGCTTTTGAATTCACCCAATGATGAACATTCTTTTATTTCTCTTGGTAATGAGTTGTAAAGTTGTGAACCTTTGACGAACAACGTGTTTGTAGCAGGATTAGCAGTACTGCTATAGAAATCATTTGAAGCATGTGACCTGGTATTGTGACAATGTATTCCTTGAAGATACATTACTTCTTCGATTAGGTAGGTTGAAAGATATCCTGACTTCAGTTTGTATACAAACTTGAGCATATTAGAAGTAGCTCTCAAAGCTTCCAACATGTAAAGATTATACACTATGTCATTGATGAATAAAATGAATAAAATTGGTCCTATGGCACTTCCTGGAGGGACTATTTGAGACCTATACAATTAAGATAGCTTTCAAATCATTTCAATGCATTTTCCTTAATGCCAACTTTCTCGAGTTTCCTCAGAAGCAGATAGATATCGACAGTTTCAGAAGCTCTCTTTAGGTCTAAAAATACAACAATGATGACTTTTTTATTGTTGATTATCTCAGTTTTCCATTTCGACCATAAATAATGCAATGCAGTTCCGCACGAATGTGCCTGTCTGAATCCCGATTGTTCCTATTATATTATTATCTGCCAGAAATTTAAGAAGCTGATCCTTCATTGCTAATTCTAATAGTTTTTCATAGGTAGGAAGTGTGTTAATTGGACGAAATTCCGAACAAGTGATTGTATTGGACGCTTTTTCAATAGGCACTTTTGTGGATAATTTCCATTTCTCAGGGAATTGTCCTGTCATCAATAAACTGTTTGTTAATCAAATATAATAGATGATTACCTGCAACTTCAAAGGTTAATTTTAATATTTTCAAGTTGATGCCGTATTTATCACCACCGTTTTCCTTCATACTATTTATTTTAATTTTAAGCTCATTTATTGTGATTACTTCAAATGTAGTAAGCTTTATTTGGTTTCGACACAAATTATTCAAGATATAATCGAAGTTGTGAACAGGTTTGATGTCGATATATAAGGATGGAACTGTTATTATATTCAGATCCTGCTTGAATGATTCCCTGCAGTCAACTCTGTAAACAATACCACTGATTATTTTGACAGCCCTCCGCTGAATTGCAAAAAGTATCTGCCACTGACTTGAGTGGCCCAAAAATATTATTGAGTATTGCAGGGCTGATTGAATTTTCGAAAAGAATACGACTCTCAAGACGTTGGATGAGACCGACAGAGAGAGTTGTCTAATTGAGAATTGAATGTTTTTTGGCCAAAGCCATACATTGGACATTCCATACGTCATTCGACCATCCAGTATTATTTCTAGGAATTGGTTATCATGTACTGTACCACTACCGGGTCTATTGATTTATGAGAAAGTTGAATAATTGGTCTTGGATGAATTAAGGTTTACACGCAGTACAATATAATTATTATTTTAGTTGTCGACCTTTTGAAAATACTCAATACAACTTGATTACAACAACCGACAACGTCGCATTCTCAATTAGACGGGGTCTGTTGGGTTGGTTGCATACAACTTCATTTCCATAACACGACTGCAATCAATTCGTCATAGATTGTCTAACACGTTCAAAAATACCTAGAGTTCAAAACTTCAACGCCCTGTATCTCGAAAACGAATAAACCCCGGATATATGTTTATAGGATTTTTTCTTAAATTATCTGATGAATCACTCTCTGAAGTTTCGTACCGAAGTTAGGAAACACCCTGTATAATCCATGACCTAACTATTAATCTTGTATATTTTTCATGCTTCATTTACTATCTCATGCATTACCTGCCATAAAAAATACAAAATTCTGTTCGCATATTTATAAGAAACTTGGTGAAGTGCACCATTTATTGGATAAAATGTCAGCATTACAAAATGTTACTATTTCCACCAGAGAAGAAGAAGCGAACTCGCCTATTTCCATCCAATTGTTGAAACCTGATTCATCGAAAGCTCACGGTACGTATTCAACATATTTTCAGAAATATTCCTTAACATGATCCCATGTGCCCAACTGGTAACATCGAATACTATTGCTGTATCATCAGCACATGATTTCAGTATATTCAACAGGGAATTAATGTATGCAATGAAAAGTATCGGTCCAATATTATTCTTATAAGTTCACTGAGACAAAGAAGTGTGTTATTTGTGAGGAATTTGTTGAAATCTCAAAAAACAAACATTTTCTTTTGATTTTTATGACACAAAATGCTGCTGAGTAATTTAAAATATCAGTTTGTTTTATTATATAATGGTGGATTTATGCAGCAATTTTGAGTCATAAGTTTTAAGTCGTGAGTTTTTAGTAATAAGATTTAAGACATAAAGGAAAAAACACCATTTATGCAGGAATTATTAAGGACTGTCATGTCTTAAGGGTAACTTCCCCATTGGTCAATTTCTGTGGTTGTGTCAGTGGTCACTTTACAATTTCAGTCATCAATATACATTTTTTCTTTTTATAATCTGATAATTCTGATAAAAGTTTGAATAAACAACACAATCACAGACAATAACCTATAAAAAACCGTCACAGAATTGAAAACTTCGAACGCATGCGCAAATATGATCAGTTTTACGTTTTAAGCCATAAGAGATAAAAGTTGGCCAACATTCTGTGACTTGGAACTCAAAACTTATGTCAAGTGTATGAATGGTAACATTGAAAACCAATGATTGAACTTCTTACGACTTATGCCTAAAATTTAACGATTAAATCTTATGACTTAAAATCGCTGCATAAATCCACCATAAGAGTTCTTCAGAAATAATCTAAACTCTATTCAGTAATAATTTTGCATGCATTGAATAAAACAAAGTTCAGTAAATAAATATAGAATCAGGTTGATACAGATATGTACTCATTTTACTAATTCACTATTTTGTTGTATGAGAAACTACGTTTCAATATGGTAGTGCTATGTCTAGGAATAACAATAATAGATTTATTGCGTCTAGGAGCTTGGTTGATATGTGTAAAGGTTATCAATCGTTTTTGGAGGTATTCAGGTTTACTAGTTATCAAAATTTTATGCACTTGTGTCAACAAATGCAAATACCTCTGTTTTTTCAAACACGGGGCATGCATCTTAGAAGAAATATGATCATATTTTCGTACTCCATAAGAGAACCGAAGGCAAGAATTCTGGATTCGTTGTAATAATGCAAGGCCATGTATACTGTCACAATAGGATAGTTTAGAGATTATTAAAGATTCGCAGAGTTTGAGTTTTATCTTAGAAGAGAGGATGTATCGATTAGGATACAGTTGCCTCAAAACATAATACGATGATAGGCACAGATAACTAACATGTTTAGTGAATCTTAAATTTGATTCTAACCAAAGTCCAAGGTTTTTGCAATCATTCAAGATGGGGAGAGTATCGTTATTTATCTTGATTTTCAAAAGATTATGAGTGAACTCTCTGATTTTATTATATAGGGCCAAATAATATTACCATGGATTTACTCGAGTTCAGTTTCAGATTATGATCACTAGATATGTCAAACAGAGAGTTCAAGTCATTATTGATGTATTCTTGAGACTGCAGTAAATCAGAAGGTGAAAATGAGAGATAAATCTGCTTATTATCCGCATAATGATGTACTGCACAATTACTAGTAAAATCATAAAAATCAGAAATATAAAGGGAAAACAGAAGTGGGCCTTGAATAGATCCTTGAGGTACCCCATAGTTCAATCTATATCTAGTCGATTTGAATTTTGGTGGAGATATCATACCTTTGAATCTCAAATTGAGGTTATGCACGAGATTTGCATACAATTAACATCCATTCGCATCGAAAATCGATACCTAAGTTTTACAAACCATGAAAAATGTTGATTCTCAAAACCAATTTGCAAACCTTATCACTTTTATGGTCTACTATGGTATATTTGGTGCAAAACTTTATCGAAGGTGACCTCCACTTCCACGTCAATCTAAGACTTTCACACATTTCCAGTTGGATAATCAAAATCTTTGCCTGGTGGTTGAGAATTTACATAATAATCCTGCTGGCTAGTGATCATGTGACCCATTCCTACCCACTTTCCCAATCTCAATATTCGAAAGTATAAGCATACTACTACACCTTTTCCAGTTGTATTTCAGAAACCATCAAGTTTATTTCAGAAAGCGTTAATTGAATTTCAGAACAATCACTTGTATTTCAGAAAGAATCAATTGTATTTCAGAATAGTGAGTTGAATTTCAGAAAGCGTCAAATGTATTTCAGAATAGCGAGTTTAATTTCAGAAAGCATCAATTGTATTTCAGAATAGTCAGTTCAATATCTTAAAGCGTCAAATGTATTTCAGAATAGTCAATTGAATTTCAGAATTCGTTATTTGTATACAAATGTTATATTCTGAAATTCAAATGACGAATTCTGAAATTCAGTTGACTCTTTTGAAATACAATTGACGCTTTCTGAAATTAAACTCACAATTCTGAAATACAATAATTGATGCTTTTTGATATCGAACTCGCTATTCTGAAGTACATTTGACGCTTTCTGAAATTCAACTCACTATTCTGAAATACAATTGATACTTTCTGAAATACAAGTGACTATTCTGAAATTCTATTGACGCTTTCTGAAATACAACTGGAAAAGGTGTAGTAGTAGTGGGGAGGCTGGTGAAAAGCAAGTAGGCCCCCATGGGCCCTTTTTTGCCAACCTCTGTTATACACATTTCTACGCTTCCATCACACCAGTGTCCTTTTCGAAACTCTGAGACCTTCTGATGTCCGTCCATTCTAATTCAATCAATTCTAGCATACCATTTACGTTTGAATTTGCTTCCACTCGATTAATTTTATAATTAACATTGAAATACATGTACCTGATATTTATTTTTCAAAACACATTTTATACGGTCTTATGGTCTTAAGCTATTATTCTGATGAGAAATTGATGAGGTCATAATTTCAGTTTCTAATTGGAGGTGAAAAATTCTGTTTTTGTTGGAGAATGAATCTTCAAGGAGACTCTTTCGAAGGAACGTATCACGTATCCATAGAAAACTATTCGTATTCCTCTGTTCGAAGAAATTTCCACACTTATTTTTAGTTGAACTAACATAATGATTATGGGACAACCTACCCTATATGTTGATAACAAACAAAAGTACTTTGATCTAAGGTTGGTCATCCTGCAAATGATATCGACAGACTACTGTAGGAACTGATTTTCTCTTTTCATTCGTAGCACCAAGATTTGGTGAGAGACATGTACAAGTCCTGTTCCATGGGTTATGTAATGCTTGGTGTTCCTCTCTCAACACATGTATGCCTATATGCTTGGTTGCAATGACTGATTCAACTAGCAGTACCAACAAAAACATTCCAGTAAGTACTTCTACTCATCCTAACTTATAAAAGTCCTAGACTTGCGAGGGTTGCTTTGTGACTGAGTTGGCGGTTGAAAACACACTCAAATACACAGTTATATTATCTACTATTGGTACATGTTAACGCATTTGCTGAAACCTCGTAAATATCTATAATGTGATGAGTTCGGAATGAGATAACTCATAGTACACACATGGACTTTCAGCCACTTGAACTGCAAGATCTTCTTATTTCACCGACTACGTTTTCGCAAGAATTCCAACGTATATCCCATTTATTTTTCAGACCTACGAATGGACACAAAAGGAAATAATTATTTCCGTTTTCATTTGGGGCAACATGGCAACACAAATATTGAGTGGCTGGTTATCTTCCCGCTATGGAGGCAAATGGATATTAGTTATCATAAACGGAATATGTTCTATTCTGTTAGTATTACTACCAACTGTAGTATATACTTTTGGATTCGGTGGAATTGTAGCTAGCAGGTTTTTACAAGGTTTTTTCATCGGATTCACTAACGCAGCAGTTCATTCTCTCTTAGCAAAATGGGTTCCTCCACAAGAAAAAAGCACATTATCAACCATAGCGGCGTCAGGTAAAGAAAGTCATGTATAAATATACTTTTTGGAATGAGTATTTTTTGACGTTTCTCGAAACCAATAAAAATTTTCAATTTCAGTAATACATATACGTTCTAGCCAATCAAATAATTTTTATAGTGGAATTTATCTACTTACATTAACAACCACATGACAACGGATTATCTTGATTTGACGCGACTGTCATAGATTTTCAAGAAATTCGTAATGAATCCCAAACGTTTTAGTGAATCATCAGTCGAGCCATTTCTCAATTTTCATTTATCTCCAAACGATTTTTTTTATGTATTATTAGGTTTAACAGGTGGTGGTATGATAACTATATATGTTAGTGGCTCCATAGCAGCAAGTTGGTATGGATGGCCCATGGTTTTTTATGCACTTGGATGCACGCAACTATTGTCAGCCCTGTCTTTCGCATACTTTGGTCATAATAGCCCAGCTGATCATCCGAATATATCCCAACAAGAAGTATTTTATATTAACAACAGCTTCATCGTGGAACAGGACAAACAAGTATTTGATATGAAGTACAAGTAGAAAGTCATGAAAGGTGATTTTTTTTTCTAGAATGTTCCTATACCTTGGGCTTCAATTCTCACTTCATCCAGTTTCATGGCGCTTATTCTCGTCCAGTGCACGTATGTATCAGGAATATATGTTTTGCTATCAGTAATTCCAACATACTTCAACAAAGTCATGGAATTGGACATGAATTCAGTAAGTAAACAAGAATAATTACATCATCTGTCTGTCCAAGTGTCCAGTATAGATTGGAACATCCTCTACAGTTAAACATTGCTGCAGTTTATTCGTGTGGTAAAAAAAACCTAGTTTTTGTGAAGCAGTTTTTGCAATGCACCTACCTACATGGTCATCATGCACATATTTGAAAAACATACCAAGCATGAAGATTGAGGATTTCATAGGAACAGTCGCGCCTGACATCATATTAGACACAAGCTTGAGTTTTGTTTGCATTAGACTCTACTAGATTATTAGATACTAATTTCAAAATTTCAGCTGAATATTCATTAACAGTTTCTTTACCTGCCTATTTTTAAGTTGCACCTATGGCTCAGATGATATAGAAGCTCTTAAAGAGATGGCAGTATAAAGTGTAGGTACTATCATCCGCAAATATGTCGATAGGACAGGTCATCGATGTAAAGCAGGAACAAGGTTCGTCCCATGGACGTATAAACACAGTTTCGTCCCAAAACAAATCCTTGTGGAATACCGACGTTGCCATACTGACATATCATTGAAGATCGGTAAAGTGCATATAATCTTTGTGCCAAGTGATCATTCTAATGAGTCTAAACCAATAGAATTGTCAGTAAATGCTGAGCTCGTAGTGAAAGTAAAATCTCGCAATTTCAATCATTTCGAAATTATTTTTCCAGAATAGCCTCATGACTACTCTACCATTTCTGACTATGTGGTTCTTGGGATATATATTCAGCTTTTCAACAGATTGGCTCGTCAAAAAGAGGATCTTTGAAGTTGGTAAATCAAGGAAAATATTGATTTCATTTGGTGAGTATCAACTCCACATCAAGATGACAACTCACGCCCAATCAGTATCTGAAAAGTTTTTGATATCAGCAGTCAAAGAGGCAAAGAGCCATTAGTTATTTTGCTTCTGAATATAAAACTAAAACAGAATTCAAGATACAAAACTTATATATAATTTATATTAAATGTAGGTATCTGAAGCATCTTACTACCTACACATCATAATTCATGGTTTTTCTAGTACAAGATTAGTCATGAATAACATGTTTAATTTTTTTTGTTAAGAGATAACCACAAGATTGTATTGAGTAGTAATAACCCAAGGATCAAGAATATTTTACAGATCTCGAAAGCTTGAAAACAGACCGACGCCGTATGTGGATGAATTAGAATAATGGGATAATTATAAATAATCGTTCATTCGGCCATAATAATTTGAGAATTGAACTACCGAATATCATTCTCTCACTTTTCGTGTGGAGCTTACACTTGTTACGTTTAATCCAATAGGCGAAATGAATAGTCAAAATCGGTTTCAGTACTTATGTTCTGTTCTCACTATTCGTATCGTTATAATATATTCGTGTCATAATATAATCAATATTTCCCTTTTTATTCTTGGAAAAAATATATGATATTTGATTTTTCGAAACGCCCCCAGCCATAGCGTCACTATTTACTATTACTATCTGATTATGGAAAACTAAAGAGCAAATGATGTATGACTGCTCAAAAATTTTCCAATTCTCAACTCTAACGATAGCGACTTATTTTTGATAAAAAATGTTTTTGATACAGTTGAAAAAATCAATGGACTGTTTCATTACATTTTTCATATGGCCAAGAACTGTCGGTGTGACATTTGTTCCACAATCCACATCATGATACAGTTCATGATATTCACTGTTCTAAATGAAAGGGACTATGAATAATGATTATTCGACATAATACAAGCTTATCTACTTTGAATGTACAATAGAGATGGTGATGAAGCATTGCAACTTACTCTACGGCGATCGCTTTCTGGATAGACAAATCACAAATCTTTAAAAATTTTCAAAGTTCAAAGATTTTAGAATGATGTGTAAAGTGTCCCCCACAAATGGCATAGCAATATTCAGTTTTGAGATATTTTACAATGACTAAAATATGATCAATGGATTTTTTTTATTATTTCAGAAAGTTAACTTTTTACATTGTATCTAGGAACAGTCGAGAAAAAAATGTTACTACTTGAAAGCGAAAAAATTACCATAGCTGTCATTATGGAGTAGAAATTGGACAACAAAATTGTTGTTGCCACTTTGTAGTATTTGTGGAGTCATATCATTTGCTTTATTGTTTTCCGAAATCGGATTATAAATAGTGGCGCTATGGCGTGGGGCTTTTTTTTATCGTCAACCTGTATATAATTCCTGGTTTTTGTGTCAACGCTATTGATTATTCTCATATTCGATAGGTGCTATACGATACGCTACCTAGCGGTGAATCGTGAACCACTCGAAGTGGGATAACCACTGAACTCTCTGGGGGTTAACCCACAGACAAACTTAACCTCTGTTCTGTTTATGTTCGCTTCGGATGTGAAAGGTGTACTTCCAGCAGTTTTTCGAGATACGTTCTGGTGAAATACATGTGAAATCTTATCGTTTCTTTCGTTTCAGTCATTGTCTGGTAGCAAAGACACCTATGTCACAATGACACAAATATCAAAAATATGAATACAAAACAAAAAAGATAATACTTCCAGAAGTTCGAGTTGTTACCATGAGATATTGCTACGTGTTATTTTCTATCGCGAATACCTCAAAATTCGTGAGACAGAAGAAGAAACTTTACTCGATTAATTAGTTTCACTTTGCAGGGTTTCTCATACCGTGTGTGGCGCTCATCGTTATTGCAAATTGTGATAAAAATGACAGCACGATGGCTATAATCCTGATGATCATTGGAATCGGATTTTCGGATGCTGCCTTGGCAGGTTACATGGTGAACCACATAGATCTCTCCCCTAACCATGCCGGTATATTGATGGGAATCGCTAATCAACTAGCTTTGATGTTCGCTGGAGTAGCAGTTTTATTGACGCAATATGCTGTAACAGATGAGGTAATATTGGTGAAAAAATAATATATTAAACACCTAGGGACTAAAGTGGTATTATAAATTCCCAGACAAAAAGTTTATAACCCGATCAACGGGAGGGCTATCATTTGTCGAGGGATTTTAAAAACACTTCAGTGTTGAGGTGTATATACTATTTTCTGTACTTCAGGATAGGTGAAACTTTAGATGAAATATAACAAAAAAAAAGATTTCGATTCCTATTGTACAAAATGAAACACCAAAGTCATCGTCGGTACCACCTACGACGACAACAGCTACAATTTTACAAAACACTTCAATTAATAAAAATAACAGCTGCAATAATAATAATTCACCTCATTTTCACTTAGCTAATTGCAATGGGGTGAACTTTGTAACATAATATCATACTGTATTCACATCCAGACAACAAGCAGTAATTGTCACTTGTAATCTCCCTAGCAGCAGACATATTACCGATAATTTTTTCAAGGTCACGAATGTTTTTGTTGTTGATAGAAAATTATCCCGAGTCGAAGACGAGGGAAATTTCAAAGTCGGAATTTCCAGAGTTCATCTCCTTCAAGAATGAGGATTTTTACATTGATGTTTTCGGAATAATCACATTCAAAATATTTGGGTTCAAAAAAATATTGTTACGATGTTTTCTCTTGGGTTCGTGAATTTAAATCACAACGATATTCGCTTTACAAATCTCAATGTTCACATTACAAGCTTTCTTTCTAAAACTGATCTGTCCGCGAAACCGCTGATGTTATATAGGTAAAAACATCATTGTCCAGAAATAACAGGAATAAACTGGAAGTATTTTTCATATTCGACGGCAATGAATCATCCGCTAATTATAGCGGTGCGTTTGCGACCGATGTCTTCGCAGTGAGTCACGCGCCGAGATGATGATTTCCGGCCTTCTCGGAAATGCCAGCAGTTCGTAAAAATATGAAAAGGTCCAACAAACAAGCTTGGTTGTTTCAAAGTTACCATAGCTGACTGTGATATAACTCTAAATACGACAACTTGAAAAATTGGGTATTCAATTCCTGCTCCTCCAAAATTTCTACTTCTGAACATTCAATATAACAATTATAGATATTGCCTCATTGAATATCAGACCGAACTATCAAAACCTTTATGCAACAAGAGTCCTGCGTATGCAATCAAATGAAATTACACAATCCCCTATTTCTATTTTAAAATTGCCAACAGTGAGAAGAGTATAACGATAGCTAAATTGATGTACCTTTGAAATCTTTTTCAGACTGATCCAAGCCAATGGAAAATAGTTTTCTACTTCACTGCTGCAGTATTCGCATTTTCCACATTAATTTTCGATATATTTGGTTCGGGAAAAGTTCAGCATTGGAATGACTTCAATTCTTCCAATACCTCAATATAAATCTGTTTTTTTTTGTATTTGTATGTAATTGCAGATTGTATTCTGAAGGTGCAGTTGAGCTAGGGATGTCTAACCTTATTCTGCTATTGAAACCCACTCATTTGAGATCAATAGAAAATATAGGTTATGTTTTGTGTCAGTATTGTCATCAGTGATTTGTTATTTTTTTAAGTTTCGTTATTATGACTTTATATTGATTTCGAAAATAAGAATGTTATGATTCACTGCATTGTTTATTTGAATACGCCATATCTTATCTTTTCCACGACCAGTCAATGTACAACAGCAGGAACCAGTCTAGCTATAGCACAACCACATACAGTTTGACATTAGGACTCGTCCGACTGGGATGGTCGTTGAAGTAGAAGTAGAAGTATTTATTTCTCCACATTATACATTATGTATCAGGATTATCGTGTCAATCACAAACATTGAAAATCATTCTTGCTTGAATGAAGATACTCGTTAACACTGCGTAGAAGCAGTTTTTCAATAAAAACGATTTGATTCGACATTATTTCTCAAACGTCTAATCAAAAGTAATACTAGACAATTTCCTCGCTAATACTGCGAAATGTGATCCCCAGTTGAGTCTATCATCTATTTGGAGTCCAAGTAAATTCACACAGCTACCACGAGCGATATTCGAATTGGAAGATATTAGAATGGTCTAATTTTATACCAGATTAAGTTTAAGTTTTTTACAAGTTAACCAGGTTTTGGATAAATCCATTGTCTCATTAGATAACGTAGAAAATTTTTCGATATTTGTATCGTCTGCAAAAAGAACGCTTTTCGTTGGTACCATGTGAAAATATAAATCATTGATATAAATTAAAAATAAAAGGGGAGCCAGAACCGAGCCTTGAGGAATACCATAATAAACTGCCTAACTACTCGATAGATCCCCGTTTCATTGAGATCGTTAACTGAGGTATATGAGTCGAAGAAATTAAGAGCCAAGCCCCTGATACCATAGCTTTGTAGTTTTTCCTATGTTTGTTTCCTAGTTTACTTGACAACAGAATATGTCGAAGCCAGAAATATTGCCCAAATGGCTATTGTTCACTTGAGACCTTTGCCAAGGCAATTGGACAGGATTTGAACCCGGTCGACTGGTGATCAGCGATTAGAATACTGACGCTTCTCCTATTAAGCCATGCCCCTAATTGTCAAATCTTGATTTTAGATAATTACTGGTATCTGGAAAAATAGTATACCAGCAGGACAGTGACAGAAGAATTGAATACCCGAATACCTCTGATAAATCGCCCACTTTTATACGATGATCTGAAAAAGTCAATAAATTCGTAATTGCAGGGTCGCCTAAAAGATGAAATTTCTTGCGAAGCAGTTTTTGCAACAAAACTCATATGAGAGGGTATTGTTGATATTAACACCTATAACATGAATATTGAGGATTTAATCGAATAGTCGTGCCTGACGTCATCATATTATTCATTGTGAGGTCCTCTTTCTTGGAGAAAATGCGAGCTTTATAGTTTTGGTTTCACTTAACTCTACTAGATTATCAGATCTTCTTTCAGACTTTGTGTTGCTTTCGCTTTGCTCAACCTGTAGGTACGCCTGATTTTCAACGAATAAATACCTGTTACTCTAGTTGAAGTGACTATTTCACTCATCTTAAAATTCTCACATAATCTGACCAATCGCAAACCAAAGACAACTTGTGTTATCGCGATAATACCAGCTGTCTTTCAATTCTGATTGGAGAGTCAGCTTCGGTATTTTCAACGACGTAACCATGGCAACACAAAGTTTGGCAGTTCTATCAATATTAATAAAATTGTACCTGATTGTGTCAAAATGAGTCGCTTCGGTACAAATTCTAATGAAATTATCAACCAAAACATAGATGAAAACGTACCTATGTCTACAAAAAAAGTACAAGGAAAGTGTTATCAAAACTATATGGAACACTACTGCAAAATTATTGCAAGAAAAATATTTGGAAAACCTGCAGCAAAGGTAACTCGCATCGATTTCGATGAAATTTTCACAGAAGCTTCCTAACATGAATATAAAACCATACAAATGAAAATTTTTCTGCGGAAACACTTCAAACTATTTCTTTTCTGGAAAAGTTTAGAAAATTTTATCACTTTTCAGTCCTAAGAATGTGCTTGAAATTTCAGTTACATTGTCAGTGGGGAATATGTAAGTTATACCAAAACATTAATATTGAGTCTTGAAATGGATTTTACAGGAAATTTCATGATGAAATACTTCAAAAACTGTTATTTTCGCATATTTATTCAAGCAGATATATGCAAAAATATCAATTCCCAATATCAACTGTCAAGTCACAAATGGAGAAAGCAACGTTGCCACGTTTAAAAAAACCTATGCGCTCATTTCCTGATGAGTGCAACTCGTGTTTATGAGACTACTAACCTGAATGTACTAACCTATCAGTGACGGCCTAGATCACTATTTTCAGTAAATTTTTGAAGAAGGAAAATTTGTTGAAAAAAAAGGATGCTGAACGGGAAATTTCAACGCGTTGTATTTATTTGTTGAGACTACTTACCTGAACGTACTAACCTGTCAGTGACGGCCTAGATCACTATCTTCAGTAAAATTTAGAAGGAAAATTTTTTGAGAAAAAAAAAGTACGATGAACGGAAAATTTCAACGCGTTGTATTTATTTATTGAGACTACTAACCTGAACGTACTAACCTATCAGTGACGGCCTAGATCTCTATTTTCAGTAAATTTTTGAAGAAGGAAAATTTGTTGAGAAAAAAGAAATGTCAGCTGAGGGGGAAATTTGAAAGGCGCAATCACGCTATATTAATTAAATTAAACCTTACATTACCTGGCCTCAACATACTAACCTATCAATTGAGGGCAGATAACTATTTCCGTTGCTTTTTTAAAGAAGGAACATTACATTTAAAAATCGGAAAACAATCAAAAAATTGTAGAATCTGTGAATTTTTCAAAACTTGGCAGCGTTGTCCCCTATATGTTATGACGTGAGTACCGTGACATTTGACATTGCACATCATCTGATACTTGGAATATGGAATATAATGAATAAAAATTCGAAAATAATTCATTTTGAAGCTTTTACTGGTAATGTTTTTATAGAAATTGTTTTTTGAGACTCGATTTTAACGTTTTGGTATAACTAACATATCCCCCACTGACAATGTAAGTACATGAATCAAGCACATTCATAGGACTGGAAAGTGATAAAATTTTCTAAACTTTTCCAAGAAAGAAATAGTTTGGAGTGTTTCCGCGGAAAAATTTTCATTTGTATGGTTTTATATTCATGTTAGGAAGCTTCTGTGAAAATTTCATCGAAATCGGTGCGAGTTCCCTTTGCTGCAGGTTTACCAAATATTTTAGCGAGTATCAGAGGGATATTGATCCATTCAGAAATATAATTTTCAAGGAGGCAAGGGCGGCTCGTGACAGTAAGAGGAAATTATTGCAAGCTGTACCTGAGAAACGGAAAGTAAGTTCTGCCGCTATGACTTCTGACGAATATAAAAATATGTGCCTATACAATGGGATGAGGATACGCCAGAAGGCCTCCAGAAAAAGTTTTTTCACATAGCAGCAGTAGAACTAGCTAGGAGAGGTGACGAAGCAGCTTTTTCTATGTTACATTTTTTCAAAGAAGAAACAGACAACAAAGGGTGTTTGACTAACAAAATTGCATATAATCCCATATTCTCAAAAACCCATCAAGGCGGCAATAATAGTTGTGAAGGTAATAAATGGCTCACTCAGAACTTGAGCAATCCCGAAATATGTCCTGTGAGATGATATCGGAAACTGATATCAAAAAGAGGAAATATAGCGAGTGACAGACTGTTCCTGTCTGCGAATGGCAAGTGGAATAGAAATAATAATAACAGTTGGTACAGAAATTCTCCTGTGGGTATCAACACACTGTCAAAATGGACAAAACTGTCTACAGAAAAGATAGGATTGGATACTAAGAAAGTCAAAATAACAAATCATTCTTATCGTGCAACTGCAGTTAGTCAGTTACTAGAATCTGGCGTTGGTGAACAACAGGCAATGAAAATAACCGGACATGGAAGTTCCAACTCTATGAGACCGTATTTACGGCTTAGTGAGAAACATCATCAAAACATATTGAATACCTTCAGAAATACTGGAAGTACATCAAGTAATGAGTCCAACAATAGAATATGTCCAAATAACGGTCGAACTATTCAAAATTTCTATAATTGTACTATATATAATAATCATAGTTGAGTGTAATGTTGATTATTGTTCATGTATAAAAATAAAATAATGATACACAATAAAAAAGGTTTCGTGTTGAAATAATTATTCAGAGTTAGGTTAGATTGAAGATTATAAACATTTGCTTATGGTTGTAATGAATTTTTCATATTTTCATGTTTTCTCGAAACAATTCAGTTTCGTTCAGAAATGAATCGACAGACTTATCGCAAAAATTCAATCAGGGTGGCTTTATTTAAGATTTATCACCTAACGTTTAATACTTAAGAGCTGATAAATTGATTCTGTTATAAAAAAACTTAAGATTTAGGAATATTTGACACGGAACAAATAATTTTGACGTTGGCAACTTCTAACCAATATCTATTATTATTGTTTTTGTTTGAATTTTCTTTAATTTCATTTCAATATTATTTGTGTCATGGACGATGGTCTATTAATTCAACAAGTTGAAGAATTCAGACATATTTATGATAAACAAAAAGTAGTTATTATAAAATAAACTCGCCAGGAAAATTGTCTGGAAAACAATTGGCCAAATATATCTTAGAAAACTGAAGGTAAAAATGGAAAATTGAATTACGGAATACATTTCCATCATGATTTGAACCTGGACAGCCTACATCAATGAAGATGAATTCATGAGATGCATCACAGATAGCCATCAATACTATGCTTGAAAGTCTTCTTGTAGGAGAAGTATCCTATTCCAGCATGTTTTGTATTTTGTATCTGAATATGCTTTCCATCAAGGGCACCAATACAATACAGTTTGCATATTCCATTTTTCATAAAATTCCTAAGATTCCATGCCAATCGATTTTTTCATTAAATTTTCCACAGTACATCGCTGCTTTACTCTATGATGACATGTGTACATAGTAGTCAGTCCAACATAAGCAATTTGCTGCATAGAGCATCCCTCTGATCTGATAAATAGCTATAATTTGGAGTTATTATTGTTGACATCGATTTCAAAATAAATAACTGTTCAATATACATATTATCCATAATGTTCAAATAAAAATGGAGTTGGAATGGGTATTCCTTTTTCTATGTATGGGTTTAACTTTGTATTTTCAATCCCGACCTTTCTTGCTCATGCATCTCAAGTAAACACCAAGCCCAAAAATCATGAGCAAACTATGAAGTAAATGATGACCATGGTCTTATCACTATTATAAAAAATTGATAAATGCAACCAAATAATTATAGACTATCCACACCAACAAATAATATTCGAAAATATAACCCAAAATTCAAATATCGCGGGAACAGGATGTCACTTTTCGTTGCTCGAACATGCGCATCTCCTATTTTCATTTATGATCATTTATCATCCATTTCTTAAGTTGGAAGTTGGTCATCTTCTTAAGTCTTAGGTGTAAAATCATAAGTCTTAAATGGTTTTATAACACAATCAATGATATTTCCATGATTCATCTGTCATAAGTGATAAGTATTAAATGTTAGGTGATAAATCTTAGGTCTTAAAGTTTTTTATAAAGTGGCCCTCACTCGTGCGGTATTACTTCTGAAAAGTGGAACGAATCCACGTTGTATCTGGCTCATGCGACTTTTGATTGATAACTTCTTGAGGTATTGTATACTATCGGATAATAGCTGATATGTTTCAAGTCGTGAAATATGTCATTTTCATATTGTTTGATCATTGTCGTTCTAAATAGAAACGTAGTAGGCTGGAACTATAGTTGTCTGTTCACTCAAGTCTCAAATGTCTACCAAATTGAGGTCGCCACTTTATAGAATTCGTTCGATGCCCATTTGTTTCAGTTTTTTTCTCTGTCAGCGTCACAAAGTTCAGCTGCAGTCATTTCTCGGTTCTCAGTGGGTTTTGTTTGAGGTTTTCGGGCAAATTTTTTCAAATATTTTTCTGCTCAAAATTGTCGAAAACAAGTAAATGTGTGCGGCGAGGTGTGTGGTGTGGTGTTTTAGTTGAATGAAGTACAAATTTTTTTGTGTTTCTGTTTCTTCAGTGGGTATATGAATAAACATATACAATTCAACGTAAGTAAAATTGATATTGTATTAACTATTGTATACATTCGATATGCCAATACTCTCACTTGCCTCGCATTTTAGAGTTTCCCAATTTTGATCACGTACTGGCGAGCAGCATGTGATGCAAGATATAAGTATTCATTCCACTTTCAACACATCAGTTTAATGCCACACTAATGAAATAATAAATCATTGCATTGCGTTCAACGTTCAACATACCTAACCTAACATTTTCGACCAATCAAATATGCCTATATATTTTGTATCGTTACCTTAGCAACTGGACACATTTCCGGACTCAATTCAGTTGGGGATAAATCAACACACTTATTGCGAAAATTCAATCACTTGTGGTATTACTACTGAAAATCTATAATTGAACACTACAAGATTTTCACAAATTGAGGGTTAAAAACCACATCACGTGTTTCTGTTAAAAAATAGGTACCTAATTCAAGTGTAAACAGTATCATCTTTTTCAAAAGTGCTTAGTGCTTAGTGCTCGCTATGTCGAATTACTTTTTGAAAGTGCTTAGTAATCGCGAGCATTTTGTCAATAAAAGTGCTTAGTGCTCGAGATTCCGGAGCACTTTTTGAGAGTGCTTAGTGCTTAGTGCTCGAAGCCCTTTACGTCAGTGCTCGGCACAGCTCTGCAATAGTATAATAGTATAATAATCAACAAGGTTCAAAAACGACTCTTTGCACACGAGCGAGGGAAAACGGCGGAGTGGGCCAAAGGCGAGATCCAAGAGTCAAGCGAGTGCGCAAAAAGGTTTCCAAACTTGTTTTTCATCGTACTTTTATGCAACTGCAACGAATCTTATTTGTTTTTCCGTGAAACCTTCCTTTCTTGAAGTTGCAACTAAGGCAACTTGAAACAATGCTGAATTTTGAAGATCACATCATTTTTACAACTATTCATTACTTCAGTACCGAATACAGACTATCAACAACAAATTTCACATTCTTAATAGGGTTGTACACTTTTTTTCAAAAATTATATATGTGAATCGTGGGCCTCCAAAGAATACGTCGATATTTTTTTGAAATTCTTGTTGTCAAGAGTTTTTCCAAAATCGGCATTCAAAAATCGAAAATTCTTCACATCCTTTTCTAAAAATGTGACGTCACCCGGAAGTTTGGTTTGAGTTCTGTTCCATTAATCGAAGTGGAAGAAGAATTGACAATCTCAGTCATCTTTGACAGTTGGCGGTAAAACATTACTGGGTGATTTGAATTCTAGATTAAAGGTAAGTTACTATTGAGTTTTATTTTATTGTTCAGCATACCATTATACTCTTCACCGACCACTATTCTCAAAAAAATGAAACATTACAAAACTTGTTCTTCATGTAGCTATAATGTAGCAACACAAATGTGGATTCTCGAAAGATTTTTGTTCCCACTTCAAGAGATAATATGAGACAAAGTTGTTGTTTTGCAGTATAGGATACCACATATCATCAGCTACATCACATCTGCAGTTGAGTGCTGTGAAGATAATTTTTGTGTGAGTTCGTGTGTACAATAATATTATTGTACAAAGAATGTACAGTACATTACTTCGGTAAAATGTATGGAATATTTTTTGTTGCAATTCCTTTGACGAACATCACATGAGAATCTGATTACCAAATAAGCAACAAAGCACTTTTGTAAATCATAAATGTATTTTCTAAAATGAATATACCTACATTCCTAGGTTGATGACGACGGACATGGATCAAGTAGTTCCGAGAGTAGTTCATAATGACTATGAAAATGATGAGGTCTACAGCAAAATTCT
The DNA here is from genome assembly GCA_029955515.1 of Chrysomela aeneicollis. NCBI lineage: Eukaryota > Metazoa > Arthropoda > Insecta > Coleoptera > Chrysomelidae > Chrysomela > Chrysomela aeneicollis. Next base: position 13,005,715 of record JARUHQ010000011.1, on the reverse strand, counting down.
CGAGCTGAACCAAGATAATTCTCAACTTCCTCAGTATATGTACTCTGGAGTACCTATATGAAAATATAATATCAACTTGTCTTGCCTATTTAAGTATTAACAATATGGGCTGATGCACCACTACACTTACCTACAGTTTCCAGACAATAAAGTCATTGAATAAATCATTTTTTGTTTAAATTCCTCTATTCATTTTATTGTTTTTGAGTTCGATCGTCATATTGACTTCATAGTAGAAGTAGTATTGAAATCCTATAAAAACATTATAAACTCATGTAAAATACTTGGCTTGCGTTCTGTTAATGAAAAACAATCAATAATTAGCGTCCTTTTGAATATTTTGAAATGTTTTAATGATTTTCTAAAATAATAATTAATTATGGCACGAATAATAAATAGGTCAATATTCTATGTATATAATAATTGACTCAAACTCGACGTGACTAGAAGTAAAGTAGTGATTGTTATTACCAAGTATAATTATATCATATATTGGAGATGATTTTGAGTTATTTTTTCCTTTTTTACACCACCACTCCACTTATGGCTATTCCCTTTGATATATTAAAATGGTGAGAATAGGTATATGTTGAGTTATCTGGTATTATCACGACTGCTGATAATCTCACTCTCATCAGTCATTGAGAATTATATACAAGGTGTCCCATTTAGTGCGAGAAAATATCTCTGTTGCTACTGGGTTTTTGCTACTGGATTTAGGACAAAAATTCTGAGTGAAGAATTCCATATTTATAAAATTGTATTGAAATATACATGGTAGGTATCCTAGAATAACAAGAGGTAAAAAAAGAGTGTTTTTTCAAACACCCTACGCTTATTAAAATTTAAAAAACCTCCCTGAAGAGCTTATTTCATCGATCTACATTTGGGGTCTAGAGGGAATAATTACAGAGAAATAGGGTTTGAAAAATGGTGATTTTTCAACTCTCTAAATCCAAAAGAAACAAAGATATTCGACTTCCCCGCACTAATGGGCCAACCTTTATTGAATAAATAACCGATGTCAGAGTATGAGATCCAAAGTTGACAGATGTGTTTGATTCGAAAGTTGTAAAATTTTTATTACTCTCCAATGATTTTTGCTTTCACAGAAAACGACCCCCATTAAAGAATCGAAAATAGAACACCCTATATATTTTCAGTTTCTGGATTCTAGAGATGAGTTTGATCACATAATTTTGAGACGACAAGATGGTAAACATTAATCAGAAGCATTTTGATGTTTGCATCTAGAATGCGTTGAACATAATTCAACCAATCTGATGATAATGGCTGATGAGTTATTTTTTTAACTTAGAGTTCGAACCTCTTATCCTCGGAACTCTGAAAAACTGTTAAAATATCCATATTCATAACTTATTAGTTGTTCATAACTTTTTAGTACGTTTAATATATTACTTCACTTAAGTAAAAACAATAAGAAGTATTGATGTTGGTAGTATGTTATTAATATCACAGTATTTTATCCGTATATATTTTTTTTATGTTCTGGTTCTCACGAAAAGGGATATCCTATAATGTTCAGAGAACATCGTGAGAACCAAGGTACTGAAATATACCCAATATTTATCAATTGCCTAAAATTCCATAAAAATATGGCGTGTCTGAAGAATACGCTGGCTTAGATACATTTCCTATGGTTTTACTTTTTCGTTTTTCAGTATATTCTTCATTTGCGAACACTACTTCATAGATGTCACTGTCAATTTCTGAATAAATATTATAAGTGTTTCGAAAGAATATATCCAAGACCAATAGTAAATTGATTCCGCAGAGAATTATAAATAATATAAATAAGTTTGTATTGTCTCTTTTCGATGTTTGCTATTTTGTATGTTTTTTTAATTATGTTCTTCATTCATTTATTCAGCATTAACAGCTATCATCATTCTAGTATTTTTTACAGCTCATATGTTATTATAGTTCTCATATATTTCGGTATGAGAAATTCACGGTAATTTATTCTTTATTCAATTTCAAGTATAATCTTCACTTCACATCTAACTTCATAAGTCACAAGTAATATGTAATTTTATTTGAAATGTTATCGAAAATAAAAGAATGTAACAGAGTATCCAATCACAGTAATTAACTGTTTAACCGGAGATAGAGATTCTTCTTGGTAGGTAGGTACCCATATCTCATAAAGACGGGCCACCCCTTAATGACAACTGGAATATACACTGTGTCCAAGATAAGGATGTCTATTATCGTGATATCGAACGGAAAATCTTCCAAAAAAAAGTGGCTATGAAAAAGTGTAGTTTGTTTTTTTATATCTCTTTGAATAACGTCAGAAAAAAATAAAAATAAAATCGGCAAATTTCGGTTTTTCAGGAATATCTCCGGAACGACTCGAAATTTTGAAACTTTCTAAACCGCATATTGCTAGGCATGAAAATGCACAACGTTTCTATAATTCAACCATCTTCGAATCTCTTATGGTATCTGAGTTTCCCATGTTAGAAATCCTTATGTTGGACACAGTGTATACATTTGAAATCAGAAATCACAGTGTCAGACATGAAATGTTTCGCCTGATTAGAGTTTCTCGTGGTGATTCGGAAATATTCAGAGAATAAAATATTCAGGAATCCCAATTCTAGACCCAATAGTCCCAAAGAGCCATTATGCGTTACGTGACTGTCTGAACCATAGATCTTATTGCTTTTACGCTAGATCCGGTATCCAGGTTACTTGTTTTGTAGGTCCGGGGGGTTGAAAGTACTAGGCCATTGATTGGTCGTTTTCATTTTGGTCCATACATGTGTTGTACCACGTGATCATGTAGTACCTACTTTCTTGCAGACCCCTCTAGACCTAAAAATTACTACAGGATGCCGGATCTAGCGTAAGCAATATGATCTATGATCTGAACCTCCCACAATAGTTCGAATTCGATAAAATGGATGTTATTATAGGTTCTCTCTTTACCCGTAGCACCAAGATTTGGTAAGTGTGCAAGTTTTATTCCATGGCATATTTAATTATATATCTGCCGCCATCACCGCTTGTATACCTATATGCTTGGTGGCAATGGCGGATTCTACCACTACCATCAACCAAAATATTCCAGTAAGTTCTCAATTATTTCGCACAGGATTCACTTTCAGTCTATATTTTTCACAAATCGAGAGGTACAATCAATTAATGTAAGTTGAAATTTATCCTACTTATATAGAGTAATATTTCCATTCTCTACACATTTCTCCTCAATAAAAAGGCATTATGTAAATCGAAAAATAGCTTTTTGATCTTCAAGCAATTGTTCACAAAATGCTGTATGCTGTAATTCTGTTTAGCATCGAAATATAAAAGGCAAAATGAAGATTTTAGGTTGTTCACCACAGCATATTATAATCTCGGCACGTTTCCTTGAACGTGGAATATCTGGTTTTAGAATTGGATAGGTACAAAGCCAATACTGTTAATAAAGATTTAGCTAATATTTTGAAATAGGGATCTGATAATCTACACAATAGGAGAAATTGGATGACATTTCAATCAAATGCATTTTTATTATGAAACATCAGTCGCGGCATTTTTCGAGTTCATTTTGTGTTGTTTATGAATGTGAATGAATTATCTGTGGTTCTGAAATTGCTTTGCATAACCATCATATTTTAATGGAGGAACTCCTATAACATTCCTGATGCTATCTTGGGTTTTTGTGACCAGTAAAACGAATAACTATTGGAATTTTGAAAGCTCTGATCAGGGTGTATGAACAAATCAACAGAAGTTTATTGAAAATCCTAATTCGGTGAATATTTTACCTTCTTTATAGACTTACGAATTGATGCACAAAGGGACAATATTCTCCGTTTTCATTTGGGGCAATATGACTACACAAATATTTAGTGGATGGTTAGCTTCCCGCTATGGAGGCAAATGGATATTATGAAGAAAAGTTTCGGACTTCCATTGTCTAAAGGTATGAAGATTTGAATCCTGAGAAAAGAAAAGATGAGTTATGCTGAAAAAACGAAATAAGTGATGAATAAAAATTAACTATTTTATCGAATCAAGAAGATTCGAGTATCAATAAATCAGGTTAGTATTAGTGTTAGTATATATGAAGTCGAAAAATGTAGATTTAAATGGGAGTTTAACTAGTCGATGAGCCTGAAAATAAGAAAAAATTGAATTAGAAATCAATAGCCTGAAAAAGAAAGGTTGAATTAGAAATCAATAGCCTGAAAAAAGAAAAGTTGAATTAAAAATTAAAATAAAATGAATGAATAAAGAATTAAAATTATGAGAAAGATTCAAATCGAGTTTGTCACGACGTTTCGATTGTGTGTATCTACAATCGTCTTCAGGTGAGAACTAACAAAGTCCTGGGATACGGGGGTATTTATAGGTCAGCTATGGCGGGATTTTCCGGTTCAGTGAGCCGTAACCGGTTGATTCGGCTAATCAGTGGTTTCCATGTGTTGCGGATCTCGACGCTTGGTTGACTGAAAGCGTTATTATTCATTATGTATGCTGCTTCCTTGAATTTCCTCCTGAACCAGTGTTCTTCTCTATGGATGATTTCTGCCTCAGACCATTTGATGTTATGTTGGTGGGTCCACACATGTTCTGCGATTCCTGACTTGGTGGTTTCTCCTCGTTGGGTGTTTTTCTTGTGTTCGCCGATTCTGGTTTCTAGTGGTCTCTTGGTTTCTCCGATGTATGATTTGCCACATTCGCATGGTACTCGATAAACACAATTCTTGGAGTTACTGTTTTTGTTCGTTGGTCTAGTTTTGGTGAGTTGGCTGCGGATGGTGTTTCCAGATTTGAAGCAGGTCTTGATCTTGTATTTGGATCCAATCTTCTTGATTCTCTCTGACAATCCTTTGATGTAGGGAAGGCACAATGTTGGTTGTTGCGGTTCTTCTTCTTTTTGGATTATCCTCTGTTTCCTGCTCTTCAACGTCTGTTCCACCAATTTCCTTGAATAGCCGTTCTGGTAGAGGTCTCTCTTGATGTGGTCCAGTTCGGAAGTTAGGCTTTCCTCAACCGCAACAACCAACATTGTGCCTTCCTGACGTTAATCTCGACTTGATATATGGAAAATGAGTTCCAATTTCTGATTGTTGAACAAACGACTCTTCGACAGTAGTCTTTTTGAATAAACTATACTATCATGTTAATAGGTTTGACAGCTGGAACTATAATAACTACGTTCACCAGCGCTTACATAGCAGCAAGTTGGTACGGATGGCCCATGGTTTTTTATGCTGTTGGAAGTACGCAGTTATTGTCATCTCTGTATTTTGCATACTTTGGTCATAATAGCCCAGCTGATCATCCTTCAACATCTGAACAAGAAGTGTTATATATTGATAGTTGTTGTTCTGCCGTGACAAGAAATAAGGTATTTGAAAAGAAGTACTTGTGGATAATTATTACATATTGTATGCATCATTATCTAGGTCCAGTCTACCCCTTGGGTTCAGATTCTTACGTCTACCAGCTTCATGGCGCTTGTACTTGTCCAGTGCAGTTATACGTTAGGAATGCAAGTGTTGATATCAGAAATGCCAATATATTTTAGCAAAGTCATGGAACTTGATATAAAGTCAGTAAGTACTCTTTATGTTTCTTCAGACAATGGGCCAATTCCGAGCCTTATAAATTTCGTAGTAGGACTATAGGCGTAATATGAATGTCCCCCTGATATCACTGACACTCTTTTTGTTTGTAAAACTCATTATAATGATTTTTTCATTATTATGATGACTTTTTGCCCATAAGCTAGGCATGCAGCGATGACTAGGAATACCCTTCACTGCGATTTTGGGTATTTGGAATGACAATTATAATTGTTTGACCTGATCATATTTAATTTTTCATCAAAGTTTTTAGATAAGAAACTATGATGATAATCTTAACGAAAAAGTTATTTCGTCTCTTTTGCATTACAACTCATCAATAATTGTTTCAGCAGCCAAATTCTTGATATTACCATCAATTCCATTAAAAGATGATCAATTGTTATTATTTGCAACAAACTTCATGCTTTTGAATTGTTCACTTACACAACGAAATTCGCCATGTTCTAAAAGTTGCCTCAAAAGTCTCATAAAATCTCGTGTCTGTATCATAACATAAACTTCCAAGTAGAAATATAAATGAAATGAACGCTGATGAGTACAAGAGAATTGGCAGTTACTACACCGGCGTCAGATGACACGTATTTTAATTTGCCTAAACTACCATGGAACCAACTTAAGCCAATACCATACTGCATACCTACATTGAACAGAAAGTATTATCCCAATAGCAATAGGTCGGAGCACGTGTATCACTAATAATGGGTGTCTGAAAGGTGTGTCATCCCCTTGTTAAGGTGAAGTTTGGGCTATAACTTTTGCTCCAAAACTTTACCCCCTGACAAAGTGTTTCTATTTTTAGTATTTTATATAATTATACAAGCCATTACACTTATAGTAGTCCTCGCAGATATCCTGAAACTCGCACTGATGCTGATCTTTCTACTTTCTATCAGTTCATATATTTTTTTCAGAATGGCACTTTGAGCAGCCTTCCATTTGTAGTTAAGTGGTTCCTGGGTTATTTGTTCAGTTTCTTGTCAGATTGTCTCATAGCTAAAAGGATTATCACAATAGACGTTTCAAGAAAATTGTTGACCACAATTGGTGAGTTATGTCGCGATGCAATTTTATCTCACATAAATAATATGATTTTGAGAATACAGTATTCATGTTGAATATTCATTTGAACACGTTATTTTGATACCACAACTTGAAACTCTCCACTTCTAGCTTCAACGGAAGCGGCCCCAAATTTTATTTTAAATTGATTTCGGTTCGAAAATAACGTTTATACAATTGACGACGTTTCCACTTATTCCAAATGGAGTTTGTGATATCGAAATACATAATTTCAGAACAATCTCTGAGATATTGCATTTCCATCACCAAATATCACGAAAGTGAATTACAAAAATATTTCACCTTCACCTTCGAAGGGAGCCAAATAATAAGAAAGGTTGGTTCAATCGATTTTTTTAATCAAAGGTTCTGTTTGTGGATGTTGAAGAGAAGTACTAAAATACTTGAAGCATTGGTTGGTATCACTTGAATTATTCGAAAGTCATTTATTTCGGCGGCAATCGTCAAACTGTGATTTATGGCCTCGCGATAACATCGGTTGCCGACTTAACTAATTAGAGGACAATAGCAGATGACTCATAAACGTCGCAGTTTCTCGAAAATAAACGGTATTTCTTAGAACTTTATTGAATATTCAAGATTAAGCTAGAATGAGTGTTTTGTACCTATATAAAAGAAGCGCAGTGGCGCGGACAGTCAGTTGTAGAAAGAAAAGTAGTATTATGAACAGAGATTTGTCTAGCGAATATCGAAGTGATTTTTAACTAAGTTTTTATCGAGTTGTATTTCGAGTGTTTACTGTAATAAATTGTTCAGTTTTATACCGAGTGTTTAAATTAACGAACCCAAGAAAAAATATCGTAACAATATCATACACACTGATGAATTTTTCGTTCTGAAGCTCCATCGCGTCTTTCGGAGCTCAACCCCAAACATTATTAGAAGCTGTTGGGGATTAAAACCCCCACTTACAGCAGATCTATTCAATTTCGCATTTTGTCGTACTCTGTATACCAGGTGTCCCAGTATATCTGTTCCAATGGATCATATCAGCAATTTCGAAAGATGAAAATTAGAAAATGTATTGATCTCCAATTCGTGCAAGGAACCTTCAACAGAAAAAAAAACAAAATTGAGTGACTCTGTCTTTTTTATTTCAAACAGCACCTTTCCAACGATGTATCACATTTTGTATTGTACATTTGATTTGATGAATTCTTTCGATTCGAAATTTCAATTGACGTTTTCTTCATCAAATCAAATGTGAAATACAAAGTTTGAAAGTAGATTCGAGAAGAAATCAAAAATTGCAAAAAATATACAAGGTGCTATTTGAAATAAAAAAGGTACATGAATGTTTTGGTGAAAACATGCACAAATCTAACTTTCAAAACTCATACTTAGTGATAATATTAAACTGTTTTCCTGTATCATTTTCAAGGTTATTATATGCTGTGCATAGCAAATCAAATTTTTTTCAATGCTCATCAGTGGTATACATATTTAATGCCCAGTCGATCTACTCTATTTTCCTTCTCACATTCTAGGTTTTTTTGTACTGTGTATAGCAGTCCTTGTGCTTGCGCATTGTGATAAGAACGACATAACAATAGCTACAATCCTAATAGTTATGGGAGTTGGATTCATGGGTGCTGCCTTGGCAGGTTATATGGTGAACCATATCGATCTCTCTCCGAACCATGCCGGCACCTTGATGGGGATCGCTAATCAAGTAGCTATGATGTGCTCCGGAATTTATCTTATGATGGTGCATTATGTTGTAACAGATGAGGTGAGTTTTTTCTATGTTCTGGTTCTCACGAAACGCGATATCCTGTAATCTTCAGAAAACCAAGGGAAAGCAGGTAGTTGGTGTTCTTCTTGAATTTCTGGAGATGGTATGCCTCGGAGAATACCTCCCTAGGCAATGAGTTCCAAAGTCTCGATGTTCGTTGGATGAACGAGTCTTTGTAAAGGGACGTTCTGCAGGTCTCTAAAGTGACCACGAAGGGGTGTGAAGACTGAACTTGACGGCTTAATCAATTTAGATGCAACCTTTTTGACCTCATGACCGCAGGAATGATGTGATTTTATTCTTGAGAATAATTAACTCTGTATATCTCATCAGGAAGTAAGTTCGATATGATTTTAACCCTAGTACTACTTCAGACCATGAAGTACTGGTGTTCCACTTGAAAGATTGTTGAATGTTTGACTGAATTCGGTGAGATTCGTGCATTTGATTTGGCTCTATCAGACTCTCGAACCTATATTTTGATTTCCTGATTAATGGATCAATTGGATTCGAAAGTTATGGTGCTAACAATTATGTCAACGCTAACTCTCTTCAAGATCTAACATCATCTAAAATAAATTCAGCCAAAATTTCTTGTGGTACCTATACATGTAGGGAAGTTTAACGAACTTATGAAGCGCCTTCAAAAAAGTTTTCGTCAGGTTTTTGTGTGCTGTGAACTGTAAATATAAAGGTAGAATTTTCTATGATGCCAGGATTGAACATCATATTATATGTATAAATAGAATTCCAACTGGGCTATAATTTATCTTTCTGGGTAATTGCAAAAGTTTTGTTATGATATGGCGAGACTTATGCAAATGAATTGTTTTTATATTTGTATCTCACAAGGCAAAATAACCTCGAAAATAACTAATTGTGACTACCATGCGTCAAATTCAGTCTGAAAATCATATCTATGAAGTGTCCAACTAAAGTCAACTTATGTGACACGCAGGAAACTGAGTCAAACCTCTTCCCTATTTTCTTTCCTCAAACATATATGAAGGTTTCAAGGTAAAATCAAAAGGTATATAAGTATGATTGTATAAAACGAAATGAACGATAATGAAAAAGTAATGAATATACATATAAGTATTCATTATAATAATAGATAATAAACTCCTTTCATTTTGTATAATCATACTTACTCACAGGTATGCACTAATTATAAAGGTGATAACTTAACAGTTAAAAGCGCGATATCATTTTTGCACTCAATACTAACCCAATTGGATTTATTGAATTGACACTAATATAGGAAATACAGAGGATACAAGAATTAGTATATAGGAGAAAATTGCCCATCATGATTCTCTAGTGTATGTACAGGTTTTCAATTTCCATATTCTCTGTAATTATCAATTATTTCGCTCTTAAGGAAAATCATTCCCAATGTCATGAATATATATATTGATCAAAATTTCGAGGAATACATCCTTTTAATTGAAATCCTCTCCAAACTGAGAAAATTCGAACAGATTTCCTAATTTCTTTCAATCAATAATCTCTAATAAAGTGTAAAATCTCGAAGGTGAAAATTGTTTTCAACCTACTCTTCCACTAATAACTGAGCAGAACATTTTTTTAGGCTGATCCAAACCAATGGAGGATTATTTTCTATTCTACTGCTGCAGTATTCGCATTGACCACAGTTATTTTCGATATATTTGGTTCTGCAAAAGTTCAACCTTGGAATGATAATATACCACAAATTGCCCAATCTTAATAAATCATGAAAAATAATTCGTTTTTATCGATAACCTACCACATTTCCCCAACTTTTTGATGTCACTCAAGGCTCAATACTTAGAGATGTTTTGGTAATACACAATCAATGAATATTTTTTATTAGGTGAATTTAATCTATTAGTGGCTGATGAGAAGTGCGAGCCCCAATCGTCATTTTTTTTATACAGGTTTAGGAATCATAAAAACGGTCAGTTATTGCGTGAACGATGTGATTCAAACGCAATTTTCTACTTGGAGAGTTTTTCGATATGACAGATTCATAAATCAATTTGTAATATTTAGTTGAATGCCATTACTTCATTCATTTCAATGGAACATCGTGTATATCATTGCTTATTTTGATTATTTGATCAATTCAAATCATTTTTTATCATCAATACACAATTATTTCAAAGATATCGATGTCGTTTAAAGTGATGAGAAATAAGAAATACTTCAATTTGGAAGCTACTTCTCGTTTACTTCTTGTTTGTTATGAGTATCATGAACTAGATTAATGATTCCTCAATAATAGGTAGGTTGAACTTTTTATATACCGGACGTTCCCATATACAGAATATTTTTCGAGTCCTCAGTGAGTTTTGTTGACAAATGTAGGTAGATACCTACTGAAATTAATAAAATTAAAGATGTAAAATGTTAATCTTAAAATCATCACGCACCTCTTACAAATTGTAAACTTACAGTTACAGTTGGCATTATTGGAATCTAGGTATGTGTGAAAAGAAGCCGTGAGTAACGCACAGAACAGAAAGCTCTGTCACAAGCTCTATTCTGTGGTGAAAGTAACCAAAATCCTTATTTTTAACTTCTTGTACCGGGTGATTCAGTATTCGTTTTCGACTCGGGATAATTTTCTTTCAACGAAAACATTCGTGACCTTGAAAAAAATTATCGGTAATCATTCTGCTGCTAGGGAGATTACAAGTGACAATCATTGCTCTTGCTGCTGAAACTCTTGGTTACTTGATATCCTGGGGCAACTTGATAACATCATGCGTGATAATATGTTAAAATTAACTGACATCTGACCCGGACTTATGAAATAAAGTAATAGTAGGGGAGGCCGAGAGTCTAAATGTGGAACGAGCGTCGTGGGAACCTTTTGGATTACAAAGATTAGATGCCAAAAATAAAGAAAGATTATAATGATGTATGCCCTTTCACTGGTGGAGGAAGCGTGTACAGGGTGGACCAAATTCGAGGCGTGTGTACGACGTTCCCCTGCGGCTCACGTCGCAAACTTCATTCTCATGAGTAATAGGCTCATTACACGCTCATTGAATAATATACTATTATTTCATAGTTTATTTTTGTACAAGAATAGTTTTTTTATTGATTTTTCTTTTCAAAATTAATGATAAACCATACCAAAATTTTTTATGGATTTTCTATATTACCATCCCACCAAACCTAGGAAAGAACGAACCTGTTTAACATTTTTGGGTATAGGATATGCATTCAATTTTCTGTAAATCTGGTTTTATTCCAGTTTCTGAAACAACATAACCAAGGTATTTTACTTCTTTTAAAAGAAAATTACACTTACTCGCTTTTAATGTTATGTTTGCGTCCAATAACCTATCAAATAATTTAGAGAGTTTGATAATATGATCTTCTATTTCTGAACAATTGAAAACTATGATATCATCAAGATACACCAAACATGTGTCATTTTAGTCAATCCAGACAACGTGAAATTCATGAATCTCTGGAAAGTTGCTGGGGAGTTTACCATGCCAACCGGAGTTCTCAGAAACTCCCAATGTCCGTCTGGAGTACTGAAAGCAGATATTTCAATTGCTTCTGGGGCTAAAGAAATTCGCCTGCCCAAAGAGTGTATGGATTTAATTTATATTAGGCAATGGGTCTTTTAGTGACTGCATTCAAATCCCGATAATCAATACACATTTGTTATATCATCACTATGATGCCAATGCCACCTTGGTGTCCACTAACCTTTACCCAGCACGACGATGTTAGAAGGTGTCGTCTTCGTCGATTACATGAACCTTCTTATCAGATTCATTCTACGAACTTTGTTGGATTATGATGTCATTCTTTTTCCCATGTTATACAAAAGGCAGTCAAGATCTAGATTCCATATGATATAGTTGATATAGTTGTTAATTAAATTGATTTAAACCGAACTATATATTGCATCCTAAGTTTTTTCATTCTAATTTTGGTCGATCCGTCATCTGTCTTTTTCGTAACTAATACTACTGGAGCGCTCCAAGGGCTTTGTGAAGGTCTAATTACGCCTAATTTCAACAATACATCTATTTCTTGCTGTAAAATCTGTCGCTGTTGAAATGGAACCCTATATGGACGTTTTGCAATCGGATTTACATTTTCTGAGACAATTTTATGCTGAACCTTATGAGTATAGGTCAAAAAGTTTTCGTTACTACAAAATAATCGTCTATACCTAGCAAGAAATTCGTACGTCAGTTATCTACTATACGTTCATCTAAATGAGAAAAATCAAATTCATTATTAATAAACTCATAATCTTCATGCGTTATCACATTTACTCGATCCTGATCTGTTGCTTTCGGATTAAAACCTGTATATTTTTCATATCGTCCAACAGTAGTATTTTTTTTTCAATTTTACATCATAGTCATTCAAATTTATAAACCGCAATTTATTATTCTCGATTTCCGTTAACACTGCAGCTACGTAAACTCCTGGTATCCTCAAATCTACCGGTTCGACAAGGACTGTATCCCCTATGTCAAATGCCGATTTATTTGAGTAAGCAATTTCAAAATTGATTTCACATCTCTCCGGTACTACGATATCGCTCAAAAGAACAACTTGCGATTGCGAAGCATTATTTTTACCATTCGAACACTCAGGCTCTTGATGACTCATTTTTTCGACCGTTATCGAACACCTCCGACTATCATCAGCATATTTTTGTTTTCTCGTCACAGCCTGCTGATTATTTTCCTTTTGTTTTTCTGGACTTATAATCGTCTCAAAATAATCTCGATACTGATTCTGAATTTTGTTATGACTATCTGTGATATCAATTTTGTTATTTCCGAACGCTTTCTCAACGATCCGTTGCCCGATATTATCTTGAATATTCTTAGAGACCGCATTTTTCTGGATATTATTATTATTATTATTATTATTATTATTAGCTGTTGAACTGTATATCAACCGCCGAGTCAACCATTTAGTTTCATATTGATGATGATTTCACGAGTACGAAAAAACAACTCGAATTGATCATAACAAAATTAAATAGATTTTCTAATAAGGAGCATTGCTGTAAATGGTCAGAACGAATTCATAATCTAAAGTACAGTCGATTTCTGGAAAATATTTCGAAATTTCGATAGGTCGTGATCAGGGCGACATAAATAATCTTATTCACTAAGCAAAAATTCTAATTCGGTGAATATTTTACATTCTTCATAGACTTACGAATCGATGCACAAAGGAACAATATTCTCCGTTTTCATTTGGGGCAATATGACTACACAAATATTTAGTGGATGGTTATCTTCCCGCTATGGAGGAAAATGGATATTAGTTATCACAAACGGAATATGTTCTATTCTGGTACTTTTACTACCAACTGTTATACATACTTTTGGATTCAATGGATTCGTGACCAGCAGGTTCTTTCAAGGTATTTTAGTTGGATTCACTAGCGCATCAGTCCATTCACTCTTAGCTAAATGGGCACCTCCACAAGAAAGAAGCAGCTTAGCAATCATAGCTGGATCAGGTAAATTTCAGTTATTTTATTATATTCAGTGACATTTATTTTGTGAGAATGGACGTATTTCAGTAATAGTATTCAGGAATTGTTTGATGTTTATTTAAGAGGGTTATTTAAACGGTTCAATGAATTCTATGGAATCATAGAACTCAAACCATATCCGCGGAAAATACCCGCTCTTAATCTAATGATTGTCTAACATTTCATGTACTGATGAAGCTAGATTTACCAAAAATATGTGCGAGTAGTTAATTGAAGATATTTTTGGTCATTAATCGATGATATTTTCAAGCAGTCAGTGTACCATCTAGGTATAGGTATATACGCATACATTATTGAGGATACCACACCAAACTTTTGAACTGAAACTTTGCTGGAAGTTATTTCCTTCGACTATTCTGTAAATTTCCTTGCTCCAGTAGTGATGATTGTTCGAAAAGTGTTTGAAAAGTATTTTTAACCGCCAACTTAGTTGCGAGCAACCCTCGTAAGTCTATAGGACTTTTATGAGTTAGAAAGACGGGGACCTTATCTGAAGCACTACTCGGTTGGTTATCGTTGAGAGTCCGAAGGATTGAAATCTAGGTACCCAAGAATGTTCGGTTGGTCAACTATCTCCTCCCGCTAAACGATACCATAAAATATAAATGAATATTTCCAATAGCCGCCGGAAAAAAAATGAAGTCTGTAAATTTGCCATGTGTTCTGTAAAATTATGCAGATGAATTCGACATCTTAGAAATAACGTTCATACAAGATGGTGCTCCTATACACCCTTTTATGGTGCAGTAAGAAGTTAACTATTATGTGAGGGATACCGTGGTAGATAGAATGGACAATAAGGTTTGATAGACTGGCCATCTCGGTCACCGGACCTCACACCAATAGATTAACTTCTGTGGGGGTACTTGAGTTTTGAGACACATTTCAGCGAGTGCGACAATACTTTAGCATAAAGTTGATACTAGAACTGGTAAACATTAAATTTATTCACCAAAATCAGTCCGAACCCAAACAAAATATGACTAAGCTTTCCACCTCGAGATATCAACGGACTTCAATTCATTGAAAACGAATTAATATTATTCATTACTTATTTGTGAATAATTGCAAACTCACTATCTGACACTTATCGAATAATTTTCTGTCATGTTACTAGGTTTAACAGCTGGAACTGTAATAACTACGTTCACCAGCGGCTACATAGCAGCAAGTTGGTACGGATGGCCCATGTTTTTTTATGCACTTGGAACCTCGAAATTATTGTCATCTCTTTTATTTGCATACTATGGTTATGATAGCCCAGCCGATCATCCAACAATATCTGAACAAGAAGTGTTATATATTGATAGTTGTTCTGCCGTGTCAAGGAATAATCAAGTATTTGAAAAGGAGTACTTGTGAATATTCATGACATATTGCATGCATTATTTTCTAGGTGATTTCTACCCCTTTGTTTCGGATTCTCACGTCTACCAGCTTCATGGCGCTTGTACTTGTCCAATGCAGTTATATGATAGGAATGCATTTGTTGAAATTAGAAACGCCGATATATTTCAGCAAAGTCATGGAACTTGATATAAAGTCAGTAGGTACTATTCATATTTCTTGCGACCCTAGTTCGATTTCTAGCCAATTTTCCACGTCCCTGCAATAATTTCAGACAATTATTAGTTATCAAGGGATTGAAGTTCAAGATTATTTTTTCCTGGCATTTATTCTTGTTCTAAATTGCGTTCTTTCAGAAACATAATATAGACTCTTCTATGTGCAATAAGCTAGCAATAATGAGTATCTCTTAGTTTCGCGTCATGAGCGGAGTTCAAACACATATGTGGCAATTGACAAGTTCAGCCAGCGTTGATAGAGACAAAATGTGTGTGCCCTATTGTTGTCTTTGTCATCAAGATTGCAACTTAAAATAATGAAAATGCTATGATTGGGAAAAAGAAGACTTATATAACCTGTATATAATTGGTTTGTTTTTGTAGTATTTTCGTTATTCCGACTATTTCGAATATAGCCTTATTCTCTTTTTTTACGTCCCAATCATAACATTTTCACCATGTTGAGTTGCAATCTTGATGACAAAGACAACACTAGGGCAGACATATTTTTTCTCTCTCAACGCTGGCTGAACTTGTCAATTGATTGTTTAGCAGACTTATGAGAAAATAGTGTTTTGGGAGTGGGTTTCAGTCATTCTCGATACATATCAACATCAAAATCATTGGGAAATATCTCCATGGAATTCTTAGCAACAGTAATAGGTTATTCAGAACCGAATCTTTAGGCTTTACCTGCATATTTGGTTGGGAAGCAGGCTGAATTTAGCGTTGTCACGTTTATCGAAGTCAAGGGATTTGAAAACAGGCCAGCATAGGAAGTAACTACATCACCAGTCAATATTCTATCTATATCCAACCTAGGACCAAAAATTTATGTCATATCCTTCTTTGTTTCTAAATGGTCTCGCGATTCCGAATTTTCTGATTGTTATCAGGCTGTTTCAGCCCGCTAGGCCTCATCAGTTGCACTCAGCGGTTTGACAATCAATACACGAATGAGATTTCTCTATATCAAACCTATTGTGTAGTCATTGATGGTAGGAAGTACTGATGGAACGTATAACACTTCCTAATAGCAGAATTTGTTGGTGTCTAAGCTATTTTTGCAAATACACATATCATTTCAACGTAGAGTAATACATTCAGTGATCCTCGGAAATATTCTACAACTCGAACCAATGCTGTATAAATAATGTTATTTTTTCAGAATAGCACTTTGAGTAGCCTCCCATTTCTAGCTAAGTGGTTCTTGGGTTATTTGTTCAGTTTCATGTCAGATTGGCTTATAGCTAAGAGGATTCTAACAATGGACATGTCACGAAAAATGTTGATTACAATTGGTAAGTACTACTACAAGACGACCATTCATTTTATGTTTCGATGTGTTCGGACAACCCGTACATATCGTGCTCAGAGCATCAGAAATGATTGAGTGCCGTAGACTGAAATGTCATGACCTGCGCAAAATTGGGCAAGGTCGTGAACTATCCAGTTTGGACATACAGTGTGTACCAGCCAAATGGAATAAATTCGTTAATAAATAAACGTTGGCGTTTTGGGAAAACGCTCGGACACGTCGATTTGTATCTTCAGTTGCGCTTTTTTTTTCAAAAAAAAACTTTTTATACAGGGTGTGTCATGACACAGTGGCCAATATCAACTTTCTTATTTTAAATGCAACACCCTGTATATTTTTCAATTTTTGGATTCCTCAGAAAATTCTAGACATATTTCATGTACAATGTCCTATACTATACCTATCATCAACTATTTCGGGAATATTAAATGTTTTCGGATTTATTGCAAAAATTAACATGGAAAACAGAAAATTATTTGATTACAGAAATTCGCTGCAATACACTAAAAAACTAAAAAGTAATACCGTTTATTTCTTGATATTGTAAAAACAAAGAAAAACATGAATGTCAACGTAGGAGATGTTCAAAATGCTCGCCGCGAACGTTGGCAACATCCTAATCTTGTGTAGAAATTTCTTCTAACGTTACTCAACATCTCAGGTGTGACCGATCTAATCGCATGCGTTATTCGTCTTCTTAAATCAGCTTAGTCGAGGGGTTTAGTTTGGTATACAATACTTTTGGCATATCCCCATAAGAAGAAGTCTAATGACGTCAGATCAGGGGATCGTGCTGGCCATTCCATCGATCCTCGCCTCCCTATCCACCGATTTGGAAATATTTGGTTAAGGTACTGCCGGACATTTATTTGATAATGGGGCGGTGATCCATCTTGCTGAAACCATATCATATTCGCAGGAACTTGTGGGTTTACTGGATCAGGATATAATATTGTCAAAGTCGGCACGACATCATTTTGGAGCAGTGCTAAATAATTATCTCCATTCAAATTGCCATCAATGAAAAAGGGACCTATGATATGATCTCCAACAATTCCTGCCCAAACATTAACCTTTTCGGGATATTGTGTATGTTCTTCCCTCATCCAGTGAGGATTTTGTGCAGATCAATAGCGGCAATTTTGACGATTAGCATGACCGTGAAGTGTAAACGTGCACTCATCAGAAAAAAGAACATGTTCTAACTGCATCACATTGTTATCAAGCATTGCCATCATTTGTTCACAAAAATACAGTCGCCTATCAAAATCGTCTTCCAGGAGCTCCTGAGTTGGTATCAGTTTCTAGGGATGCATTTTATTTTCTTTTAATGTTCGAAAAATTGATGAATGGCCAACATTGAACAGTGGGGCTGCTTTTCGACTAGAATTATGTGGGTTTTCTTCAAACTCAAGCATAATATCCAATTTGGTTTCATCATTTATTGTATTGGCAGCTGCTTTTTTTATCGTTCTTACATGACCAAGCTCGCGAAACTGCTTTTCTATTTTACTAATTGTCCCTTGGGATATAGGCGGCGAATCTGAAAATTTTTCATGAAATAACCGAGCAACTTCACTTTGTGTCCATATGTTATCTCCATAACCAATCATCTGTAGAATTGTTATTTTGTGCATTCCTGTTAAATAAACCATTTTTCTGATATTATGGAGTTAACGAAATTAAAGCGACTATAACACTGACACTAATCACTACTGTCATGCAGACAGACAACACTCTGCTAAGGCCGTGCGTTTTCAACGCAAGTAAACAAGACTTTTTATAGTTCTTTTATTTCATATCAGTAAGAAGGAACGCTAAAATGGTTTTTGCTTACTTTCTCATTATCAAAACCTAAATGGGAAATAAGTATTGAGTGTGTTGCAGCGAATTTCTGTAATCAAATAATTTTCTGTTTTCCATGTTAATTTTTGCAATAAATCCGAACACATTTAATATTCCCGAAACAGTTGATGATAGGTATAGGACATTGTACATGAAATATGTCTAGAATTTTCTGAGGAATCCAAAAATTGAAAAATATACAGGGTGTTGCATTTAAAATAAGAAAGTTGATATTGGCCACTGTGGCATGACACACCCTGTATAAAAAGTTTTTTTAAAAAAAAGAAGCGTAACTAAAGATACAAATCGACGTGTCCGAGCGTTTTTCCTAAAACGCCACCGTTTATTTATTAACGAATTTATTCCATTTGGCTGGTACACAATGTATATAATTTTGCATCCCGTGTGAGATCCCACGCCATATTGTTATAAACTCGTGTATGGTTATTTCAACTATATTTAACGCCGAATACTGAAGTCTGGTCTGAGATATAAGTGTTTTATTCGATCATCATTTGGTTGAGAATCGAGTTTTATGCTGGCCTGGCTGTTGCAACACCAAGGAGCTCCTGAGAAGATATCAGCCATATCATATTTGATGCTCCCGCGTTCACTTTGATACAGTCCAAACGCTTTCAATTCCTCTAATATTTATATTTATATACTGGGGAACGCAAAACACGATGAAATGCAATACAAATATTATTATATAAGTCAAATATACCAGATGACCACGAGGTGAGGAACGCCTTAAATTTTTCCATGCATTGAGGCTAATAATGAAGTCGAAAGAATGAACCCAAAGTGGGATACGATTATTTTTTATCTTCACCATCGATTTCCATATGCGATTTGATAACTTACTAAGGAATTCCCACAAAAGTAGTTTGAAATTTCGTGTCGAAATTGTCTTCCCCAAATGCAAAACAGAAAAAAAAAAACGGAAAGCACGACCATTGGCATCCTAAGATAATCAATTATTATTATTCCAAATGTCAATACATTTTGTTGAGACTTTTTGGTTTAATTTCTGATTTGTTATTTATCTTTTATATGGAGCTCACTTAAAAGTCTTCTGTATTGATTTTCAATACAAGTTCTCAGTGACGGATTCACTATTAGGCTGAGTAGGCTGAAGCCTAGGGCGGCAGATTTTAGGGGCGGCAAATTTGGGGCCAAATCAAGATGACATATTTTTCACACCAAAAAAAAGTAACCCATTCATTGCGGATGACGGTTCTTGAATGTTGGTCTTCCATATCATGAGGCTGTTGAGTGTTGTGATCTGGGGATAATCAACACAGCTCCTGCAGTTATTTGGAGAAAAAATCTCGCGTACACCATATAAGTAAGCGAGATTTTTTCTCATACCCCACAGTGAACCGATATATTGATCCAGGGTTGTACTCACAACTATCTATTGGCTACTGTAATGAGTGGAAAATAATTAACTATATAAACTCAATATAGGAAGATACAGTTGATTTCACATATTTTTCAGAGATCGAGAATGATCCCTGAAATGTTTTAATATTCACTTTCTCGAGTTCCTAGTTAATAAACACAAAAATATAAAAAAATATATTTCAATGAATTAATAAATAACAAATTTGAATAAAAATAATTGGTTTCCAAGTGGAATTAAAATACGGTAAAATCGAAAAGTTACAGTTGCAACAAGCCGATCTAATAAATGATAATAGAACACATAAATGCGGGAACCAAAACTTATACCGTTCCTGAAGTGAAGGCTAAAGCAGAAGACACATAAATGCGGGAACCAAAACCTATACGGTTCCTGAAGTGAAGGCTAACGCAGAAGAAATTCAAAAAAATTTTGAAACGTCTCGGCTAGCAATGAATTGACATCTTTTAGCAACACGAAATACATTGAAAAATCGTGCGTATTTATCCGGTTCCCGCTGGACGAACACAATGTACATATCCCGCAGTGAAAAAGTTAATTTGATTGTCAACTAGGGTATCGAATCGTAGTGGTTGGTAAGGGCGGCAAAATTTGAATAGCCTATTGGTGGCAAATATGTGAATCCGCCACTGCAAGTTCTTCTTCTTGAGGATTTTTAATATTTTTGCTCAATATCTATTCATTTCACATAATAGCTTCCTGGAAAGCTATATTCGCTCAATTTTCAATTCTTATTAGTACAGTACAAGAATATATGTAATATATGTCGGGGTACTTTATCGGATATATAGTCAGGACTAGAAATCCATCGTCCCCAGTAACCACATAGTCTTCCATCTGTTGCAGTTAATTCACAGGGGTTCGTAATTCCAAAACTATTATCTTTCGTGATACTATACCATGCATCCATACTATTAGACTTATTCATATTTCAACATATAGAATATAAAAATGTTATGACATATTAAATATTTTGAATATTTAGATAAAGTCGATACTTGATGAAAATCCATAATTGAACACTACACTGATGTAATTGAGGGTTACACTAATTGAGGGTTACAAACACGTGTTTCGCCATCATCCACTCGAATTTCAAAAGTTGGTAGATTTTTAAAAAAAAACTCCAGTATATTACCTTCACTAAGTGTACAGAAATAATTTTTATTCATTAAGCCGTATTACTGATATATTCAAATGTATTGTATGAAAATTCATACTACAAGAGGTACCAATTGCGTAACCCAAAAACGCTATGGAGTAGTAAAGAAATAACTTTTCTAAATCTAAAACAATGCAAGATTCAAAAGGAGAAGCCAAACAAAAACTAAGAAAATTATCATGAGTGCTTGATACGACTTAACTTAGATATAGTTATCGACGAATACCCTGTAGGTATAAGAATGTTTTGATAGCAACATGCACAAATCAAATTTCATTCAATGCTTATCAGTGGTATATTTAAAGCCCAGTCGAACTACTCTATTTTCCTTCTCACATTCTAGGTTTTTTTGTAGTGTGTATAGCACTCCTTGTGCTTGCGCATTGTGATAAGAACGACATAACAATAGCAACAATCCTAATAGTTATCGGAGTCGGATTCTTGGGTGCTGTCATGGCTGGTTTCATGGTGAACCATATCGATCTCTCCCCAAACCACGCT
Source organism: Chrysomela aeneicollis (assembly GCA_029955515.1). Lineage (NCBI taxonomy): Eukaryota > Metazoa > Arthropoda > Insecta > Coleoptera > Chrysomelidae > Chrysomela > Chrysomela aeneicollis. The sequence goes on along the minus strand of JARUHQ010000011.1, from coordinate 12,983,920 downwards.
GGTACCTTGATGGGAATCGGTAACCAACTAGCTATGATGTGCTCCGGTATTGCTCTTATGGTGGTGCAATATGTTGTAACAGATGAGGTGAGTTTGGAATAGAGGTAACTATTCCATGACAAAGTCTTCATCCATTGTGATAAAAACCATCACATACCCAGTGTGGGTAAACTCCAGGAAATAATTAAATATACAACATTTCAGACCCTATAAGGTAGTGAGAATGATCATATTTGCTTCTTGAGAATAAAATACTATTTTTACTTTTTACCCCATCAAGAAGTAAGTATATAAGTTGTTGTAGAATCATTATTATATCATTCATATTCATGTGGGTATCTCTAGATTTCTGAAAGTTATTTCACACGATTTACCAGATAAAAAATAAGTTATTACCCCAGTTGCCTATTTCCCTTAGATCAAATATGCTTCCGCTAGATCCGGCATCATGTAGTATTTGTTTGGTATCAGAGGGGTCTGCCGTGGAAAGTACTATGATATCACGTGGTATAACACATATGTATGGTCAAAAATTGAAACGACCAATCAATGGCTCAGTACTTTCAATCCCCCGGACCTCCAAAAAATAACCTGATGGATACCGTATCTAGCGTAAGCAATGATCTATGATATTTCCCAAAACCAGATCAAGATACCCACACGTTTTTGAGTCTACGGTGCTCTACCATCATTCTACAATGTTTATTTTATATTCTCTAATGATAATTGTAATTATGCCAAATAATGGATATGGCCCATCAAAGGTGGATATAGACACATATAGATATGGTGAAACGACTCTTCAATTATTTTTCGTTTAAACTTGTAGACTGATGGTTTAGAGAAGATCATAACACCGGTAATATTTCACTAATCGTTCGGAGATGGCGTTAATATCGCATTTGATATCAATATTGATAATTCATCGATAATTATCTATTAATATCCGTATTATATGGTTTCGTGTTCAAGTGACAGTGACAGATCATTCATAATTGTGGTTTTGGCTTGAAATATGTATATTGTTCGATTATTCAATCATGAGAAATTGTGAAAATTAATATTCAACATGTGGAATCAGCAGACGTGGCGCCATCCATATGAAGTCGTGGAAGTATTACTAGTGTTTGAAACTATGATTGAAATTTAACAAAATCAAGTAGACTAAAGTCTACAAAATAATATTTCTAGGGCCTCTCAATGGGACTATCTATATCAGAGATAAGTTAGGTAACTTATCTCTGTCTATATCCACCTAGGGCCGTCTAGGGCCCATCTTATTTGGGGCTTCTCAATACTTCTATGCCAGCTCTGAAATACGTTGACTGCTTATTGTCAGAATTGCACTTGAAAGACTGTTGCACATTTGGACAAATTCGAGATATTTGCATTTTGTTTGGCTCTATACACGGGTCCTTGAATACTCTTCTGAATTCACAGGAAGATTCATTCATCTAGCTGATGATAACACATCATTGTTTTATGATAAAGATTAAGCGATAAGATAGTTAGATAAGATAATCCTCCAGTCTCTCAATACTCAATCTACGTTCAGGATCCGACATCATAGAAAATAAATTAACTTTAAAATTATTTGAAGTACATCGAAATTTAAAGTTAAATGATCATAATGGAGCATCTTACTAAAAGTTTGCCTCAGGTTGCCATTTGCTGGGAATTGTCGCTATGAATCTCAGTTTTCCGATGCTAATGATGCTATTATTGTACATCATCAATAAAATTCCAACTTAGGTGTGACATCCCTTTCTGGGTAGTTTGCAACAATCATATAATATCAGTTTGTCTTCGTTTCGCAGAAGAAGGCAGTAAAATATCTTCGTCGAGAAAAATGGCGAGACTTATAACTTACTGTTCATAAACTCATTATATTCTGTACAATCATACTTACTCATAGGTACGCATACTGATGATGACATAACAGTAGTATAAAGCGCTTCGCTGTGAATTTTTTAATGACATTTCGAACTGACACGTTGGTACACACAGTCCATCAAATATTTTACATAACTCGAACCGATATTCTCCTTTGTTCAATCAATATTCTCCGAGATAATTTCCCTCCTTTGTTCAATCAATCATTTCCGATTACCTGAAGAGAAGAGTTGACCTGAAGAGTGAAAAATATTTTTGATTTTCGTTTCTAGTATTAGCTGAGCAATCCATATTTTTTTCAGACCAATCCAAGCCAATGGATGATTGTTTTCTACTCTACCGCTGCAGTTTTCGTATCAACCACAATAGTTTTCAATATATTTGGTTCTGCAAAAGTTCAAACTTGGAATGATAATACTGAAAACACCCCAATCTGAATAAATCATGGAGAATAATTAGTTTTTATTAATTACCTACCAATAACAGGTTTCCACATTTTCACAACTTTTTGATGTTACGCAAGGGGCTGAGGAATGCCAGCGTCCATCGCCATTTGTTTATACTAGGTTGAAAAAAAATACAAGTACGGTGAGTTTTTCGTACACGATGTGATTCAGACAAAATTTGGTACTTGGGGAGTTTTCCGATATGCCAGATTCATAAATCGAATCAGCGATGTTTTCGAAATTTGTAATATATAGTTGCATGCCATAACTTTATTCTTTCAAATTGAACACCCTGTATATCATTGTTCATTTCGATTATTCGATCAATTATAAGCTTTTTTATCATCCATACATGATGCGTAAAATCTTTGTTTTTAAGATATCGATGTTTGAATACTTACAGTTTAAGGTGGTGAGAAAAAAAATAATTCAATTTGGGAAGCTACCTAATATTGATAGGTCGATAAACCTCGTCTACTTTATGTTTGTTATAAGAGTATCACGAATTAGAGTTATGTTTCGCAATATTGAAATGGAATGGAATCAATAATTGATAGGTTGATAACTTTTGATATACCCTATACCGGACGTTCCTATACGTGACGGTATATTTTCGAGTCCTTTGTCAGTAAGTTTTGACAATTTTGACACACAACAAAATTGCAATACCTATATCCTCTTCCAATATTCTTCCACTGTCTTGCAAGATATGTTTTTCGTTCGTGCAGTCAAAAATTTATATGATCATAAAATCTAAATCATTCAGTTTTGCACATTAACTTCATTCGTCCATTCTGGTTATGGTTTTTGTATATTATGACATTTGACATGAAAAATCAAATATCTCAATATCATTTGGCGGGATGATCGTCATCTTCGAAATAAATCCATCTATATACCAGTGTATACTATCAATCTGGTGACAACCTGTATATTTTTATTTTCAATTAAAATTTTATCACCTGCCACAGTCTATCAAATTGAATACAGTTTTCAGTTTATGATCGCATGTTTTATGTAGTCTGATATGGGTACTCATTCGTGAAAAACATAAATCCATTGTACAAAATGTCTTCTTCACAATATGTCACTAATTTGACTAGAGAAAGAAAAGAGAATTCGCCAATTTCCATCCAATTGTTGAAACCTGGTTCATCAAAACTTTACGGTAGGTACGTAAGATATGAGTATTTTCAAAAATTATTCTAAACCAAAATCAGCAGTGTTTTTCGATCAATAAGAAATATTTAGGAAATAGTGTACCTAATTTTCGATTTTTTCTCAAAATTTCACACATGGCCTGTGAAATCGAATGTCAAACATCTTTGTCATTTAACTTTTTTTCGTTATCTTCAAATATAATCCTAATTTTTGTCTATCCATAATACATTTTTCAAAATCGCCGCCATATTGGTGGTAACGTGACATTTGTTGAAATGGATTTTGAGGATTCCCGATATTTTTATTGATGATGAAATGTTTTTCCATATGTTGCAAATATTAATAGCCCGCACTGTATAAAACATCTTAGTCTTCATTAATTGTGGTAAACAAATTCTGATAATATTTTATTGAGGACCACCTAGATAGTAGAAATCTAGATTTACAACCCTTAAAAACTGAAGGATCATAATATACAGACAAAAAACCGCGAAATGTGTGCACTATTTTCAAGTGATTTTTAAGGCTCTGTATATTACCTGAAGTCTAATATTATTTTGTTTTATGTATGGAAATTGATTATTGTCTTTTATTTATTTTTATATTTCTCCTATCTTATTCCAGTTTCAACTGGTTCCTAATTGAAACGCTCGTGAACGAATATTTTTAGTGTTTCAAAAAACTTATCTAATTGCATTAGAGAATAAGTGATATACGGGCGTTGTTGTCTCTATTATGTCATTCGAAAAATAAAAGGGTATCCAGGGTATCCAATTACAGTCATTTACAGGTGAACCGGAACAAGACATTCTCTCGATATTTCATAGAGATTTTTGAACCCTAATTCTGGACAAAGTAGGGAGGCAATTTTTAACCCGCGTGTGTGTGAACTTATCTACATAAAATACGGAAACTAAAAAGCCACTGTTGATTTTTGGCTAGGATGATATGAATTCAATCAATTTGAACTCCTACGTACAATATTGATATAGACACTGACGCATAAGACAGTAGTTATGTTTTTTTCTCATTTGTAGCATCAAGATTTGGTAAAAGACATGTGCAAGTTTTATTTTATGGTATATTTAATTATATGTCTACCGCTATCAACGCCTGTATACCTATATGTTTAGTGGCAATGGCGGATTCGACTACTACGAACAACAAAAATATTGCAGTAAGTATATCTGCTCTTGTATCAGATTTACTATCGTTCAATATTTTCCACCATTCACAAGAGACGTTCAAGTATAAAACAGAATTTCTTCTCATTATGAAATAATGTCACCATTATCTACACATTTTTCTTCGAGTCCAAGCGCGTTCTGTTTTGCAACGATACATAAAAGGCTATCGAGGCTTCAGCATTGGATATCTCTAGGGCATTTGACCTAGTTTGGAACAATGATATTCTTCGGAAACTTCCGTAATATATTTAGTTTGTTGCCACAACAAATAAATCACTCCTTGTAGTAATCGACTGCATCTCGAGCTGAATCTTCCCTGATAAAATGTCTTCCAACGAGTAAATAGTGGATAACACATTGTATATTATTTCTATCCAGTTAATAACTTTATTTGATATATACAGCTTTGAAAAAAACTTACCAAGAACCAAGAAGGTATGCTAGAATTATCACAGGGACAATATTCACGTGCCCCACTGCAGCCTTAGAGGTTATGCTGAACCTTCAACCATTGCACCTGTGTGTAATGAAAGAAGCAGCAATAACTGCCTTCAGACTGAGCCATACAAAAAAACTCAAATCAGGAAATCGGATTGGACACTTGAAGATTTTGGAGAATATTTCACTAGAATCCATGTCTAAACCGACAGATATCATGCCAGTTAGGTACGACTTCGAAATGCAGTTTGAAGTGGTCATAAACAACCACCAAATTTGCACAGAGAACGGACCTCAACTATGAAGGGATGCATCAGTATGGTATACTGATGGATCCAAAATGGATGAAAGGGCTGGAGTAGGAGTTACAGGGCCAAATTTCGAGCTCTCTAAATCCCTTGGTAACACCCCAACCATCTTTCAAGCAGAGGTACATGCTATAGAGATATGTGCCCAGGAGTGCCTCGAAAGGGACACTCGAAGGGCAAAAATATATATTCTATCAGATAGCTAAGCAGCACTAAAAGCTCTGAAGTCATACACTTGTGAGTCTAAGCTGACTTGGGACTGTAAACAATCCCTAAGGCAACTGGCAGCGAACACTCAGGTCACTTTGATGTGGGTGCCAGGTCATAAGGGAGTTGAAGGCAACGAGGAAGCAGACTGCCTTGCCAAAGAAGGGGCAAATACACAATTTCTCGGCCCAGAACCCTTCTGTGGACTTTCCAAAGCCCACTTGAGAGAAAAGTTTCGACGCTGGGAAGCAGATGAAATGAAATCTCACTGGAATAAAGTGCCAGGACAAAGACAAGCGAAAAGTCGAGTGAGCCTGTCGCCAAGGAAATCTAAACGCTTGTCGAGTTGGACAAAAAAGAATTGAAACTGGTAACGGGACTCCTCACTGGACACTGCCCTCTGAGGTACCACCTCAAAGAGATGGGTAAAACAGAGAGTGATAGTTGCCGCTAATGCGAGAACTTCGCTGAAACTGCAGAACATTTGCTATGCGAATGCCCAGCACTCTTCTGCAAGAGGCTCAAGTTCCTGGAAGGCGCCTCCGATGTCAGGAACCTACTGATAAATTTCGCAAGAAGCCTCGGAATCCCGGGCCTCGAATAGATTAAGGGTTATGCACAAAAGATCCAATAGGTCGAGGTGCTTGAGAGGCTGCACAGCCTCAACGATCCCTTCTACAATCTACAATCTACAATGCTAGAATTATCAAAAAATCATATCCAAAGCAAAAATCACAAGCAATTACAGACGTATAGGTGTTCTATCCTCTTCTATCAAATAAATTCATTAATCCAAATTTAGCATCAAGACAATCTCAATCAAAGTCGTGATTCACAACATTCAACACCTCAGATGAGCTTGATATTGATTTCTTTTTCCAATACTTTAGAGATGAGAGATTGTAGTGCAATGAGTATTCATTAGTTACCAGAAAGGATATTCATGTATTTTTCTGGAATTAGTTGAACCTCGGCTGTCTTCTAGTTTTCGGGAAACATATCGAGTTTACATGAAATTCTATTGGCCTAATAGCCCTTTTAGTATCAAAGCATAAGGAGAATGCCCCTAAAAGTACATTCTCATAAAAATAGTAATTACTCTAGATCAGTTGAAATTTAGTATGCATGGGAACATAAAACTGATTATTTCGCTATCATAGAGGAATTCAAAAATGTGACTTAATATGATAGGTGTTCATATTGTCATATCTCTTGTCCTTAATTTTCAGAATTTCATTTGAATGGGAACATAGAACATGAACGGGTTACGTGTTGAACTCTGTATATAAACCACCGATTCAACCACTTAGTTTTGATAATGATTTCACGAGTCCGAAAAAAAACCGAAGTGACCATCAAAAAAGAAATAGGTTTCATAATAAGCAATAAGTATTGTTCTAAATGCTTTGAACGAATTCATAATCTGAAATACAGTCGATTTAAGAAAAATATTTTGAAATTTTGATAGGTCGTGATCAGGGTGACATAAATAATTTTATTCACTTTGCAAAAATTCTAATTCGGTGAATATTTTTCTTTCTTTATAGACTTACGAATTGATGCACAAAGGAACAATATTTTCCGTTTTCATTTGGGGCAATATGACTACACAAATATTTAGTGGATGGTTAGCTTCCCACTATGGAGGCAAATGGATATTAGTTATCACAAACGGAATTTGTTCTATTCTGGTACTTTTACTACCAACTGTTATACATACTTTTGGATTCAATGGATTCGTGACAGGCAGGTTCTTTCAAGGTATTTTAGTTGGATTCACTAGCTCATCAGTCCATTCACTCTTAGCTAAATGGGCACCTCCACAAGAAAGGAGCAGCTTAGCAATCATAGCTGGATCAGGTAAAGTTTAGTTATTTTTTTATGTTCAGTTTGTCTGATTCTGACGTTTGTGAGAATATACGTATTACAGTTATGGCATTCAGGAAGTATTTGATGTTTATTTGAGAAGGTTGTTAAAAAGGTTCAATGAATTCTATGGAATCATAGAACTCAAACCATATCCGCGGAAGTTACACGCCAACATTTCATGTACTGATGAAGCTATATTTACCAAGAATAGCCTCATCTCAATATGTGCGAGTTGTTAACCATGTTGAAGATATTTTGGTAATTTTGCACTTATCATGCGATCAATATTTTGATAAAAAATTTTGTTGGTACTTACGTATTTTGACCTGAATAACACGAATTTCATAATATCATCGTGAACATATCTCTAGTTTTCGAGATAATCGATGCGAAAGTTCTAAATTTCACCTTCTTTGTATGGCAACTTTTGGGCAAGTATTATATCTTCTTAGATCCCAGGACACATTACATGCATTTACAATGGTTAGTTATGATTTTCGTGTAAGAAAAACATCATAAATATGTAATTTTTCCGTATTTTCCCATTATTTCTTCAACTAGGCTACATAAACAACGGCCATTTTGAAAACCTCAGTGCGAATCTTAAGCGAATAAAGGTGGATTCAAAGCTGCCTTATTATAGCAACACGAGTAAATGATATGTGTTCTCTCTCTTCAATACATGTCAAAAAGAAAGATAGGTATCAGTAAAAGAAGGTGAAATTTCGAACTTCTGCATCGATTATCTCGAAAACTAGAGATATGTTCACGATAATATTATGAAATTCGTGTTTTTCAGGTCAAAATTCGTGAGTACCAACAAAAATGTTCACCAAAATATAGATCGCATGATAAGTGCAAAATTACCGATATTTTCAGTCAATAATCGATTATATTTCCAAGCAGTCAGTGTACCATCTAGGTATAGGTAGGATACCACACCAAACTTTTGAATTGAACCTTTGCTGAAAGTTATTTCCTTCGACTATTCCGGAAATTTTCTGGCTCCAGTATAGTGATGAATGTTCCTAAGGATACCGTTGTTACTGAAGGAGGATTAATCATTCAACACAATTATTTTCCTGTGGGAAAAGCGATCTCTTTGCATCATGTTCGAAAACCGCATTTTCGTAATGATTTCTTAGATTTTGCTCAAGTCGTGTGTCGAGTACCTCTCCATCTGTAAATCGCAACATATACCTTCACGCACGACCAGGCGTAAAATGGCACTTTATCGCCCGGTTGTGCGGGCGTAAAATAGCACTTTACCGCCCTCGGACTACTTTACCGCCTGCCGGACAATAAATTATTAATTATTCGTATCCTCAGCTGCTCTACTGATTTTTAGTGGAGTACAATTCACACTTTATTCGTCACTGGAATGCATTTTGTACTGACTATTGTCTGCATTGACAGTAAATATGGCTACTAGCCTATTTATTCACCTACCAGTCTGGAACATGAGCAAATTGTAAACCCTTAATAACTTCCTTATTATGAGAGATAGATAAAAAGTAAAAACACTCTCATGTGATGCTTTTTCGAAAGGAACATCATGGGCGCAGCAAAAATAATTTTAAATGAGTGTTAAAGGTATTTAAGAACCGTTTTATTCCTATCATGCTTGAGAGGTGAAGGCTATCGCTCAGGCTATTAATTACACGCTGCATCCATAAAAGCTAATTTTACGCCCTTGATACATGAATAACTATGATACAATCGTACCGCTTACTAATTATTGCTATGTAGGTATGGTTTACGTACTCCATAAGCAACAAGCTTCAGGAAGGAAGGAAGGAAAATTTTTGGGCATTTATCAATGTTCGAGGGTTATTTGGATAGAAAAATGTTTGCTGATTCATACTTTCTAACATTATGACAGTCTATAAACGCTTTCAGTTATAATTGCACAAGTTCATGAAAATAATTCATAATTTTTTGAGAAAGCGTGTTATTTAAAAATTGTACGAGATTTTTTTCATGTTTTGGCGAGAGAGCAAGACTCCGACTTCCTGTGGGGTACTTGAATTTTAAAATTTGATACAAGAACTGGTATGTACGAAAGCGCTGAACGGACATAACAGCAAAATAAAATTATAATTGCCAGTTTGAACTGACAATTATACATAATTGCCAGATAGAATTGCCAGTTTGAACTGACAATAATACATAATTGCCAGATAGAACTGGCATTTATAGATAATTGCCAGTTTGAACTGACAATTATAATTTTAGTTTGCTGATGTCCTTTCAGCGCATTCGCAGGTATGCACCTAATTCATCCCAAACAAAATTAGAATGACTGAATAGTTATTTTCAAATGTTTTCGAATATGTAGACTACTGAGCTGAGATGCCTACATCAGTTAATTTTAACCCTCCATATTTAATTATTATCACCATTCAAGATTTACAAGGGCAGAGTGGACTTTTGACTAGCAGTGTATTATACCTACACTTCTTGGATTTCATAAGTAGCTTTCCACCTCCAGATATCAACGGAATACAATCATTCATTGAAAACGAAATAGTATGTTTTATTATTAATTTGTGAAAAGTTGTAATCTCAGACTACTGTTTGTCAATTTCCGAATCAATTCTATCATATTACTAGGTTTACCAGCTGGAATTGTGATAACTACGTTCACCAGCGGCTACATAGCAGCAAGTTGGTACGGATGGCCCATGGTTTTTTATGCACTTGGAACCTCGCAATTATTGTCATCTCTTTTATTTGCATACTATGGTTATGATAGCCCAGCCGATCATCCAACAATATCTGAACAAGAAGTGTTATATATTGATAGTTGTTCTGCCGTGTCAAGGAATAATCAAGTATTTGAAAATAAGTACTTGTGGATATTCATGACATATTGCATGCATAATTTTCTAGGTGCAGTCTATCCCTTGGTTTCGGATTCTCACGTCTACCAGCTTCATGGCGCTTGTACTTGTCCAATGCAGTTATATGATAGGAATGCATTTGTTGAAATTAGAAACGCCGATATATTTCAGCAAAGTCATGGAACTTGATATAAAGTCAGTAGGTACTATTCATATTTCTTTAGACCCTAGTTCGATTTCTAGCCAATTTTTCACGTCCCTGCAATGATTTCAGACAATTATTAGTAATCAAGAGATTGAAGTTCAAGATTATTTTTTCCTGGCATTTATTCTTCTTCTAAATTGCGTACTTTCAGAAACATACTATGGACTCTTCTATGTGCAATAAGCTAGCAATAATGAATATCATTTATTACTCTCTTAGTTTTGCGTCATGAGCGGAGTTCAAACACATATGTGACAATTGACAAGTTCAGCCAGCGTTGCCAGAGACAAAATATGTGTGCCCTATTGTTGTCTTTGTCATTAAGATTGCAACTTAAAACAATGAAAGTGCTATGATTGGGATTAAAAAAGAATAAGACTTATATAACCTGTTTATAATTGGTTTGTTTTTGTATTATTTTCGTTATTCCGACTATTTCGAATATCTTGTGAGCATTATAAGCCTTCTTCTCTTCTTTTACGTCCCAATCATAACATTTTCATCATGTTGAGTTGCAATCTTGATGACAAAGACAACACTAGGGTAGACATACGCTGGCTGAACTTGTCAATTGATTGTTTAGCAGACTAATAAAAAAATTGTGTTTTGGGAGAGGGTTTCAGTCATTCTCGATATCAACAACATCAAAATCATTGGGAAATATCTCCATGGAATTTTTAGCAACAATAATAGGTTATTCAGAACCGAATCTTTGGGCTTTACCTGCATATTTGGTTGGGAAGCAGGCTGAATTTAGCGTTGTCACGTTTATCGAAGTCAAGGGATTTGAAAACAGGCCAGCATAGGAAGTAACTACATCACCAGTCAATATTCTATCTATATCCAACCTAGGAGCAAAAATATATGTCATATCCTTCTTTGTTTCCAAATGGTCTCGCGATGCCAAATTTTCTGATTGTTATCAGGCTGTTTCAGCCCGCTAGGCCTCATCAGTTGCACTCAGCGGTTTGACAATCAATACACGAATGAGATTTCTCTATATCAAACCTATTGTGTAGTCATTAATGGTAGGAAGTACTGATGGAACGTATAACACTTCCTAATAGCAGAATTTGTTGGTGTCTAAGCTATTTTTGCAAATACACATGTCATTTCAACGTAGAGTAATACATTCAGTGATCCTCGGAAATATTCTACACCTCGAACCAATGCTGTATAAATAATGTTATTTTTTCAGAATAGCACTTTGAGTAGCCTCCCATTTCTAGCTAAGTGGTTCTTGGGTTATTTGTTCAGTTTCATGTCAGATTGGCTTATAGCTAAGAGGATTCTAACAATGGACATGTCACGAAAAATGTTGATTACAATTGGTAAGTATACTACTACAAGACGACCATTAATTTTATGTTTCGATAAAATGCAATACAAATATTATTATATAAGCATTGAGACTAATAATGAAGTCGAAAGAATCAACCCAAAGTTGGATACGAATATTTCTTATTTTCATCATCGATTTCCATATGCGATTTGATAACTTACTAAAGAATTCCCATGAAAGAAATTTTTTGTCGAAAATGTCTTCACCATATGCAAAACAGAGAAAAAACGGAAAGCACGACCATTGGCGTCCTAAGATAATCAATTATTATTATTTCAAATGTCAATACATTTGGTTGAGACTTTTTGGTTTAATTTCTGATTTTTTATTCATCTTTCATATGGAGCCCACCCAAAAGTTTTATTGTTTCTCGATACAAGTTCATCTTCTTGAGAATTTCGCTCAATATGTATTCATTTCACATAAAAGCTTCCTGGAAAGCTATTTTTGCTCAATTTTTCTTTCTTATTAGTACAAGAATATATGTGGCAAACAGTAATATCTGACAAACATAGAACTGAATCAAGAAACAAGATTCGGGAGAATCAAATACAAAAGACCAATACACCAACTATGAAACCGATAGAATAGACCTACAAAAGAAACAATCAACTACAAGAATACAAACTACCCAAACTCGGGGTACTTGATCGGATATATATATATATAGTCAGGACTAGAAATCCATCGTCCCCAGTAACCATATAGCTGTTGCAGTTTTCCTAATGAATTGGTACAAACGTTGTCGATGTTCTTGTTTTACCGAGGTATAATGCCGGATGTCCAGACAAAGGATAATCTCACCTGGTGATACTGCAGATTCTGATAAACTCCAGGTCCTCTGTTGCCCAGCACAGCCTTCATTACCAGTTCACGTAATCAGGGGGAAAATGGACTGGATTCAGAGTATATTGATAAGGATCACTCGCGCGTATACACCATACACAGTTTGAATTTACAAATTTGAGGTTTTGAGGTTCGTGGGAGAATTGTCGTACTAAACTCGACTGTCCGTCTCTCTCTCTCCTCGACGTGACCCACTTCGAACCTCACAAAAAACTGATTATTTTACGAGACTTTTTGTCTTCTCGGTGGGACTCCGGATTTCCTAAGCTGGACATTTTTTGTGAACTCGTGTAAAATATAGGGTGCGCCAATAATAGGAATTTTCGAAAACTTGTTTATTTATAAGATATAACTAACCTCTAATTAAGGAAATTGATTAATGAAAATTAAGAATTTAATTATAAAACCTAACCTAAGTGCGGAGAACGAACAGTCAAAACCATCATTCACACAGTAGTTCGTAATTCCAAAACTATTATCTTTTGTGATACGATACCATGCAACTATACTTATTTATATTTCAACATAGAATACAAAAATGTTATGATATATAGAATATTTTGAATATTAAGATAAGGCCCTGATGTAGAACACTACATGATTTTCACTCATTAAGGGATACAAACCACAACATGTGTATCGCCATATACTATAGCTTCATCAACCACTCGAATTTCAAAAGTTGGTAGATTTTTTGAAAAAAAAAACATCGTATTACCTTCACTAAGTGTACAGAAATAATTTCTGTTCATTAAGCCGTATTACTGATATACTCAAATGTATTGTATGAAAATTCATACTACAAGATAACAGGTACCAATTGCGTACCCCGAAAAACGCTATGAAGTAGTAAAGAAATAACTTTTTTAATCTAAAACAATGAGAAATTCAAAAGGAGAAACCAAACAAAAACTTACAAAATTATCATTAATGCTTGATACGACTTAACTCAGATATAGTATTCGACGTATACCTTGTAGGTAGGAATGTTTTGATAGCAACATGCACAAATCAAATTTCTTTCAATGCTCATCAGTGGTATATTTAATGCCCAGTCGATCTACTCTATTTTCCTTCTCACATTCTAGGTTTTTTTGTAGTGTGTATAGCACTCCTTGTGCTTGCGCATTGTGATAAGAACGACATAACAATAGCAACAATCCTAATAGTTATCGGAGTCGGATTCTTGGGTGCTGTCATGGCTGGTTTCATGGTGAACCATATCGATCTCTCCCCAAACCACGCTGGTACCTTGATGGGAATCGGTAACCAACTAGCTATGATGTGCTCCGGTATTGCTCTTATGATGGTGCAATATGTTGTAAAAGATGAGGTGAGTTTGGAATAGAGGTAACTATTCCATGACAAATTCTTCCATACACATACACATACCCAGTGTGGGTAAACCACAGGAAATAATTAAATGAAATAAAACATTTTAAACCCTATACAAGTTGTTTATCTTTATATAATTTTTCTATTCATTATTTTTTTTTTTTTGGTTTGGCATCAAAACAAAAGTTTGTTTTGCCACAGACTTTTCTTTAATTAGTCAGATTGTTATTTTTTCCTTGGACAGAAATTCCAAAATCGTTTTGTAAATATCTTCTTTGAATGTGCTTAACAGCACAGTGACACTTGTTGGCAGCTGGACACCTTGGGTGATTAATTTATTCAAAAATTCTGATCGATGTGTATCATGAAGATTACAAGTGAAAATCAAATGATTGATATCTGCTTCAAATGAGTAGTTGCAAGGACATATAGGGGATATATCAACTCCAATTTTTGCCAAATGTGCGGGAAAACCTGCATGTTCTATTCATTAATTATCTTGTTCTTAAAAAACATCTTTCCTTTCTAATAATCGCTGAGCAAACCATATTTTTTTCAGTCCAATCCAAGCCAATGGAAGATTGTATTCTACTCTACCGCTGCAGTTTTCGTATCCACCAAAATAATTTTCAATATATTTGGTTCTGCAAAAGTTCAAACTTGGAATGATAATACTGAAAACACCCCAATCTGAATAAATCATGGAGAATCATTCGTTTTTATTATACACCTACCATACCGATCATAATACATGTTTCAAATTTCAGTTGGGAAACTGAAGTAGTGAAGTACATTGTAAGAGGTATCACTAAGAAACATTTTCTCAACTCTCTGATGACATGTGAGGCTCAATACTTGATCCTTTGTTTTTCATCATCTAAATATCGATGTCTTTATCAATGATTCAGATTTTCAATTTTCCTATAGGTACGAAAAATTTGGTTATAGATTATTTATGGTGCATTTTATTGATATCAAGATGATAGATATATTTTCTTCACTACGTTGGTAACTGAAACTTGATGCCGATTCTGATTTCAATTCCTCCATGAATTAGACGAAATACGATTTATTGACATTAACCTGTGTCGCCTTTCGCTCGCTGTCCTTCCGCATTTCCCAACCTATTTCCCAGCTGAACGGGCTCTTCCGATTTCCCGCCACCGCCGCCGAAAGCGTGAGTGATCATAGCGCATGCGCCCGTCTCTGTTTATCGACTCGCCGCCGACTGTTTTCACTGCCAACCAGATCGGATAACTGTGCGTGCGTAGGCAGACTTGCATGCTTGCAGCCTTTTACCGTATACTTCCTTTCGGGCTGTCACTCCATCCGTCTGCCAAAGAGCACTACCGGTGTTTGGGTCGTTGATCATCCGGGAAATCGTAGCCATGGGGGTGCCTATGGTGGTTACATACACCGTTCGAATGGGGTGACGTGAAAATGTTCCAAAATGAAGGTGGAAGCAAAGCATCCACATGCATCCAGTGTTCATCCTTTGGTGAGTTGTTTGTAATCGGGAACTGAATGGCTATAATAGGACAATTATCTATCAATGCGAGAAATTTATTTGGATCGCAAGTACTCACCACAGCCATGAGAAAAATAATTTCAGGCAGAATTTTTGTATATCTTCGCTATTACTTATTATATTAAGCTATCAAAAAGTAGAAATAAGAATGGATTTTGTGCCTTTACTATATTTGAAATGTTGCTACTTTTTTATGAAAGCGGCAACGCTGCATCGATAAAGATATCAGGTAACTGAAATCTTACATTCAGTCCATTTGTCATGTCGAATATCCAAATAAATGTTATAATATTCATTCATAGAACAAAAACAATTGGGATGGTAGGGACACATACATAGAATGCCAAACAATAGACCTGTCAAACAAATTTATGAAGCGAAAACACAATACAAGAGGAGAAGAGGAAGACCTACAAAAGCCTGGAACGACATGATAAGAAATATTTTACAGGGAAGAGACAGAGAAGAAAGAAAGAAGTTTATAAAGCGACAATAAAATGATAACCCGACAACCTGAGGGTAAAAGGGTTCAAGATTATATATATATATATTGTGTGATCATACAACTGAGAAGTGGATTTTTGTGCCAGTTATGATAGTGGCACAAATGCTTTTTTCGAAAGATAGAACTTCAATTTGTTCGTAGTTTGAAGCTGTTACTCGATAGGTAGGTACAGTAATGAACAAAAAATTGAGCTTTGTCAACAGAGATCAACAGGAGATTCGCTGGCCTACGTTTCATATAGTACATTTACATTGTGGGCCACACATTTTATTATTGAAGTCACAAGAGATTTTTCATGGGAGATAGTTTCTGTATATCGAACACCCCAATATCCATTGTGATAAATGTCACGTAACCACCGTTTAGGTGGTGATTTTGAAAAATTTATTTAACGAAGATATTCGATAAAATACGATTTTGAATAAAAAAACTGGTCCGCACAATAACTCTTGCTGTTGCAATGGTTCATATCTCACAACCTCGTGCACAATTTTTATGTCTTTTTGAATTCGAGTCCCAATAGGTGTAAATAATTCATCAAATTCATTACATAACAGTTATCCCTCTATCGAGGAAAAACTAGAAGTATGTCAACATTATTGTATGTCCGTATACGCGAAATCGCAATTTGTTTCTGTTTGAACGTGAATTTCCACTTGCTGCATCTTCAAAATGGTGGAGAAACCAAAATCAGATTTTTTTTTCTTGAGTCAAATTACGTAGGTAGGTAGGTCAAGTCTAGTCCGGCAAATACGTACTTTTTGGAGTAGGCCGGAAAATTTAACTTTCTAAACGAAAAGGCTCCCGTGTATTTCATATGTTACGGACGATTGCTGAAAATTATATTCATACCTTCCTTTTACAATCGGGGACATTCAAGTGCTGAAACGCACACACTCAATTTCTCATTTAATCGCTGACTGACTTGTTTATGGAAAACAATAGAACGAAATAGATTATCCATCTTCGAAATAATTCGATGGAAAAGCCTAACGACATTTGTGAATTAGTTATGACTGATGACTATGATATGAAACAGTAAAAAAAGGGAATTATCCGTATCGAATGTTATCAGCTAAAAATAGTTAGTAACATAATCAGTTCGGAGCTCGCTGGATTTTAAATCAACAGATCCAATCCACTATGTTGAATGAAATCTTTCTATGGATGCATCCAATCACCACCTGATCCCTTCACACATGTCATGTCCTCGTATTTGATGATGGAATATGTTCTGGTCACAAAAATTCAAAACAATATGTTGTACCTATGTTATTTGATGAGCTTCAAACGTCAAGGTTGTGGTATATTTTTATACTAAAAAAGTAGAAAAAAAGCGTTAGAAGTCTTATGTAATCTCCATAGGATTTCTCTATAATATTGAATCATTACCTGACATAATACGGCTGATGTATCTTTGGTTTTCTACATAGTCAAATCACGCAGTACTGCCTCCAATTCCCGTATTTTTCATCAACTTCCCTCGAAAAATATCTGGATAATCGTTGACGTGATATGTGACGATATCAATAAAAAATTCCTCATATAACTGTATCTTCATTATTACCTATTGGTAAGGTTAGAATCACTGTCTTGGTGAGAGATCCATGTTCAATATTTTTAACATGGGATGGGTTGGAAGGTTCAACTTTGGGATATAATCACGCTGTCTAAGAGTAAATGTTAAAATAATACGTGTTTTGATGTCC
This sequence comes from Chrysomela aeneicollis, assembly GCA_029955515.1. Lineage (NCBI taxonomy): Eukaryota > Metazoa > Arthropoda > Insecta > Coleoptera > Chrysomelidae > Chrysomela > Chrysomela aeneicollis. The sequence continues at coordinate 12,966,098 of JARUHQ010000011.1, read as the reverse complement.
ACTAGATCCGGCATCCTGTAGTTATTCTTGGGTCAAGAGAGGTCTGCAAGAAAGTAGGTACTAAATGATCACGTGGTACAACACAAGTATGGACAAAAATTGAAAACGACCAATCAATGACCTAGTACTTTCAACCCCCTCGGACCTACAAAACAAGTAACCTGGATACCTGATCTAGTGTAAGCAATAATTTCTATGTCCATTCCGGATTAAACCACCAATATTCCAAAGAAGTGAAGTTTATTTGCTATTTTGAAAATAGACGAGATAAGAATCCACTAGTCGGATTCACAAATGGATCATAATTCAAATTTCCCACCTAACCTCCTCAATATGGTAAAATGGGCTGACTGTTGGATGTTAATAAACTAAATTATATCAATACTATAATAATAAGTGATGAAACAGGAGTTTCACGAAACGAATCGCTGAATTTTTTATTTATTTTTCGTAGTGCATTTCGACCTGAGAAAATTAAAAAGGCGATCAGTATCAACCTCAAATAATGTCGAAGATGATGAAGTGATTTTGGATCGTTATCATTTTCAAATCTGTGATTCCTTTACAGATAACATCAGCATCGTGTGTGTTCATTGGGCTGGGAGTGTTCGCTCTCGCTGTTTTTTGGATTCGAAAATGCAGGTGAGTAAGTAATTTCCTATATTCTTTCATTCATTGATGTTCCTAAAAACTTATTTAACATAAATATTTCGATGGTGTGTAGAGGTCTCCAAGATCGTTCTCAAATTACCATATTCAATTATTTCTTGTCATTATAACCGAGGTAGGTACAGAGTGATTGGGACTTTGAATCCATCCACCATCAGGGATTGGAGATTCAGGATCGGTTAAGGAAAAAATCACTTTTATTTGAACTATCAAAAAACACTCAAATATTTTAATGGAGGAGAAAAAACTGAAATACAAGACAGATATATAGATATATAGAATTCACTGGTTTGGTGGCCGAGTGCTCAAAGGCGCTGGTCTTGGTACCTAGATTTCAATCCTTCGGACTCTCAACGATAACCAACCGAGTAGTGCTTCGGATGACACTTAAACAGCTAAGGTTCCCGTATTCCTTACTCATACAATTCCTAGACTTACGAGGGTTGCTTTGCAACTAAGTTGGCGGTTGATAATACTTTTTTTTTCAAGCCCGCCGTTTTCTGGTGATACCCGAATTTTTTGAGTTTCACGATATAAATAAAAACTCGTGCACATTTTTGCATCGCAACTAGGAAACTTCATAACTAGTTCCCTATTGCCATATAGGAACTGGAACTCCCTGTGTATGAAGGTCACGAGATGACCGACCTGTTGTGAAAAATAAAATAATTGGATTGTGAACTGAACCCAGCCTTTTTGAACTAATTCAATTAGCCAAGTCTGCTACACACGATAATCATGAAATAATGCTCCTGTGTATGATTTCTTTGGTGATTAAAACGTAGTTGCTGATTAAAACTGCTGTAAAACATTCCCTGTACGCAAACTTTTCGGTCACCATCAACCTAATGGGATTAAATCCCTACAAACTTCGTCGAAAAGGACAGTTTCGATGTGTTTGTTCGGCAATATAGTGGTTACAGTGCGATTTATCTCGTTATTATTTAGCAAAGAATCATCCTCTGAAATATAACTGTTATCCAAAGGGTGTGGTATAGGAGTTTGAATCACAATTTTTCCAATGCTATTAATTTTGAGTTATCAACTGATAAGAGATAGTTTGTAGTAAATGTTCTCAGATTAATATCATTCTGATGATTCCTAACAATTTTAAGAACTGGAGAAACGGTGTCCTTATTTTCATGTTGATACCGAATCATATACACCAGCAGTATATCCAAATTTCCTAGTAAGAAGGTGGTGCCTGAACCAACAGTTGATAATGATTTGATTTATCTTTTTGTATCATCTGTAGCAGCCCTTGATAGTTGGTGAGTTCGCCACAACCGGCATCCTCAAGTTCTTCTTGTCCACGCATCTGATGACGAAGATTACACTGGACGATGAAGTTATTTTCTTATCGAAATCATTGACAAGCCAGATGCATCTATATGGATATGTTGGAAGAAGAACTTGTTTCAGCTTTCTCCAGTTTCGTCTCTGACTCATATAGATATCTTGGCGAAGTTTTTTGAAGTAGGTGAATTGAGTGGCAAAAATGTTCTCCCGATCTGGCACCTCCAAATTTTTTCTTAGGATGTCATTTCAGAAGCATAGTGCACTTCAATAGGCCAAGCACAATTATTATTTTATTGAAAACTGAAATCCAAGCTGAAATGAGACAAGAGTATTTCGATATCGATTGGAAAACATCAAAATGGTCAATAATTACTACATTCAGTTGTCCCTTTTCAGTATTCACTGCAATGTTTGAAGTTGTATTCGAAAACAAAACTGATCTGTTGTTATAACTTCGGAAAGGATTGGGTTAGAAAAAGTTGTATTTTGAAGCAGCATATCATATCGACGTATCCAAGCTTTCTCCAAAGCTAACAAGGAACTGTGTATTCTTTTTTTATGGATTCGATCTCGATCTTATCATCACCTTATACATCTGAATATGATTTATATTTCTGCAAACACGATTGTATAATCGAATTGTCGTCTACGCCTTGGTTTCCCTACAGCTTATATCACTGCTCTTATTGATTTTGCATGTTTATTATTGTATCTGATGATATATTGGCATCCGGTATCTATTGCTGTTCGCTCTATAGTCTTTGGCTGAGTCTAAAACTACCACCAATAATGTATTCATACGCGTTGATATTTGATAGTTTCACTCTGAATTTCTCAACTTATCTTATACTCATTACTCATAGTTATTACTTCTGAGTGATGGAATTTGGCTATCTAGGTCTCAAACTGCTTAATTTCCATTATATTGGAAATATGTCTGCTATAAAACATCATGACTCAACTCCTTGTTATGTCAAGGACTTTCATGATGAGGTATTATAAAGATTCTGAATTCTTTCAGTCCTTGTGTATTATGTTTTCCTTCCACCTTCTTGAAAATGTGGTATAATTGCAAAGCCTCGATTAGTGCCTTTCCAATCAGATATCAGATATCTGCCGCATACTGATGACAATGTCACTTCCATGCTATATACTATTCTTCATATGCAGAAGCAAATTTTCCTGTCTCACCAAAAAGGGTTATGGTCTCGTTTCAACTGTGTTGATTTGGTTGTAGTACGATTATCATTTCAGAAGGCGTTCTGTTAGTTTGCCAAAAACTATTGTTTCTGAGTCCAGGATGTGATGCAATGCGTAGGCTTGCCTGTTTCATCAACATTGATATATGAGATCTGGAACCTAGAACTGTAGATGTTTTTCCTGTAAGTGAATCTTTGTATTTTTGGCTGCTGAGTCTCCATTCGAATCATGAATGATCTTATTGACTGACTTCAATATTGGTTCTAGAGATTGCAAACGTTCTAGGTAGATTTCTATATCAATATTCATTAATGAAAACCATCCAAACAACCTGCCCGTTCTTAGTCTTTCCAGTCACGTTATAAAACGGTATAGCATACTTTGTTACTACAATCCAGAGAACAGTTCTTTTATCTGGAATTGAGACCTGTTGTGAATATTCATGGCCTACATCTAAGAAATCAATCAAATTATATAATTCCTGAACTATTTTCTGCCCAGAATCATAGCAAAATTCCGTAGACTTCTTGGGATATTTTCTTTAATGAAACTTCTTCCTTTGCAATAGTTCTGCCTCTTATGCTCTGATATTTCAAGCTTGACAAATGTTTGTTCTAGAGTTTTTCTACCATATTCATCCCTGAAAACCATCCAATCAACCTGTTTGTTCTTGGTCTTTTCAGTCACATTTTAAAATGGTATGGCAGTCACCGAAATAATAACAGTAATGATATCCAGAGAATAGTTCTTCTATATCTGGAATTATGACCTGATTTAGACATCACTGGTCTGCATCTTAGAAACTAATCGAATTATATTCCCAAACTTCCGATGGCTTGATGAGATATTTTCTTGATTGGTTCATGACTTTCGAATGATATACAGGAGGAAACGTTCCGTTCTGGAAAATTTGCCAGGTCTACTTGATTATTAAGAAAATGTTAATGAAACTTCTTCCTTCGTAATATTTTTGCTGTCTCTGCTCTGATGTTTCAAGCTTAATAAATATATGTTCTAGAGTTTTACCATCATATCCATCCATGATAACCATCCAATCAACCTGTTTGTTCTTGGTCTTCCCAGTCACATTCTAAAATGGAATAGCAGAGTTTGAGACAGTCCAAAAAATGATATGGAAAGGAATCCAGAGAACGATTCTTCTATCTGGAATTATGACCTGATTTAGATATCACTGGCCTGCATCAAAAAAACTAATCGAATTATACAATTCCTGAATCTTCTGATGGCTTGATGAGATATTTTCTTGATTGGTTCATGACTTTCGAATGATATACAGGAGGAAACGTTCCGTTTTGGAAAAATTGACAGATCTACTTGATTGTTAGGAAAATGTAAACTAAACTTCTTTTCCTTCGCATTATTTCTGCTGTGTCTGCTCTGAGGTTTCAACCATCCAATTAACCTGTTTGTTCATGGTCCAGCCACATCATAAAGGGTTTGTAGCAGTCACTGAAATAATAACAGCGAACAGTTCTTCCATCTGGAATAATGACCTGATTTGGACCCCTAGCCTGCATCTAAGAAACTACTCGAACTATTGTTACAATTCCTGGCTTATTGAGATGTTTTCTTGATTGGCAAATTTCATGACTTTCTTGTTAGGAATGTTTCGAACTTGATAAATATTGGTTCTGGAATTTTCCGACCATTTTCGGGGTGAACGAGTACGAGTTACATCGTTCGATTCGGCCAACCGACAAAATTTCTCCGAAACCTCATCGACATGTTCAACCTGTACAATTCGATGAACAAGAAAGAGGAGCCGGACAAGGAGCTTGACGTCATCGGCCATGAGAGGTTCTACGAGCCGAGAAGCTCGAGACGCGGCTCCAAGAACAGGCGGAAAAGAGTGCCCAGAAGGGCCAACAGCGCCGCTGAGTTCCCTTCGGCGACCATCGCTCTGGCCAATAAGAGGGCAGCGTTCAGGACGAGGAGCCAGAGCTCAGAGGGACGTCGCGACGACGAGACGAGTACGCCGCCGAGGGTGGAGTCGTTGGCTAAAATCTTCTTCGGGTATAAACGGTACGCGCGATAACTTTTTTTTCCGGTGACGGGGACACGTTTGACATTTTATTTTTGTTGACAGGTGGAAAAATATCACTTTTAAGGAAATTACTTATTTTTCAGGAAAAAAGTAGGGGTGCATCATTTACCCGTTATATTTCATTTTCAATCTGTCAATTTTCCTTGAAATATTTCCGAATCTTTTGGAAGTTGGATTGAAAATTTCATAAATTTATTTCCAACCCATCAGAAGGCTCCTTTATGTAAACGTTGCTGATAGCAACCGGAGATTTCCTCGATTATTTCATTCATGCTAAAATACACGTTTTTGATTGGTTGAAATGATTGTGGAACCATGTTTTCGATTTTGTATTTCGGCTCCTGCGATTGGCTATTGGATACCTACATGCTGTGTTTTCGTTTCTGTATTTCGCTTTCTGATTCGTAGGCAGTAGGGTAGTTTAATTAAACAACGACTTACCAGTTGCAATCAGTCATATTATTTTCCGATTCCCTGGTAAATAAATGAATGCCACTACCTACACCTAAATTTCGTCTGAACGTCGTGATAAACACACACTATTAATATATATCAACTTCATTTTCCACAAATTATGGATAATTTCAGCATTAATAGAATTAATCTAATGTAACCTAACCACAAACAACAATCAGCTAGAGCATAGGTAATCTTGCCTCCATCATACAATGGCATTACCGTCGTGAGGCCTCTCTGGTTGCATAACGAATCTTCTTGTGTCGAACTACAATGCATAATATCAAAATAACTAATTCTACAAACTGTACGTTTAATATTAATATTTCCAACGAATAGGAAATCATCAAAATGGCTTTCATTTTATTCATGAAATTATCTGAACAAATACAACTCGTGTAATTGATGATTATCGAAAATTCCTTCGATTTTGAGAAACAAATCATGTTGCTTGGAAACTACACGAGCGCACGTTTTTTACCTGTTGTTTAAAGCCAATCAGATGCGTTTATTTTGACAAGTTGCCATGACGACAACCTGAATTATCCGGAAATTTTTGCGGTCACGTGACCCAGCTGCAAAATCAATAAGTGATGATTTCCCTGCCTTCTCAGTACTTCACAGCTGTACCTATATTTTCCAATATAACATACTCCTACATGTTTTCCCTATCCTCATCTGTTGTCATAATATTGTGTGATTTTGATAGAATATCAACTTGATTGAAGGATTGAAACCTTATTCTACTGAATATAGCCGTTCGAGGAGCAGTCGAATCTCACATTAACGTGGTGGGACAAGATCAAGATTTGTACAATTTGAATCAAAAGTTGCGATAGTGTAGTGGGCAACGCGTTGACTTCTCATGCGAGCGGACGGGGTTTGATCCCCGCTATGATCTTCTATGAGCAATGAGGCTAGGCCTCGAGAAATTTTCAAAAAATTCGCACCTCGAAAAAATTTTCAGAAATTATTCAAGCTCTAGGGAGATTACATACTATAATTGCACTGCGGAGCATTACTTGCACTGTGAAAACATCCCGTTGGCATGACACCAATATATAGGATGGTGAAACAGCTCTTCAATTTTTTCTGCGAAAAACTTGTAGACCGTTTGAGAAGGTAGTAATATTTCAGCTACTTGAATGAAGATGGCGGTGAGATCGATTATCGAAGAAGATTTCTGTTGCTTACGTATTTATGTGGTTCGCATCTGACAGACGTGACTTGAAAGGACATTATACAATATACTTTCTATAAATCTGGAATGAATATTGATATTTTGACTCTTCTCAGTCATTTTTCATCTAGAACAGATGAAACTGATAAAAAGATGACAGAAGCACAGTTTCTGTTTTACCGACACAAGGTATGTCGCCATCTCTGTTAATTTCAGGAAATATTACTACGGTATGAAATCAAGTAGGCAAAGGTCTACAGTTTATTCTAGTGCTTGTTAAAAGGAAGCTGTTTCACCATCCTATATCCACCTTGCATGACACCAATAACAAGAACACCTACTAACAATACTAATAAATGTCAGATATACTACAAAAAATACCAAATCCAACAGACAGTATATATGGGGACAGTTCATGGATTTTTGCAAGGCCAAAGAATATTTGCTTTTGTTCTATGCCAATCATTATGCGTTAGTTTTTACAAGCTGCTATGATGACGTCCTAAATTATCCGGAAATGTTTGTGGTCACGTGACGTATATCTGAGGATGTTAAGGATTCTCACACTACCCTATGGGATTCCTAGTAACATAGGTCACCCTATTCGACCTATAAAGTGTTTCAACCATCTCGTCCACAAAAAAACCTTCACAACTGGAAATACCATTCAAAATTTTTCAGGTTATCCGAAAAACAAGATTGATAATGAGGACAAGTCAGAAATTTATAATACAATGTGGTGGCTGTAACATGAAATTTATTGGACAAACACGACGAAGCATAGGAATCCGCTTCAATAATATATTGATGCTCATTCAGAGTTGGATAGTTTATATAGAATCGACATTCGTAGTATTGGAAGACAATTGATGAACCATACATATTTTTTCTATTTTGGTTCTATAATAAAGTCATTATAAAACGCAAATGCGTATCGAAATAGCGTTAACAAAACAGAGCGACATACACTCATACAACACAATCTACGCCCAAAAATCGGTACAGACTGAATAAATCAAAAAACAATTCGTTAAACATCCACCTTTACAATATATTACCCACAAACACATGAAAAACTTGTCATTTATCAAATTCAAATACGAAATTAAAGAACTACCATTAAGAAATTGTTTTTATTCGATTGAGGAGTACACTCAAAATTGTAGTCACAACAAATGAAAAATGTGGTAGCATACGCACCCTTCCCCTTCTTTTAACCCAGCTTTTATGTAGCCAGTGAAGTTGTTAATTGTAGTTTTTATTTGTATATATATTTTTTTTATTCAATCATTCACTTATGTTATGATATTCATTGTCGTATTTATTGTTATTTTCATTGCATATACTTGTTACTATTTTCCTATCAAATTGTATATGACTTGCTACAAACATTAAAACCATAATGTAACGTAGTTAATAAAAAATATCTATCTATAATAGATAGATATCTATGTATCATCTTTATGATACGATTTATTATTATTCGGAGGTTGGTACAATCGAACTATCAAATGAAAGTCAGAGAGGAAGGCCCAGCCTGCTTAATAATAATAATAATAAATGACCTTTATTTTACGTAGCGGAATTTAGCAATGCTATTCTTTACTAAACCACTTCTGAGCAATGTTGGATTTGGAGAAACTAGCAGTGAAAAACTTAATGTTTTCATTGGTCAATTTCAATTCAGAGTGTGATTTGATTAAAAATTACCAATGAAAACAATAGCAACATTACATTTCGCTGGCATCACAAAAATCAAAATCGCTCAACAGTAAACTGGGCTTAAAATATTTAAAATGTATGCAAAATAGAACAATTTGTATATGACAAACATTTTATAAGACAAGTTGTCGCACTTGTTCCGCCTCTTATAAACCTTGTATTATAATATTGTATTCCACCCTTATATTGACGTTCCATGTCAGTGAAGCTGGAAAACAAGATATAAATGAGGAGTCCAGCTACGGACATATCAGTTTCTTTGGTGCTTCCACTGTGATGACAACTTAGTTGCCGAAATACGTATTTGGTATTCCAAATATTTTGTGGTGGGGTTATATTTTCCTCTGTGTTGTGAAGTATGTTTCGCAAATATAGATGACCGTATTGAGTTTCTCACTTCGAAATCGGGCAGGTTCTGGTCTCATGGAATGGACGGGTATTTTATTTTCCATCCCCGTATAAACCTACTATAAGATTCAGTGGGGAAATCACCTGAAATTTTGATGAATGCAGTTCAAATTTAGAGGTCGCCTTTATACCTACTAATGCAATCCAGTTTCATGCCAATCGATTCTTTGGATTCATAATTCATATATAGGTTGTCTCTTCGTCGACAACAAACCTCAAACAGGGTGTTCTCCGTTATCGTCAAGTATGAGAATAATTTTCTCATTGGGCACCACCGTATACTAATAACAAGAGCTAAGCCTCTTCCAATGTTTATCATTGTGTATATCCTGACATAACAGGTGAAAAGTACAGATTATTCATTTTCCAATTATTGAATTCACTATATAAATCCGAGTATTTTTGTAGTTGGCACCTATTATTGAAAATGTCCTTGAAAACAACCAAAACTGTGCAGAATTTTCGAAAGTGCATAGCAACCAATTTGGCATATATTTCCATCATCTCAATAGTAAATTGCTATTCTTCAGAACAAGTATAAATCATTCAATTTCCAGGCAATCTACATCAGGACTACCAAAACACGAATATAGCGCTTTGAAGACAGACAGTGGAAATGTGGAAATTGAAAGGTTGAAGGCGGAAAGACAAATACGCAATGGTGCCTTCATGTCCTGCAAATATCATCTGGAAGAGAATAAGAGATACGAATTGAAAACACAATTGGAAATCATAGGATCGAGATCAGGAAAACATTGGTAAGTGTATGCAAAAGCTGGAGCAAGCACCAATCATTGGGCTCTCAGGTGAGGCAATACCCACTTATGATTCATATTTTTGAGTCCATAGATTTGCCGTCCTCGCGAAAGTTGGCTACATTTCTTGTGAAACCCAAGATACCGCAAACAAAATTCTTATAGCACGCTCTATTTCTGAGATACAGGGCGAAATTGGAAATATTGCATTTTGGGACCCTCTGTATCACAACTTCCTTTCAACTTATAGGAATATTGAGAACTGTTTCTTATTCATTTTGTACGTAGATTCATTGGAGTATTCGAATTTTAAAAATGGGCTGTCATTATTTGGGTATACCATATATAGGTGTCATTATTTAGGTATACTGTTGATCCTTAGAATAATTTAATTTGTTGATATTTGTTATAGTGTACGTGGATAGCAGGCTGATTTGGTAACTGAGGTTTCTCAATGCACGATGCAAGGCCATTTTTTAGAAAAAATTCTTCATTGATTTCAAAATCATGTTGTTCATTAACATCAGGTTCTGTTTGTATGGGATGATAATAATCGTGATTGGGAGTAAATATCGAATTTTTAACCAGTCTGACCTTGATTTTCAGTTCGGGTCCTGTTGACCATATTTTATACTCGTCCTCAATGGCATCGCGGAAAAACCTGCGGTGACGATGAAAAATTTTTCTCAGTGCAGTTCAGTTCTCTAATGATAAATCGAAAATAGAAATTGCTTTGTAGCAAAATTATTATCATTTCTAATTGTATTTATCGAAATACATAACAATTATTGTTAATTTTGCACCGAGTTTTGCACTCATCATGCGATCTATATTTTGATGAAAATTTTTGTCGGTACTTACGTATTTTGACCTGAAAAACACAAATTTCATAATATTAGTCGCGTTTCGATATTACTGAATTTACTGATGACAGTCAGTAATTTCGGAACGAATACAGGTTCAGTCAACTACTACCAGTATAATACACTAATTTTTTAACGATCTAAAGCACTGAACAGTACTGGTTGGGAATTTCGGAACTCGACCACTAGCGTGAACATATCTCTAGATAATCGTTGCCAAATTGAGAAGATTCACCTTCATTTACAGATACCTATCTTTCTTTTTGACATGTATTGAAGAGAGAGCACATATCATTGACTCATGTTGCTATAAGGCAGCTATGAATCCAACTTTATTCGCTCAAGATTCGTGCAGAGGTTTTCGAAATGGCCGTTGTTTATGTAGCCTAGTTGGTGAAATTATAGAAGAATTACAGAAAAACTACATATTTATGATGTTTTTCTCAGACAAAAATCATAATTAACTATGTAACAATATGTCTTGGGATCAAAGAAGATACAATACTTGCCCAAAACTTGCCATACAGAGAAGGTGAAATTTCGAACTTTAGCATCGATTATCTCGATTATTTCATTCATGCTAAAATACACGTTTTTGATTGGTTGAAATGATTGTGTTGATAAGCAATAACACCATGTTTTCGATTTTGTATTTCGGCTCCTGATTGGCTATTGGATACCTATGCTGTGTTTTCGTTTCTGTATTTCGCTTTCTGATTCGTAGGCAGTAGGGTAGTTTAATTAAACAACGACTTACTAGCTGCAATCTGTCATAGTATTTTCCGATTCCCTGGTAAATAAATGAATGCCACTACACCAAATTTTCGTCTGAACCATGATAAACACACACTATTAATATGTATCCACTTCATTTTCCACAAATTATGCATAATTTCAGCAAGAATTAATCTAATGTAACCTAACCACACAAATTGTGACAACAATCAAAATGAATTTAGCTCAGTATTACCTAGTGCATAGGTGATCTTGCCTACATCATACAATGGCATACATGTATTGTTAGTTGCATAACGATGTGTCGAGCTACAATGCATAATCAAAATAACAAATTCCATAAACTGTACGTTTTATATTAATTTAAACAATAAATAGGAAATCATCAGAATGGCTTTGATTTTATTCATGAAATAATCTGAACAAATACAACTTGTGTTATTGATGATTATCTAAAATTCCTTCTCTTTTTCGAAACAAATCATGTTGCTTTGGAAAACCACACTCGCGCTGTGCGCTCGTGTAGTTTTTTTCGAAACAAATCGAAGGAATTTGTGTTTCGATAATCATCAATACACTTGTACACTAGAGATATGTTTTTCAGGTCATAATACGTAAATACCAACGAAATTTTTCATCAAATATTAGATCGCATGTTAAATGCAAAATTACCCAATTACCGTAGGTTCATAGTCCAAGACAACACCCTCGGCGCAGAAAGACTCCTCTCCGTGATACCCCTGCCTTCTGTCAGCCCCCTAACGCCGTCCCTGCAGACTCGCGACTTGCTGCTCGAGCTGTTCCAGGGGCTGCAGCACCCCTACATCCACCCCGTGCTCGAGGTGGACTTCTGGAGGTCGGAGCTGGTGGTGATCAGCCCCGTCAATCCGGCAGGCAGCCTCAGGGACCTCATCCACGGCGCCTCTTGGTACGACCACTACGACAACAAGTACCATGCGAGAGGGGATGGGTTGTCCGTGAGAACGGTGAGGTTCTTCTTTTCTTCATTTTTTCTACACAGTGAAAAAAATTAACACCAGCTAACACCGTCTGGTGTCCCCTGAGGTCCTGATTGTTTGAGTGTCAGTGAACACCGGCATATTATTCACCACTGTAGGTGTTATATGTCCTTTCCCATAGGTGTTTTTAATAATCGAACCCAGTTGTCAGTAACACTACACCTTTTCCAGTTGTATTTCAGAAACCATCAAGTGTATTTCAGAAAGAGTCAATTGAAGTTCAGAATAGTCACTTGTATTTCAGAAAGTATCAATTGTATTTCAGAATAGTGAGTTGAATTTCAGAAAACGTCAAATGTATTTCAGAAAAGCGAGTTTAATTTCAGAAAGCGTCAAATGTATTTCAGAATAGTCAGTTCAATATCAGAAAGCGTCAAATGTATTTTAGAATAGTAAATTGAATTTCAGAATTCGTCATTTGTATACAAATGATATATTCTGAAATTCAAATGACGAATTCTGAAATTCAGTTGACTTTTCTGAAATACAGTTGACGCTTTCTGAAATTAAACTCAAAATTCTGAAATACAATTGATGCTTTCTGAAATACAAGTGACTATTCTGAAATTCTATTGACGCTTTCTGAAATACAACTGGAAAAGGTGTAGTAGTAGTGGGGAGGCTATTCTGAAATACATTTGACGCTTTCTGAAATCAAACTGACAAATCTGAAATACAATTGATACTTTCTGAAATACAATTGACTATTCTGAAATTAACTTGACGCTTTCTGAAATACAACTGGAAAAGGTGTAGTGTTAATGCTGAATTTAGCAGAATGAACACTTTGTAGGTGTTCTTTATGCATTTCCGAAAGTGCGATTTGACACCGCAGGAATATGTGATGCACATACTGTGATTTTCTTGATGCTGAATATCCGGTACGTTTTAAAACTGAGCAGGTACTTGCGAATACTTTTCTGGTGTATCATGAGTGTGTTCATGCGAATCAGTGCTTTTCTTTACCACCTCCGGTGTTTTTTACTAAGTTGGATTACCTATTGAAATATAATTCATGTAATGATAAACTTGATAGAAGAATCTATGGACAATTCGGATGATGACGAACTGTTTCGGCTCATTTATCCTGATCAGTAGCACTAGGGCCTAAGCCATATCTATATGATCTTTATCAAAATCATCTAATATATCATGCCCAATATAGGAATCAGGTACTTACGGTAGGAAGGACGTCAGTGTCATTATTGGCGAAAGTTATAAGGTTCTGAGATCGAACAGATGAGCGCATGAAATTCACACCATTCAGATGCCTACATACGATAACTGGGCTAGTGGTCGAGTGAGTTGAATCGCTGGCTTATAGTCTAGACCTAGAGGGCCTGGGTTCCAATCTCGCGGTGGTTGTTGGAAATTTTTATTTATTTCTATAGTATTGTTTAGCGGGAGGAGATAGGTGACCAACCGAACATTCTTAGTATCTCATTTTATTTTTGCGTTGCAACACAATGTATTATACTTTGATTACAATAAGAAAATGTGACAAAGTGAAGGAATATTTCAATAACTACACCTTTTCCAGTTGTATTTCAGAAAGCGTCAATTTAATTTCAGAATAGTCACTTGTATTTCAGAAAGTATCAATTGTATTTCAGAATAGTGATTTGAATTTCAGGAAGCGTCAAATGTATTTCAGAATAACGACTTTAATTTCAGAAAGTGTCAATTGTATTTCAGAATTGTGAGTTTTATTTCAGAAACCGTCAAATATATTTCAGAAAAGTCAACTGGATTTCGGAATTCGTCATTTGAATTTCAGAATATATCATTTGTATACAAATGACGAATTCTGAAATTCAATTGACTATTCTGAAATACATTTGACGCTTTCTGAAATTCAATTGACTATTCTGAAATACATTTAATGCTTTCTGAAATTAAACTCGCTATTCTGAAATACATTTGACGCTTTCTGAATTTCAACTCACTATTCTGAAATACAATTGATACTTTCTGAAATACAAATGACAATTCTGAAATTTAATTGACGCTTTCTGAAATAAACTTGATGGTTTCTGAAATACAACTGAAAAAGGTGTAGATGATGAGAACTCTGATCCGAAGGTGAATTCTCTGAATTTCTTCGTGGAAATCTCACTCTAGGTATATAAGGAGAATGTTTTGTGGAAGATAATCGTGTGAAGAGGAGATATGAATACAGTGCGGATAGGTGACCAACCGAACATTCTTAGTACCTCATTTTATTTTTGCGTTGCAACACAATGTATTATACTTTGATTACAATAAGAAAATGTGACAAAGTGAAGGAATATTTCAATAACTAGATGATGAGAACTCTGATCCGAAGGTGAATTCTCTGAATTTCTTCGTGGAAATCTCACTCTAGGTATATAAGGAGAATGTTTTGTGGAAGCTAATCGTGTGAAGAGGAGATATGAATACAGTGCGGATAGGTGACCAACCGAACATTCTTAGTATCTCATTTTCTTTTTGCGTTGCAACACAATGTTTTATACTTTGATTACAATAAGAAAAGGTGGCAAAGTGAATAAATATTTCAATAACTAGATGATGAGAACTATGATCCGAAGGTGAATTCTCTGAATTTCTTCGTGGAAATCTCACTCTAGATATATAAGGAGAATGTTTTGTGGAAGCTAATCGTGTGAAGAGGAGATATGAATACAGTGCGGATAGGTGACCAACCGAACATTCTTAGTATCTCATTTTCTTTTTGCGTTGCAACACAATGTTTTATACTTTGATTACAATAAGAAAAGGTGGCAAAGTGAATAAATATTTCAATAACTAGATGATGAGAACTATGATCCGAAGGTGAATTCTCTGAATTTCTTCGTGGAAATCTCACTCTAGGTATATAAGGAGAATGTTTTGTGGAAGCTAATCGTGTGAAGAGGAGATATGAATACAGTGCCTCGTTTACGATCCATTGTTCTAGCTCTCCATTCGTGCATTATGGCTTCCAGTGAGCAATCGTTTTCCTTTTGTGTGAAATAGGTGATTCGTGTTTCGAGAATGGTTTCGCTGCACAGCACTTTGTGTTGAACGCCCCATTTAATGCATAGAGGCGAAAAACACGTTGGATAATTCATGTAATGCCATTATTCAGCGTTGAGAATGAGGTGTAGTCGATATTTCATTCCGCTTTTATAGTAGTGAGAGACGGATAAATTATATGGAATCGTTAACAAATACAGGTTGAGTCAAAGTTGAACTGCCAAACATTCAGTCATTTTTTCAGGTTGATATTTTTCTCTTTTTGTCTTATTTACATATTTCCTTCCTTGCTTCATTCTCTAGATACAGGGAAATAAACGTTTTCAGGAAAATCGTTTTTTTATCAATTACTGATTTGGATAAGAAACGGCATGCTTTCTCGCGATACCAATGGGGTATTCAGAATGAATTTGTTGATCACAGTGACGTTCCAGAGGCTAATCTCATTGACATTCATGGCAAAAATTATTTTATTTCTGACAGTGACATTATAAGCTTATATCGTCATAGTTACGATATCTACAATGAGGGTCATAACTCCCTTGGGATATTAAGGTTCAAAAACTCCCTCTTACCTTTTACAGGTGAAAATGATACAAGAAATGCTTATAAACGTTTATATGTAATGAAAACTAAGACATATTTTCCTTATTCACGTCATTACAAATAATAAATGTACAATTTTCAAATGTTCCCTGAAAATTACTTTCGCCGCTGGAAACAATTTCTTCTTTTTTATGGGTGGTGCTGTTGCTGTTCACTACAGTCGAGGTGCCTGCCTCTTCTGATGGCAAAGTAGACAGAATATGCGCCGTTTTATTTCTCAATTCAATACTGTCCTCCAGATACCCCTTTGCCACCGTGGAACTTCTCCAACCTCCGTGTCTTTTTAAGTTTGTCATAGTTGCTCCTGCATTGGCTAGGGCAGTAGCAGAAGTGCGACGAAGGCAATGTCCCGTATAGGTTAGTGGGTTTGGCAATCCTAAATACATTGCGATTTTGCTGGGAATTTTGCCAAACATATTCTTTCCAATTGGCTGAGTTGTACATTTATTTTGTCGTAAGCTCAAAAAAAATCGTTTTGTACCTTCAGGATGCAAGGACATATAAAGTCTCAATAAAGGCAAAGCAGAGAACTCTTTTTCATCCACAACTGTAAATTTCTTCGATACACCAGTTTTACTTTCCGGTACGTTCACTACCATAACAGTATCCCGGTCCTCTACTCATATTTAGAAGTTCCTGAGTTCTGCATCCTCCAAAATAACCCCATAATTAGAACAACCTATAACAAATAAAACGAAATAAACAAACGAAAAATTAAATTATGAGAAAAAAATTACCTTATGCAATAAATGAATTTCATTAGGGGCGTCCTTTAGAAATTTGATGACATCTTTAGGAGATAAGACAGCAGACTTTTTCGGCTTATACCCCTTACTTTTCCGTTTCAAAAAAGCCTCTAGTTCGTTGAACTTGGTGATATCTCTTTTCTCATATATGGTCACCATCGATTTGAGCATTGACCATTTAGTCCATAACGAATTTGGGCTAAACGTTTCTGACTGCAACGAATAAATACAATTATTACCAAATCTACCAGAAAATACTGAAAATACTTTACCAGTTCTTGAAAATATGCCAGAAAGACAGTTTCGTTGGCATCTTTTGACATAACATTTCTCTGTGTCAGCCACTTCAGATATAAGTTGTATTCTTTTTGATATAGAGCTTCACTTTTCGATGGAAGTAATGATTGTCTTGCTTTTTCCGCTTTTTTTATAATATCCTCCATTATATCAGAAAAAGATCGTCGATTTGTGGTAAAAAATAAACACGTTTTTAACGGAAAAACATTGATTGATAAAGAAAGTTTGCTTATAAACATGTAACATAGCGACAACCTAGCAACAACCAACAATGCTACAATCAACGCTACCTAATTCAAATATACCAGAAAGGTTATGAATTTAAACATTTATTGCGTTCTAAATATGGACATATTGTTATGAAAATCGGTCAAAAATAAAATTATCTATGTACCACGGGAATTATAGAGCCTTAATAACCTCTGGCAATTGCTGTCCCTCGGGCCAGAGGCCCTCGGGACGCCATCGGTAATTAAGGCCCTCATAATTCCCTTAATACATAAATAAGTAGTATACCTCTGCTTTTTTTAAAGTTCACCTTCTACTTCAAATTAAGCAATTTCCGTTAGAGTGAAATCAAATCACAAAACTTATAGACTTCAAAAGAAATTTCAGAATACAAAAAAGTCAGAATATAACAATATTTCAGGGTAACCTTTTAACACCTTATACAAAGTCTTCCATCATCTTTTGGATTTTTTCCAAACAATCAATTTTTTTAGACCCCAAAAAAAATGTATACGTACGCCTATGAATTTTTTTTTTCATTTTCTCGGATCAACTTTTTCCGCTGAAAGCAGCTATGGGTACCGCTTGTCTCTATTCTGAAAATTACCTTTTTTCGCCCTATCAAACTATGATGCTTTTTGGGCGATTCTTAGTAGTTTTGTACGAAACTCACGAAAATTATATGTAAATGATTCCCAAAAATCTCCTTCCCCTTCATCCGTACCCAAAGTATCCCATGGCGAGACGAACTTTTTTTTTAATTTTCCGACCTCGATTTGAGGGGTCAGGTAAAATCTGTTTCCCGATATATCTAACCGTTTAGCCAGCAAAAATTCGCCCTCTGGACAAAAATTTTCGGGGGAGTGGGGGTCAATTTTTTTTGCGGTTCTGTTGGTGATATTTTATTCGTTCCGATAAAACAACGTTTTTGGATTAATTTTTTTTCAATCGGGATTTCGAGTGGGTTTTAGATTTGGATCACCTTTGTAAAAACCCTTGATCTTTATTGTTTATCTTGAGTCTATTCTGATCTTTAAATCTCCTCATCAATGGTTTCAGCTTCAAAATGAGCCTGAGATTTTGAAAATCGGTTGAAGAGGAAAAAAGTTATGACTGCAAAACCAAAAAGTTAATTTTTTGAGATCACACTGTAAATAAAAGAGATAAGAAGACAATTCTTGTAATGGCGCAGGGTGATAAGATCATCTTCATGCCTCTGCTGTTAAAGTTGAAAAAAACAACTGTTTTTCTTCATTTGAGGTCATTTTGAAAATTTCGAAATTTTGAAAGTTTCGACTAACATCCTGTAGCAGTTTTATGGAAAAAAACTTCATGTATCGAAGAAGTACGAGATTATAGTTGAAGGACTGAGCTTGCGAACAGTCTAAACAGAATCCAATTTGTTCAAAGACGAAAAAAGTTACTCAAATTTCAACATCGGCAAAATTTTGGGGTATTGAGAATATGTTAGATGGAAACATTAGTTTACTACCAAATTTTCTGATTCGCCTCATAATTTCTTGGATGTAAATGGAAAATGAGACTACCACAATTTACTTCTGTTTTCTTAAATACAATTGACTATTCTAAAATTCAACTCACTATTCGGGAATGCAATAAATAGTTTCACTGAAATACAAGTAACTCTTCTGAAAAAAGTAACTTGTCGAATTCTGAAATATATCTAGAAAATCTGTAGAATCCCCCTATTATCTGTTATTATTGATATTTATAATTGCAGATACAGTGTTTGGGACGACAGATAATTGAGGGATTGATTTTCCTGAGGAATAGGTCTTTTCCTCCTAATTACCATTTACATTCTGGTGAGTATCACATTTTTTACAAAAAATCATTATTCCGAAAATAGAAACCATTAGGTGATACCTTTGATGTAGGTGAAATTTTTGAAATAAAAAGTCGATATTTCCCTTTCACTTAGTCGTTGCCAGGCTCAAGAAGAGCCTAAGTTGATGTGATCTTCATTTTTTCGAAAAATCGCATAAAGAATTAATTGTTCCATTTATTGCGTACCCTTCGAATATCACTGTATAACACGCTGATGTGTTCGAAAAATCCACATCACCCCGTTCCAGGCAACGTGATCATCCAGAACGGCGTCGCCCGTCTGACGGGCCTCGAGAACGCCCTGCTGGGCGTGTGCCCACGGTCGCCCTTCGCCTCGGACGCCCTCTCGCTCGGCCACCTGCTCTTCGAGATGTCCATGGGCTACGAGCTTGTCAGCCCGCCCACGCCCGCCCACCTGTTGCTCCAACTGGAGCGCGAGCACAAGGTCGCGGAGGCGCTCGAGTTCATCTTCCAGGCGACCAGGGCGCCATCTCTGGAGGATTTGGCGAGGTAAGGCGTCGCAAAACAAAGCTTCATAGTAAACGTATGATAATCATTTTTTGTAACCATCCACCCCTTGGCATCAAACCGAACGAAGTTTATTTTGCCACAGAAATTTTATATTGATTCGAGACGCTATATTGATATTTTGGATTTATTTTTTTTATGTTCTGGTTCTCACGAAAAAGGAAATCCTGTAATGTTCAACCAGGAGTTGGTGTTCTTCTTAAATTTCTGGAGATCGTATGCCTCGGGGAACACCTCCCTAGGCAATGTGTTCCAAAGTCTCAATGTTCGTTGGATGAACGAGTCTTTTGAAAGTGCCGTTCTGCAGGTCTCCAAAGTGACCACGAAGGGGTGTGAAGACTGAACTTGACGGGTTAATCTCGAAGAGACTGCTAATGAAGGAACGATTGTTGATATTTCAGAAGAGCATCGCCCATGAAAATATCTATAAAATAGAGATAAATCGCCAACTTTTCTACGGTGTTCCAGAGAAGTGAAAGAGATTGTAAGCGAGGCATCTCCGACGAGACGAATTGCCCTTTTTTGGACAGAATCCAATAGTTTCAGGATATGTTCAGATGCCGCACTCCAAATATTGGAACAATATTCCAGGACAGGTCGGATCTGTGCCTTATAGATCATAAGCAGCTGACTGGGAGTGAAATAGCTCTTGGCTCGAAACAGGAATCCAAGTTTTTGGAATGCACTTTTGGCAATGGACCTCACGTGATTTTCCCAAGAAAGGTTATTGCTGATAGTAACGCCAAGCATCGAAATGGATTACTTCAATGGTATGGTTACTTCTGACTGAATTATGTTGGGCACAGTGAGATCAGTGAGAAGACATGCTTGTGTTTTGTTTGCATTGAATTCTATCAGGTTACAAATGTTAGAAATCTTTTATAAATACTCAGTAACTACATTAATAATTATTATATATGAAATTCTAAAAACTTAGAACTCAACTCGTCGCTTATGATGAATTGTGCGTATCATTTGTGGGAGTCAGGTTACAAGGGAGTTATAGACAACTAGAAAGCAGACTGTCTTGTGTAAGAAAGCAACACAATTTTTTCTTGGCTTGGATCACTTCTGTGGATTCTCCAGAAACCACTCGAAAGAAGAGTTTCTCCACATTCTCCAGTTGAATGCCCAGAGTTCCTGAAAGAGGCCTTCTTGACGCCCTCTGACGGAACTTAGCTACCAGAAAACTGATAAACGTTCAACGGAGTCACGCAAAATATGTCTGATAGGTCGAAGTGCTTGAGAGGCTGCTGACTCCCTCATCATGGAATCTAATTTTATTTGAAACACCAAAATCAATAGAAGAATATAGGTCGAGAGCACCCACGCTTTTTTCCATATTTGATGAGTAGTAGGTACTTTGAATATTGTTTCTTCAATTTTTGGTTCTCAATTGGTATTTTTTTTCAATTCAGAGTTCTATAGCATACTAACCAGTGCAAGGTTTTGATGAGCAACAAATAAGCTATGATCATGAGGACATTAATATAATATACCTATCATACTAAGTCAATGAATATAAGCATAATATATTATTATTATTATATTATTTCAGGTGTGAACTCTTTCGTGGTGTTGAACTTCGAGAATTGAGGGGAGCTAGTATTATACAGTATAATTCGACTCCAGAAGTATTGGAATTATTGGAAAGAGTGAAGAATCCTGTACCCCAATTACCTTCACGACGGTAAGGAATTATTCAATTCATCTTATAATTTCGTAGTCCCAAATCAGAGGTTTTTTCATGCCAACGTAATCAGATTGAAAATATATTGATATTGAGAGTTTCACATGAAAATGTTTGATGTATTTTCAATGTGGAAGTTTTTTCAGGGCAAACGCATGTGGATCTAACTTCGATATGAATAATATATGCATCTCATTGGTAGAGCTTGAGTTCAGTAACCGATTTTCATTTGAATTCCTCTCGACATTTTGAATATTCACATAATTATAGGTACATATCTTAGAGCTCAATATCCAATCGTATCACGCCATATTTCCATTGATATTTTGACCTTAGATTACGCTGGTGAAATATTGACCTCTGATTTTGGGATAACCAGTATATATACATGAAACTGCTGATGAAAATATACCCCTCACTTCTTGTACCCAATTCCCCAACTTTGCAGGCGACAAACATCAGAAAACGTCTCAACTCGAACCAAATTTGTTTAAGAACAACCAATGACCGTATTGTTTCGGCTGATCTATTTACAAGTACTTAGGTAATCTCTTCAGTTTAGTTTTGAAATGATTCATTAGTTCAAGGGGGCAACTTTGATCATTTTTCTTTTGACTCATTTCTTTGGAAATCTTAGTCGTCGGTGGTGTCTCATCTGATGAGATTCACCCTACCAATATCCTTCTTATGGCACGATGTTTCACCTAGAACATCATAGGGTTTCCTCTCGTCAGTCAAAAGATTACGAAAAACAGCTATCAACGCCGTTGTTCCACAGGGATCTGTTTTGGCACCAACTTTGATCCTGTTACAAATCATCCTATCCACTTTGCGAATGATAATTCACTTAATAATGTCTTCTCCTCCATAGACCCTTTATCATCCAAAGGAGTTCTCCTCTGAAAAATCGGATTCCTATAGTAGGTATAGAAAAAGTCCTGAAGCTCGTTTCAAAATTTTTATTTCCCTCAGAGGCCATATTATATCCTATTATATAACATTCAATCTACCACATACCCGTAACTATCGATTCTGGCATCAAATCAAGAACACAGGATTAGATTTATGATTCCCCTGCAATTATTGTAAATAATGAAATAAACGATTCTCCCGAAGCCTAGTTGAAAGCTGTAATCAACTCATTGCAGTTTCATGCATGTATTTTCGTGTTGTGTTATTCATTTCATTTCATATGATTTCATGCATGCAGTCGTCTCTATTCGGATGATTTAGAGCCGTGGTTTGCATGAACCGGGTAAGATGATGAGATTAGCACGTAAAGATCTTCGCATCAGGGGAAACGCATATAAACCAGAACCAAATGAAACCTAAGTGAACACCAAGGATGTTCAATTATATGGGATGGGTCAACCCGCTGAATATGAGAGGAAGAATACAGTGAAATATAGTATTATCTGGTCTCGCCAATTTGTTGTTCTCAATCTATAGTTATGTTATCACTCAAAACGAAAAAAATTGTATCGTTGATATGCCACACACTCTAAATGTGCCAATCTTGCAGAGATAAAATTCAGTCCTAACTGCATTGTGTATTATTGAAGCATATAGAAAGCATATCAAAGCAGTTTGGATACACGCATACCAATGGATGTATCCATTATCTGGGGAATATTTCATATTTTTCTAGAATTTCATTTTGCAAAAATTCAGTAAACTGGAAATACTAAAATTACTCTTTCTCGTCACTGTTCTTATAATTCTGGATTATTTGAAATGCGTTCTCACCTATTCGTAATATTTCTATGAGTAAGAGTTCTGCTGCGATGGTCTTTTACTGTTTTCTTTCATTAATTCACTTTTGATCCAGTACGAAAGCGCCTAGGTTTCAAACAATTATAATCAAATAATTCGAATCAAATTTCAGAGAATTGAAAAATTATTCAATATGGTGGAAATATACTGATTTTTTTTCATCCATATCACAATTAAATTCTTCCTGTTTCGAATGGAGGTTGGTACCCTTTTTTTACTTCGAAAATCAACGTTTATTTTCAATATTTTTACAAAACTATTAAGTATTGAAAACAAGTTGAATATACTCAATTTATTTTCAACATACTCAATAGTTTCAATATACTCATTATTATTGTAATTGTCTGAATCCTATAGCTGTTTTCGTGGTAAAGTATTCGTACTTAGAACAAAACTTTTTTTAGAAAAGATGTAGTAGTGATGATAGAGGACAGGAGATTAGAAGATATCATAGAAGAAGACAACGAAGACAGCGATTGTAGTATTGTAGATAGTTCTAGTGAAGGTCGGTAATGAAAATACATCTATAACTTCAGAAACAGATAATTGTTTCACGTATTACACATTCACTAACTAATGGAATTAAGCAATACATGCAAATTACGTCAAATGTGTTGACTAAATTCAAGATCATTAGACCAGAATTTCAGTATATAGTTGCTATGATCACACCAAACTATATTTTTATTTCGTGTTTCGTTAATATGTTGACTATGGAGATTAAGACTCTTCTTCTCCTTTTATACCCCTGAAGATGCTGAAATAGTCGTTAGAGGAGCAAGTGTCGATTTGTTGGTGTTTAGTAAAACGGTGCTCATAGCAACTATCGTGCCAAAGGTTCCAGAATTCGCCATTTATGTGTCAATTGAAGAGAAAGGAATTCGATTAAATAATGAAAAATAAGGACGAAAGGTAGTATACTATGTACTTAGCACTTCACATCTAGTGTATATCTATCGAATGTGTGGCAATATTTCAACCAGAATCAAAACTTTGAAATGTTAATTGTTCATAAATTAGTTCCACTGAGTATCACTGAGTATACAATAGGTTTGTTTTAGCAGCGATTTCGAATAGTTTGCAATCGTCCGGAGCATGCGCATACTGATTTATGCGTCTATTAAATCAGTATGCGCATATACTCCGTACGATTGCAAACTATTCGAAATGGATGCTAGAACAAACCTATCAATATAATATTTTTCTCATGTAGTGTGTATAAAGTATAGTTTCATCTCCGTCCGTTGGTACTTCCAGAAAGTTTTCAATAATGGCGAAATAATTCTATATAAGCAATACTTTATGAATTTGTTGTGCCAACAGAACACGAAGAAAAATACTGTGATTTTATGGAGATTTATATTTTATAAACGATTTGCATTTGATCATCAGCTGATCGTATGAACTGTTTATTCAAAACCGTCCGAATTGTATGGATACTCAACCGAGAATCAGTTGTTTTGTGATTCACTGTTATGTTAACGTTGAATAGTGAATCATATTCCAGTATTCAATATTCCAAAACCATGACTTGTCATATGATTTATACAATAATTTTCATATAATAAACAACATTATTTCCACTAACTGATATGAGAATAATGAAGAATGAGATCATGTAACAATATGTCAAAAAATCTTGACTTTCCTGAAATGGCGGACAAGCATCTCATGAAAGAACCAAAGATGTGTTAACGTTGAATGGTGAATCATATTCCAGTATTCAAGATGCCAGAACCATCATAACTTGTCATATGATTCATACAATAATTTTCATACAATGAACAACATTATTTCCGCTAAATGATATGATAAAAATGTGGAATGGGATCATGTAACAATATGTCAATTGTCAAAATATCTTGACTTTCTTGAAATGGCGGAAAAGCATCTCATGAAAGAACCAAAGATGTGTTAACGTTGAATGGTGAATCATTAACTTGTCATATGATTTATACAATAATTTTCATATAATGAACAACATTATTTCCGCTAACTGATATGAGAAAACTGTGGAATGAGATCATGTAACAATAGGTCATTTGTCAATATATCTTGACTTTCCTGTAATAGCGGACAAGCATCTCATGAAAGAACCAAAAATGAAATAATAGTAATTTGTACATCAAAATCTGAAATGACGTTTTTTTATACTACTGTTCTCAATAATGTTGCTCTTTTTATGTAAAAATATGCAGGGGCATATTTTGGCGCCAATAGTTGGTTCAATTGAAGAACAAGAATAATAGGAGCATTTTTATCGCATTGTCTCTGAACCACCAACATTTCTGTATATTATTTTATGTTTTCAGTTTCAATAAGAGATTCATATAATCCAATAACCTCTTCAAATCAAATGGCATTTTCCTCCTGTAGTTTGCGACCCTTATTTTGGGATACCTACCCTGCTTATTGTTTTTTTTTCTTTGATCTTCAGTCCATTTTATTATTTTCAATGCAAGCAGTTGCAGCACTATCTATTTTTCCACTGAATAAAGTGAATTAATTCCATTTCTTTGACATTATTGATATTCTACATCAACAGATAAGTTTTTGTATTGTATCATTATTCGGCAGATTCGTAACAAATTGAGTAATCGTCAACTTGCAGTGCAATAGTAGCCTTGCCGTCCTATAACTATAAAAATGATGAAGAAAATCTAACAAGCACATTCTGTTATATCCAATCTTTGTAGCTGTCGAGCATCTGAGGTTCAGGGTAGAAGCTTTAAATCGAGAAATAATTCGAAATACATCCTTCTCAATCGCCATGGACAAAGAGTATTCGTGACATTGTTGAAAGACAATCGCAAATAGTTTAATCAAATGCAATATTAACTTTATTCTTCTATAATATCGAATACTATGTAGCTATATTAACTGATTGATTTTTAGTAGTTAGGACAGTTTGTAGTTTTTGTTGTTCTATTTATGAAATAAATTTAATGATACATGATCTTGTTTCAATCAATTATTTATCTTACTGTATCTTCACCAATATACTATTGCATTATACAATGAAATATAATGGAGTTGTACACTTTTTTCAAAAATTATATTATTAATTAAAAAAAAATTAAATTATATATGTGAAACGTCGAGAATACGTCGATATTTTCTTAAAATTCTTATTGTCAAGAGTTTTTCCAAAATCGGCATTCAAAAATCGAAAATTCTCCAACCTTTTCTAAAAATGTGACGTCAACCGGTAGGTTGGTTTAGGTTATGTTCTTTTAGTCGAATTAGAAGAAGAATTGACAATCTATGCCATCTTCGACAGTTAGCGGTAAAAAAATTACTGGGCGATTTGAATTCTAGATTTAAGGTAACCTAGCGGTGACTCGTGAACCACTCGTAGTGGGAAAACCACTGAACTCTCTAAGGGATAACCCAGTAACCCACAGAAAAACTTAACCTCTGTTCTGTTTATGTTCGCTTCTGATGTGAAAGGTGTACTTCCAGCAGTTTTTTGAGAGATGTTCTAGTGAAAAACATGTTGAATCATATCGTTTTTCTCGTTTCCCTTATTGTTTGGTGGCATGACACCTATGTCACAATGACACAAATATTAAAAATATGAAAACCAAACAAAAACGATACCACTTCGAGAAGTTCGAGTTGTTACCATGATATAGTGCTACGTGTTATTTTCTATCGCGAATTGAGCTTTATTTTATTGTTCACCGACCACTATTTTCAGAAAAATTAAAAATTCCAAAACTTTTTCTTCATGTAGCAACACGAAAGTGGATTCTCGAAAGATTTTTATTCCCACTCCAAGAGATAATATGAGACAAAGTTGGTGTTTTGCAGGACAACAGCTACATCTGCTATGAAGAAAATTTTTATGTGAGTTAAAATTCCTGTCCTCATTCTTTGTACAATGTATGGAATATGTTTTGTTGCTATTCCATTGAGGAACACCAGATGAAAACCTGATTATCAACTTAAATCTTTATTGTCATAAATATGTGAAATCTCAAAAAAACACTTTTTAAAATCATAAATGTATGTGTAACTTATGTTGCCTACTTAAGTATTACCAATACGAGCAGATGATTAAATAATTTTTGTTCTCTATTTTATAGTGTTTTTAAGTTCGATCGGTCTGATTGACTTCGCAGTAGAAGTGGTATTGAGAATCCTATAAAAACATTATAAAGTCATGTGAAATACCTGGCTTGCGTTCTATAAATGATAAGCAATCAATAATTACCGCCCTTTCAAATATTTTGAAATGGTTTAATGGTTCCCTAAAATAATGAAAAATTGACAAATTGTCATCTTTGACTTTGACAAAAATACGCCTAAAAATAGTACCTAAGTACTGGTATTGAAAATGTATTTGATTAAGTATATGATTTCTCAAAACCACTTCATTTTCATTTGTATTGATTGATGTAAGATGGACTCTTTGACATTTACAATTGTAAAACTAATGCGACCAACGCTTGATAAACTGAACAGTAAATAATGCTAGCGTTGCTACGGTAACGTAATTTATCAATTTTTTTAATCCACTCGCATTTCTGTTCCTTTCTATTAAGCCTTTAGCAAACTACGATTTTTGTAAACACAAATGGTAATTATTATACATGAGTTAAATTATCACTTGTAATCTCCCTAGCAGCAGAATTATTACCGATAATTTTTTTCAAGGTCACGAAATTATCTCTTCGACTCGGGATAATTTTCTATCAACAAAAATATGAGTGAAACCAAGAAAAAAATTACAGGGAATTAATTCTGCTGCGTGGGAGAATCGGTAAGAAAATTTCATAATTGGAGTTGCTTTTAATATGATGAAAAGATGAACCCTACGACATATTCTGCGTAGATAGTAACTAAGGTTTATTAATAACGTTATGATATCAGATGTTACATTTAAAACAGTAATCCGTTTTCAATTATAACATCTAATATCACATGTCTACCCAGATTTTATTCTGAGTGACGTCAATAGGAACTAACATAATTTTCACGGTAATCGCCCGTTGCTGTAAGCAACGTATACTAAAAGGAGCTTTCTAATTAGTTGAAAATAAATTTATGAAATTGTCACTTCAATACGCATAGCCTATAATGAGAGAAACAAAGCTCTGATATAAAGAGATCAAATAATTCTGTCTTGTATATATTTCAATGGAATCCTTTCCGTAAGTTTACATAATAGATATAAGCAAGGAATATAATAATATAAAATTAGTACATAAAATTGTATTTCCAAATCAAATAAATAGAGTGATGATTTTTTATAAAAATCTCAAAATCATATCCTTCTATATATCACTATACGTTCCATGAGTACGACAGGAACATAATCTTCTTCGAAGGAACTGCGTGAAAAAAGCACAAAATGCTTCAAAGATGCTACAAGGGATAAACATTGTTTTATTTTGTTCGCTTCTTTTTCTTGAAATATGAATTCAAGAAGAGGATCAGTCTTTCAGTATAAAACTACGAAGCCTTCTCGCTTTCATAGTCTCCGTGGTAAAAACCTGATCGCTTTCTGCCCATACTTCGTTCGGTACCCTTCTTTTGGTTGGCCATTCTTTTTGATTCCTATGTACCAATCTGAATTCAGATTAGACTTGAATGCAGAGTACAATCCTTGGATTTCTTCAACGAAAACGGTTCCTTCATTAGAAGGATCTTCCTGTGAAGAATAAATAATCATCACGGAGATGCAATTATCGGGGAAGAAAATTTACGAAGAAACATCAGGCATTAGTTGAAATGCTTCATTGGATATTATTTCACATTGTTTATACGAGGTATCCATAACTTAGAGAACAATAAATCTACCGAAAGTTTGAGGAAAACTTCATAGAAACATGCATATGTTGCTAATTGGATCATAAGGTAATCGTTTTTATTTTATTTAATCGAAAGTAGAATAAAAATGAATTAGTCAATAAACTAGTTGGAACTACCTGTCGAAGAATAGCACATCATGTCAACAATGGCATATTCACGGAATAGTGGAAACAAGGAATAGGTACTATATGGAAAATAAAGCAATACAGTTGATGGCTTCGATATTTTCGAATCTAGTGTACCTAGAATGTATTTCATATCACCTTCGAATTCAGCATGCGTATACTTTACTAAAAGTAGGTATACTAAATTTCGAAACTACATATAAACAGCAATAGTTGAAAAATTATTAATTACTATTATATAAGTATCAACGATTTTCAGTTTTATTAGGATATTTCAGGAAATATGAGAGATTGCTTTCAATATTCGAGATGGTCATGAAACTGCGCCTTTTTTTCGTAATTCAACTTATTTCGCATATATCTTCGTTTCCGATTCAACAATAGTGTACCAAGAATTTGGCATTACCCTGTATATAACTTCAAGAATTGAATAATATTCAAACAAAATATCTCTGATATCAATGATATTAAATGCAGCATAATTCTCAATTCATCATTAATATGACAATTTTTCAAATATATATATGTAAATGGTCATTAAAAAGTGGCAACAAATTTCCCTGCAAAATGCGTTAATTTCTGATTTAAATAATGATCATCACTCTCGACATAATCAATTATTTTATAGGAGAACCAGACCAATATTTTGAATTGCATCAAATTGAATGTTGTCAATTAACTCGCAAACCAATGGAAATATCACAAACTCTTTAGATGACTGAAATTTAGATATTGAATGAGTAAACATAAAACAGCATTGAAATCTGATCTGTGGCGTATACTCAGAAATTGTTCGTTCAACGGTACCCCAAATATGTATAACATCCTGATAAGATTTTCATGCTCAATAATATATATATATGTATATTCAAAAAAACAGTTTCCACACTATTTGAATAAATGTGTTCATTCGGAAATAAAGTAGCAGTTATGCACTGATTTCATAATGTACTATTACAAATGCCACAAAAGGTATATAAATGATTTCATTTGCTATTTACCTTCCAAAGGTTTGGAAAAGTGCTCTGGATGTTTTCAAAATATTATAATTGAGTTGAGAAAATAGGAGTAACAAAATCATAACCCACCTCTCCATATAAAATACCATCCCTTCCGAAACAAACGTAAAGATTGTTGTTATTTCCAAAAAGCCTCACGAGACTGACTTCACCACCTGAAGAGATGTCGATTTTACCTGAAAAATGTGTTCGTTATGTTAGATCCTATTACCATATACGGGGGTGAATTGAATGGTTCATAAATAACAGGAATTATCATTCAAAATAAGAGTAAACTTTGATATATGTTTTGTCACTTATTAGCGAACGTTCTTGCGGGATAATCAATATTTCTACGAAAGACAATAATTATTACTACTTACTATCATCATCTGAATCGTCGTCTGTACCACATATTTTTCCATCTCCTCTAATGGTCAGGTTGTATCCAGTTTCTGAATAAAGACGTACGTGAGTTCCGAATGGTTTTCCATTACTGGCCATGACCTGCAATAATCAATATTATCACTTACAAACCTGTACTATAATGATTCGATTAAATCGTTAGTGGCACAGCAATATTGATAACCCCATTTTTACAACAGAATACATCCGGTTTTATTTCGTGAAGAATAAAATATAGGTATAGCACAGGCGCGCATACAAGGGAGGGTAGGGGTGGTAGTTACTCCCCCCTCATGGGATGTGGGTTAGAAATAAATTGTTATCACGGAATTCTCTTATTTGACGCTAGTATTGGCAATAGCAATCTCTCAACATAGTTTTTACGACTACAACAGTGGCCCTCTGGTCGTGTAATTGCGTCAGGTAATATTTTATGTGAATATTTCATATATTATATACCTGATCATTGGATATTCACACCCCCCCCCCCTTAGAAAAAAACTGAATCCTAGATGCGCTAGTGGTATAGGGTGATTCAAGGATGAAGTTATTATAACTCATTAAAGGAAATACAGTATACTGCTTTGAAATGTGTATGTATAAGTAGATTTTTTATTTATGTTCTGGTTCTCACGAAAAAGGATATCTTGTAATGTTCAGAGAACATCGTGAGAACCAAGGAAAAGAAGGTAGGAGTTGGTGTTCTTCTTAAATTTCTGGAGATCGTATGCCTCGGGGAACACCTCCCTAGGCAATGAGTTCCAAAGTCTCGATGTTCGTTGGATGAACGAGTCTTTGGAAAGGGACGTTCGGCAGGTCTCTAAAGTGACCACGAAGGGGTGTGAAGACTGAACTTAACGAGTTAATCTCGAAGAGAATGCTAATGGAGGAACGATTGTTGATATATTTTAGAAGAGCATCGCATAGATATTTATGGATGTTATAATCCCCTCTCTGAGTAACATACTGTTCAATAGGGAGTCCGCAACAACAACCAAATAAATACAATCACAATATTTGATAATCACCTCGAATAAACTGAATTATCATCAATAGTAATCTTATTATTCGACGATGTGTATATAATAATATGATAAAAATAACTAAATCGTTATCTACCAATTATATCATTTGAAATAAACAGTGAACTAGTGGTAGTTACTTTACTCACGTTTTTCCCAGAGCACTCTATTTTAACCAATTATATTCACATGCACACTTGAATGAATGGTTTAACATAATTCCATTCGATCCTACTACTCTAAAAATATCTACATCAAAACTATCGAATATTTTAGAACAGTAAAAATATTGAATTCCTTTGTAGCTTTCCTGCTAATACTTATCTGATAATATAATCGTTAAGTAGGTACGAACCTATTTCCTATATTGACTGACAGATTAAATATTTGGCTCAATAAATCATTTCAAAATATAAGAAATCACCTGGAAATTACTAGGAAAAGTACACGAACGATGTTTTCGATGATGCGATTATCAATGGGTAATCTTTCAAATATTACAACGCCATAAAATCTTAACGATTAGAATTTTTTAGAAGTAGGTAAACCTGTTATCGCTATATCTTTATATATTCAGCCGGAAGGAATGATTGCAACTGTAAAAGAATTTTAAATACGTCATAAAACATGAAAAATATATTTACAATCAGTAATGTTGAATAGGAAGATTGACACACACCTCAAGACACTAAATAGATAAAATCTACCGAAGGTTTCAGAAATCTGGAAGCAAAATGAAACTTTATATGATGCTTAATTCATATAGGTGTACCTTTACAATAGTATATTATGATACAAGTTTTATTAGACGCTATTTTGTCGCACGCGTTGTTTGGAGTACGACGAGCGAAGCGAGGAGTGCTCCAAGTGAACAAGTGCGACAACGTGTCTTATAAAACGTGTGTCATATGCAATTTTTTCTATTTTGAATTGGTTTGAAGAAAAAAAAATGGATTCAATATCGATAAATAACAGAAACATCTTCGATTGGTAACAATGATGACATTGAAATAATTAAAATCTGACGCACAAGCGTAAAGCCCAGTTTACTGTTGAGCGAATTTGATATCTTGCAATACCAGCGGTGAAAAATTCAATGTTGTTATCGTTTTTATTGGTCAATTTAAAAAAAATACACTCTGAATTGAAATTCACCAAATGAAACATTGAGTTTTTCACTGCTAATATCATTAAATTCAAATCGCTCAGAAGTAAACTGGGCCTAACTCTTCTGACTTCCATTTGACAGTTCGATTGTACCCATCTACGAATAATAAAAAATGCGTATCGAAATAAAGGCTATTTCGAAACGAATTTGCGGTTCACAATGACTTCATTACCAAAATAGAAAAATAATCTTTTAACACGACGGTTTGAGAACGATTCGACAGGTTGAACTGAAACTAGAGTAGAGATACAGCCTTACAACCATATGGGTGTAGTTCTTGCAACAGTGTTTCGTATAGCATTCAAAAGCAATTGATAAATCACAAAATACCTACCGCAGCAGCAACTCACTTCAAAGAATTGCGTCATTAGTACCTACTTTTAGAACCTTGGAAAGCCAAACTGTTCCGACCTCAAGATACTGTGTTTGCTTATGAATATCACCACTATTTTCTTGATTAATCGTTCAATTATCGCTAACGTAGGTAGCAATAAACAAAGCAATTGGTCTGGAATTTGAAGAGGAATAATTGTGATAACCACCTTTGAAAAATGGTATATTTGCAATTTTCAAGCAACTAACTACCTGTTGTTTCTCGTTACTACATTACTTCTAATAATGTGTCGATTGAAAGGTTCATGATCCAATGTTTGTAGGGTATAGATTGTAGGTGGGTAATAGGAAAATATCGAATAAAATTCATTGAAGATATACTAATATATGTATAATATTAAATATTTTGTGTTCATGATAGTAAAATGATATTTATGATATAATACTGATATGTTCATAGTACATTCGAATATTCTATTTCATTAGATAAATACTCCAGTAGGTATGGCTATAGTATAATTATATTACAGAGCTAGATATTTCATTCAAATTTCGATCTTTTTGGCAAAAACTTGACAGCTCTCTGACCATATTTCGTTTTGTGCCCCCTCTTTTGCTTTCCATTTTTCTTCAAAGCTATGTACCATCCTAAATGCGCATATTTTTTCGACACATATGCATTATACAGCCCTTGGAATGATTCAATGTACACTGTTGATTCTTCCATTGGATCAGCCTGAAAAATAGCTTTTTAATAATTGCATATGAGTGATGGTTTGGTAAATCACCTCCCCGTAGAGTGCTCCTCGTTTATTTGTAGCTATGTACAAATTTGTCAACAACCCTCGTATCTTCACTTGAGTAGGGTAACCGGCTGATACCACCTCTAGGTATGCTGGAAATTGGCATGTATAAAAAAATAATAGAAAATTAATGTCGGTGGGATTGCTGATTTTCAAGAAATCCAAAGCATTCAATTTCAATAAGAATTTTCAAAAATAAAAACTTCTGATGGCTATTGAATATAAATAGATTTGTACACAACATAGTTATTAATATTATAGAATTAAGTATCTCTATCCATCGATTTTAAATCCATAAGTCCGAATTCAATAAAGAAAAATCCAACAGCAATGGAAAATGATTCAAAGCTGTATCCACTTCATGATCTCTCAAAAATATAGAGACCATTCAGAGTCATGTTATAGAAAACACGGAATGGAAGGTTAAAAATCACCAAAACCTCGAAATGGCAGTGGCGGCGTAAAGGGGGGGCGGTGGGGGCGGTCCGCCCCGGGTGCCAAGCATCAAGGGGTGACAACACGGAACTTTTTTGAATTAGTTAATCTATTGTCAAAATATGACCCAGTGATAAAAGAGCACATGATTTGAATTGAACATGCTTTACATGCTATCGCCTGTACAAAAAGTAAACCGAGTAAACGGGTAGATTCCAATTTGTCTAAAGACATTCAAAATGAGTTCATCAGTCTTTTGGAGAGAGAGGTGAAGAATAAAATTTTGTACGACATAAAAAAAGCTAAATATTTCGAAATTATTTTCGATAGTACACCAGATATATCACATGTTGATCAGATGAGTTATGTAATCAGATATGTTTATATTGAAGGCGATCATTTCTAGGTTTCTTCCCTATAGCTGGAAAGACTGCAGTAGAACTTACGGAAAATATCCTTACGCAGTTAAAGAGTGATAACTAACCAATGGACTATACCCTGAAGCTTCTGAAATTTATTGTAGAATGGGACTATTCTGAGTCTGTTCCAAGTCTAGCTCTATGTCTAAGATTTTTTTTGACTATTTGTGTTTCGGTGGCTACTTGTGAAAGAAGTTTCTCAAAATTAAAGTTAATAAAATCTTACTTAAGATCTACAATGAGCCAAACACGACTTTCCAGTCTATCCATATTGTCCATTGAAAAGGAGAGGAAAGTAAATTTTGATAACGTCATTGAGTATTTTAGCAAAATAAAGTCACGTAAACACGTTTAATATTTGTCGTTTTATTTTGAGGGTGCTTGATAGAAAGTCGCCCCGGGTGCCAACCTATGCTACGCCGCCACTGCGAAATGGTTACAACCTCCGAACAACAAACCCACTAGAATAGTAACACCCCGAATTGCCTGAAGCCAACATGAAATTTATATTCATATGTTTTTCCCCCACAGAGACTGCCGCATCGTAACATTTGAAACTTGATAATAATCCCAAGACCACAATTTTTCATGGTTTTCTAATATATTTATCCTTCTGTTAGTACTTATATGAGTCATATGAGTATCAAGAGCTATATATCAAGTGTTCGTCATATAATACAATGCTTCATTTATATTCAGGTGGTTTATAGATAGCACGTATTTCTGGAGATTGCGGTATTTTGGTGAATGCGCCAACGCAGCTAATTTCGTTCAACCGATAATCGACCGAACGCTGACAGTGACAGCGCGAAACTTCTCGATTTCAAATCAAATTTTGTTTGATGTTTCATTAAACGTTATATATCCAGTTTTGTGTAAGAATTTGAACAGGATTCTACTTAGAAACTCTGTTTAATCTGTTCATTTCGAATTTGAAGAATGGAGAAACGCTGTGAAATGTGTAAGAGATGATTTGAAAATGATGACCAAAACACAATATTCCTCTGGTGGGTTACTCAGTGTCGTATCATTCGTTGTAAAAACATTATTCACCCACCCTCATATGTGAAAAGATTTTTGGAAATTTGAAAATATTATAGGGTTTCCCCGAGATGAAGAAAGATGATCGGAAAGAGAATATTTCAAGAGACGCTAGAGTTTGTTCGCATCATTTTACTACAAGTGATATAATAGTTGGCCCAAGTGGTAAAAAAATGTTGAGAGTAGTAGATAAGCATATATTTAGTGGGATTGATAAGTAATAACAACATGTTTGATGTTATATTTCTCAAGTTCGACACTTTGAAACTTTATAATGCCAGAAAATAAACAATATAGTTGTGCCAGTGAATTAAATCCATTATCATTCGGGTAAGAAATCAAAGATGTATATTTTCAGAAAACTTTGTTATTACATTTTCATTCAGCCTTAGGAAGAATGGATCGATAATTTTGTTAGTAGGTCAGTTTATTCAAATTCAGACTATTTCAAGATAGCAAGACACTGCTGCTGGGGGAATCTGTTGTAGCTATCCTTGTTTTAGAATGAGATAACAATGATGGAAATAAATATCCTTGATTTGGATCAATTGAATTTCAGCTCATTACGTGGGGTTCTCATGTACAACAATAGATGGCGATACTGTCGAAAGATATTTGAAGAATTTTCTTTCAATAATGTTCGATACATATTCGCATCAAACTCATTGGAAAATGTCTCCATGGAATTGTTAGAAACGATTAGAAGTCATTCAGATTCAAATATTCATATTTTCATATTGACACCTGCAGTAACCTGTAAATTTGGTTGAAATCGCGGCTTCACTTAGCGAGATTCACCGACGCCATGTCACGTTATACACGTTTTATCGAAGTAGGCGACATCAAGAGATTTGGGACCAGTCACAGGGTAGGAAGTGATTTCACCAGTCTATCTATCCACCTCTGAAGTAACTGATTTAGATGTTGGCTTCAAACAACTACTGTGGCAAGGATAGAGCGTTATTCATCTAGTATGTTATATGATCGAAGGTTACAACCAAGTAAATACATGTAGACATGTCATATTCAACGTACTCTTCCAGAAAAGGGATGAGTAGGAAAGAGGATTATCCCTCATTTCTGAGTCAGAACAGAACCAGTTTGTACACACTCCAATAAACAAAAACTGAAAACACTGATGGTAACCAGTAATTTTCGAACCTATTTGGAATCGCATTGAATCTCATCATGTTCATAGGATCAGAGAATCATTCTACGGAGTTACTGCGATTGCTGTCAAGTCTTTAACATCACAATACCTAAATCATCGGAAGCAGGTGATTGAAGTTGGAGTTTTTTATTTGCTATGTTGGAAGACTGTGATGCTTTAGTTGAGTTGACTAGTGTAAAGTGAGACTAACGGCCGTATTCGCCGTATATTTTTAACTTAACTTAACAATAAGGAATCGTAAGTAGAGGGCTTATGTATGCGGAGACAGTGCAAGTGGTGGCGCCTGCCCCTGCTCCTGCGCCTGCGCCTGCACCGCCACCACCGCCGCCGCCGCCACCGCCGCCGCCACCGCCGCCACCTACACTGTCTCCGCATACCTAAGCCCTCTACTATGCTTTCAAAACGATCTAGAGTCAAGCTTAGCTTAAAAGTATACGGCGAATACGGCCGTAAGACATAATGTTCAGCTTGTTTTTTTTGTGGATCAAACAAGGATTTTTTAAATTTATTAGGCACATTATCAAAGTTGAACTGCTCTGGTATGAGAAAAGTTGCCTGCTTCATGAATCTCTGACTCCAACTCGACACACGTAGGTATATCTGAGAGCCCTCTTTTGAAACAGGAGATCTGATAACATTTTCTCCCTATATAGGTATATCGCGAGAGTTCAAACATATCGAATCGCGATATAACCTCGACCTCTTGTAGTTGTTGAAATATGACGTTGCCAGTTTATCGAAGAGTTATTGGTCAATAATTCAATGAGCGGCCAATGTTCCTAATATCGAAGAGAGATATTATCTTTACTTTCTATCGTACAATAACTCACTGTGTATGTCATTTTCGTCCTGTGTGCCTTTTATTTTTCCATCTGGGTAAACTGCCAGGTAGTACCCACTTCTGGAAAACAGTTGCATTTTTCCTCCTAACTTCGGATTGCCCATACTCACATTACTGAAATGGGGAAATCCGCTGGCTGAAGGTGTAGAAGCGGATGGTGGAGGCCATATTACTTTCCTTGGTGGTGGTTTATAGTAATCGTAGTTTTCTGTGTCTACACCACACCTTGAATAATAAACAACAGCATCTTTATACACGGGAGGTAAAGCGTTGCGATTTTTTTCAGTATTTTTATACCGAATGAATGCAATTTTCAGGAATGTATTTATATTCAATAGTGTGTCAGATTCGTGTGATGGTGTGAGGTGTCTACCCAAAAATTCAGGCAGTGCGTGGAGTGAAGAAATTCTTCAATTAATCATGAACTGCAGGAATATTACAACAAAAAATGTTAAAGCCATGTTTATGCGCATCATGTTCTTTAACTTTATGTTTCGTATATTCCTACAATGTTCATTTTTGGCAAAATGCGAGATGAGTTATCACTTTTTTGGTTTATATTACAGTATTGATGTCTTATAACCATTCATTATACCAATACATCAGCAATACTTTTGAACTTGAATGGATCTTTCCACTATAACAAAAATACTTGCAGTTTTGGACTTCGCAATGGTGGGATTCTGAATTTCAAGTCCATTCGTAGACTTCTTTCGAAACTCAAATATCTCCTGTTTTTTGAGATTAGTATAGGCTGATGTTGAAGTTGTGAAATCCATAGTCAGCCACCTTGTATATGAAAGCGAATAATCGGAAAATGCATATACATAAAGTTGCATTCATAACCACAGAATTGTTCTTGATTCTAGATATTCAGAAAAAAACTTCTATAATGTTATATGCATCCATATGAGTATACCTATATCTATATAATGGTAATTATGAATTCAATAATCACAAATATTATCATAAGTTCATCTTCAAATAAAAATGAAAGGATGCATTACAAAACATTGTTTTAAAATCATCAGAGCTAAATTCTCAATATTTCAATTTGAATCGGAAGCGTCGTGAGTCGAGTCATCACTCCTACACAGTGCATGCTTTCTACTTATTGATCAAAAACATGCTCGTATTTCTATAAATATTAATCGAGAGAAATCAATTATGAAGTTTTGAAATTCCAGTAGTGTGTGTTACGCAACATGGGATTATTTTTAGCGGAACGTATCTTATACTTCAATATAATAGGCATCTATATTCCTTTCCCTGGTGCGTTCTGATTCCCAAGATATGTAGACTTTTGATCATTCTATTTTCTGGACCGCAATAAAATCAATCAATCTGTTTTCATGTAGACTTAAACAGTTTCGGTGCCCACTAAAGCCAACTTGGTATCCTTTTAGATAGATATACTTACAAATGAACTAGGTCTTGGTCTCGTTTGAGATGTCTTTCTTTCACTCTCCTTCTATATGCTTGTTCTCCTGATAAAAAAGGTTTCAATAGAAATTCAAAACGGACGTGCCTACCCAATCTCAAAATTATCGGTCTATTTCACCGCACGGAGCCGCGTTTCAAGAGACATTTGGAATTAGCGACACCTTGCGGCGAAAGAAATAAACACTACAGAAATACTCCAGAAACAAATGTCCTATGTCACAGAACATGTGAGTAGCTAATGACTCGACTAGGCTGATTAATGAAAAATAAATAAGCCACGAGCAGATATAATTTAATGTTCTGCGTGGTATTTGCCAGGAAAGTTGTTTTCTACTCGTAGTCTACCATACTTCAAAACTATGTATGATAATTTTAATTGTATAGATTATTTTTACTTGCAGCACAACTTATATTTGTCAATATGTCCTGCTGATGACTGAAGGCTCATTCCTGGTTATTTATTGTAAATTGAGCTCAAGTGGAAGAATAAGACTCTGTCCGTTTCTGAAACTGTGGCCATTTCTTCACCATGTATTTGGTAAATAATAAATGATTTATTATTATCATTAAACATGAGATCAAAGCTCATCGAATGCCCAAGTGGTTCCTGTTCGTTTTGGACCTTGGCCAAAGCAATTGGAAGACGACGGATCAGAAATAACATCAAAATAAAAACTCAACAGCTTTGCTGAATTGTTTGCAATAAGTTCCAGTTTGGATCCACAAGGAAAAATTCCGCTGTCATCTATAGCGAAATTATATAACACCAATATGATATAGGACTCCAATACAAAAAACGCATAAAGCTTGTTCTCTACAACAAGAAGCCCAGACATACAATTCCTCCAATCGTTCACGAAAAATGAGCGCAAGAAATAACACCATCATTTATTATTATTGTTTCAGTTTCCTTTACTCAATATGTTTTCCTAAAACTTCAAGATAGCTAAAGTACAACAGAAAATAAGCATCAAATCTCTATTGGATATCTCTGAAGGCATTTGACTGAGTTTGGCACCAAGAACTTTTTGAGAAGCTTTCGTCATATGGGTTTGCCACCAAATACTGTGTCTCAAGCTTTCTTTTGAATAGTTCACCCTCATGAAGTGGTTGATGGTGTATCGTCTAATAAAAATATATCAACACCGGTGTTCCACAAGAACATCCAGCTTTAAATACACTAAAAAATCGTTTTTGCGAAGAGTGCTTTGGAAAAAATGACAAAAATTTTGTTTAACAGACTAAATTCTGATAGTTCAATTCAATGAACATGTCATAAAAGATGCTCGAATATTTCACCATTCACTTCTAAACACAATTTTATTCTTCACCCCAAGTTCTGAATAGCTCAATCGATAGGTACCTACAATTCCAAGAATCAGATCTTAAAAGAAAGAATACTGAATTATTGTTTATGAGGAATGAAGAAAGACTTCTTGAAATTGTACCTATCGATGATATTGCTGAGCTGGGAAGAAGAACGAGTGAAATTGTGTCTAGGAATAGTGGAGTATTTGACCATCCTTTATAACTTTGTTATGTATTCAATAATTTTGTTTCGCGGAGAAAAAACTTCTAGCTTTCTTGACAAGTTGGTTCCTAACTTTAAACCTTCGCTTTTAAGAAGGTGAGCTTGTCAGAAATGTGAACGTTTCTTATCCTCTATTGAAGTATCAAAATTTACTTTTTGTTGAACAAAATTGCTGTCGTTATTTTCAAAGCACTCTTCGTAAAAACTGTTTTTTTTTTTCCAATTTTGATTAGCATGTAAGATTCAAACATATCGTGTCACTTCATCGTATTCAGAAAGTGACAGACTTTTCAAAAATGCAAATATGGCGCCCATAAGAAAATCCAAAGTCGACTGTTTTATCTCTGACATCAAGAACGCATTGGAGAATACGATGACAGATTTCGATTCCTTGTAAAAAAGTGCCCCAAGAACGTCCTAGTTAGAAACTTTCAGTTCCTATGGTTTTTGCTTGAATAAATAAAAACGAAAATTACAAATTTCAGTTTTTTGTCATTACTTCAAAAACCAAAAATGGTACATAAAATTTCATTTCACATAATTGTTCAGCATGAAAATGCTCAACTTTCCTCCAATTCAACCAACGTCGTATCTCTTATAATAACTGAGATCGCTCGAAAAACGGGCACCCTGTATATGATATTACTTCCAGAAAATCATGTTTCAATTACAATACAAATAAGAGTGGTTTATTATATTGTATACAGCATTCAACAAGGAATCCAAAATTGCATAACATTACTACAGGATGCATTTGAAATAACAAAGTTTACGTTTATTATTTCCAGTATAATTTGGAAATATAGCACCTGAAAGTCATATAAGAATATACCTTTTCTAATTAGATACCTATATTTTGTTTTTTGCAATTTTATAGTTCAGCCATATATTTTGGTAGGTAGTATAACCCAAATATCACACTTGAACATAATAAAGTATTACTCACCATTCAATATCTCTTTTTGAGCGATTTTCTGAGGTATCTGTAGAATTATTGTCCAGTTCGTCTGATGCGGAGGAATCACCCGTAGATTCTTCTGAACTAGAATCACTCACATTCACTTCATCAACTTCGTGTTGCATGTTTTCTTTACTCCAAAATACATTCAATTATTGATTGCGTTTCAACACAGGGACTATTTATGCTGATTTATTAGAGACACATCATAACTGAATCAACGCTTATGTGCTTATAGTGACTGTCTGTGTCTAAATTCAAAATGTTCCATATGGTGTTGGGTTTTATAAATAGCTTTTAATTTATTGAGTTACTTCCTCCTAGACCTCAACGTACGAAGGTAATATGTTGAGTAACATATTTGAATAGGAATTCCGCATGTGACAATATTATAATATACCGCCTAATCTGAATTTGAGAATCACCAGAGATTTCAATCTTCGATTCATGCATATGTATCGTACCTAACTTCACTATAGGTATAGGTACTTACCTATGGCTGAAATGTTCTCATTCATTCATTATAAATAACAATTTGTATTCACCCACTCACCTTTGATATTTATTTCGTTTTGAGTAGCGATATTCGATAGATTTGTGGTAATAATAAACGGTATATATTTTTTTCCATAACCTCATCGTTATAATATTGATTCACTGACCCATGTATAAGAGACTCAATACTCAAGGATAAAAGTTCAAATATGATTCACTGGATACTCTCTACTATCGACGAAAATTGGAAAGGAGAAAGTTTCCCTAAAATGCACAAAACTGTGAAACTCCCCTCTGTTATTTCCGGGTGCCGTTCTGACCATAAAAATCTCAACTAGCTAAAGGCTGGAACACCAGTTATAAAGCTATAGGTCGAGGGAGTGTGAATCCATCAGGAATTCCGGCTTTTAGATCTCGGAATTCCAACTTAGATCTTCAAACTATGACTTGTTTGATCTCTAGATTCCGACTTAGATATCGGAATTTCAAAAATTTCTAAAGTTATTGTATGGACTCTTAAAGGATATCTGGCGGCTACCAAATTAGATATCCAATGAATACCTTCTTATGTCATATAGGATAATTAGATTTTATCGTTTATTAACGACGATAAGAACCGATAAATAAATATAAATCTCTGGCGATATTAGGCAATTAGGAAATCTTCCCGTCTTCCTAACTCATACGAGTCTTAATAAGACTTAGACCATACACTGGTCTAAGTAATTAGACTTCGAGGGTTACTTGGCGGTTAAAAACACTTTTCAAACACACACGTCGCCTAACGTTTGCTTGATATTGGTGATTTTCTCAATAAATAGTATCTGCTGAGCTGTCTTCTTATTATTTTATTCTGAATATGAAATTTGAAATAACAATCATTTTAGATAATTTTCATTGGATCCTTCAGCAGAAGTTCAGAAATGAGCGAAATGGATGAAAAATCAATTAACCTTATTTCGGATCAATAGTAGAATGGCAAAAATCATATCACTCGGACCTCGTTGGAGTTTTTTTTCACTTTCTACTTGAGGAAGGTTGGATCTAGGCATCTCTCGGAGTACTTTTTAATTTTTGAAAAAAAAATCGAAATTTCGGCAATATTCACAATTTTTTATCTCGAAAAATATATCGTATTTCGAAAAATTACTCCGAGAGATGCCTCAATCATACAGTTGTCTTTATTGAAAAAAAAACATCGCGATCCATCAATAATTACTAGGTCAGAAATGATTTTTGCTGAACCCTAGCATACTCAATTACGGAGCATTTTTTATGACTGATTCGAGCGCCCTCGCACCAAATAAGCACTTTTAGATGGGTGCTATGAATTGTTGAAAGAATCGTAATTTCATTCATAAAAACCAAGAATAGCACTGAAGCTATTCCAACAATTTTAGCACATGTGATGATATCAATAGAAGTTGCGAAAGGGATTCATTGCATTCTCGAATAAGACTAAAGCTCGATTTATAAACTCCGCTACCGCAGCTACAGTTGACGCTGCAGTTAATGTTCGTATATGGAATATATCAAAAATATACAACCGGCCTATGCATATATCGGAATGCAGACAGAAAGCTAGTTAGTTTACGATTAGATTCAGATGGTTGTTATTTCAAGAAACGAATTTTTGTGTGAGATATTCATGTCCTGTGGAATATCTTTAAATGAACGGTTCGTTTTTAATATCCCCATAAAAAATAATCCAGCGGGGATAAATCGGAGCTCTTTGCAGGCCAGCGCACCACCTCTTGGTTTCCACTGATAGGAAAATGTTTCATTAGCGAGTTTTTATCAAACACTTTGATATATTCAG
Organism: Chrysomela aeneicollis; assembly: GCA_029955515.1. Classification (NCBI taxonomy): domain Eukaryota; kingdom Metazoa; phylum Arthropoda; class Insecta; order Coleoptera; family Chrysomelidae; genus Chrysomela; species Chrysomela aeneicollis. The sequence goes on along the minus strand of JARUHQ010000011.1, from coordinate 12,922,190 downwards.
ACCATATCACGTTTTTCTGAATTGGAAAACTTTGACGAGTGGTTGTGACTTTTCATCTCGAAGATAAAGGCCGTTTTTTCAATTTTAAGTAATTGCATTATATATTTGAAAAAAATAGAGAAACTGACATCGTTATTATCATCGAAACATTCGAAAATCAAAATTCGTGATGTTTCATACTGTTTGGGCTAAATCTATGCCGAAGGTAACATTAAATGAAATAAAAAGTCTAGGTCCGCATTTAAATAAAATAAGTTGATGATGGTTTCTAGAAGACAAATCGTCGAATTTCAAATTCTAAAACGCTATCTTGTAGGGAAGAAAAATTGGCCATGATGAAGTGTTATTCATGTCGATTAATTTCTTCAAATAAAAACGGTGTTATGAAATTTCGATTTTTTTTTCGGATATCTCCGGAGATATTCGGAATTTTCTAAGTTCCAGAACGGCATTCTGTTAGGCATAGGTGGAGGAAATTGACCCCGAGGTCTAGGTCATCGACCCCGAGGTCGAGGTCATTGACCCCGAGGTCGAGGTTTGTGATGACAATTCAATTCTTAATGTATTCTTATGTATTTTTTATTATAACCTTCATTTATGAGTCTAAAAAGCTTCAAGAATCGAATAAGTCCATATGATCGAAATAGAACCGTCAGTGACCCTAGGTAGAGGTCATTGACCCCGAGGTTGAGGTCATTGTCACCGAGGTTGAGGTCATTGACCCCGAGGTCGAGGTCATTGATCCCGAGGTCGAGGTCATTGACCCCCGAGGTCGAGGTCATTGACCACGAGGTTGAGGTCATTGACCCGGAGGTTGAGGTCATTGACCAAGAGGTATAGGTCATTGACCCCGAGGCGTCCCCGAGGTCGAGGTCATTGACCCCGAGGTCGAGGTCATTGACCAAGAGGTATAGGTCATTGACCCCGAGGTATAGGTCATTGACCCCGAGGTATAGGTCATTGACCCCGAGGTATAGGTCATTGACCCCGAGGTATAGGTCATTGACCCCTAGGTAGAGGTCATTGACCCCGAGGTTTAGGTCATTGACCCCGAGGTCGAGGTCATTGACCCCGAGGTCGAGGTCATTGACCCCGAGGTCGAGGTCATTGACCCCGAGGTTGAGGTCATTGACCAAGAGGTATAGGTCATTGACCAATAGGTATAGGTCATTGACCCCGAGGTAGAGGTCATTGACCCCGAGGTAGAGGTCATTGATCCCGAGGTTTAGGTCAATGACCCCGAGGTCGAGGTCATTGACCCGGAGGTTGAGGTCATTGACCAAGAGGTATAGGTCATTGACCCCGAGGTCGAGGTCATTGACCCCGAGGTTGAGGTCATTGACCCGGAGGTTGAGGTCAATGACCAAGAGGTATAGGTCATTGACCCCGAGGTATAGGTCATTGACCCCGAGGTAGAGGTCATTGACCCCGAGGTTTAGGTCAATGACTCCGTGGTTGAGGTCATTGACCCCGAGGATGTCAGAAGTGAGAAAGGGTATTTGTCGATAAATTCTCACCTTTAAGGAAAATCTGAAATTTGAGGCGAAATTGAGAATCTGGTATGAGGATAGCAGAAGTGAGAAAGGTATGTGATCTATTTTTCAAAAAAATATGAAAATTCAATTCTTAATGTATTCGACGAATAAATCGTCATTGACCCCGAGGTGGAGGTCATTCTTAATGTATTCTGACAGGAGGCCCCGACAGGTGGCCCCGACAGGAGGCCCCGACAGGTGGCCCCGACAGGAGGCCCCGACAGGAACGGGGGCCTCGTCCGGAACAAATGCATGCAAAATGAAAATTCACTCACCCTCAGGAAACAATTCTTCAATCCACCCCTACTTGAATAGTGATTTCCATTTTTTTTCTGGAACTACATGCCATGATGATGCTGCTCTTTCGGCACCTCACATTTTAGAACACTGCACACGTACGGTAAACGAATAAACCGCACATCACACGGTAACCAAATAATCCGCAATTCACACATCCACAATAGTTAATTGGGTAAAGGAGACCGCACTTCCGATGTCTTAGAGGGATGATGATGTCTTTATTATATTTCTATGTAATACCGTCACTTCAATGATGATGACACCGGCGTATACAGGGTCACTCACGGTCGATGGTACCTTAGACGTTTACGGAGAACGGGACGTAGGATTATTCTGAAAGTTTGGTTTATTGGGTAATCAGTTTTGTTCTATCGATCTGAAATACTTTCAGCGTTGCGGCGTTGCCGCTTCTATCAAAAAGTAGCAACAACTTTGTTATTTCAAATGGAACACCCTGTATTTTATTTCATTTTTAGATTCTTCCTGAAGAGCTGATTTCGTCGATCTATCATACTTGGGGTATAGCGCGAAATATTACAGAGATATAGGGTGTGAAAAATCGAGATTTTTCAAATTTAGGAATTTTTTGTGCCGAAACTATCCATTCTTGCTCAAAACGGCTATGCATGTCCCTATCTCCCTATCTCCCTATATCTCCCTATATCCCTATATCCCTATATCTCCCTATATCCAAATATTTTATGAAAACCTTCCAAGGTGCTTCCAAATTCAAGAACCTGGAAGAACTATACCAGAGAATAAAGATTAGTAAACCAAAACTTTACTATCATATGTAGCTATCATAGGTATCAAATGGGTATTAACGACCAAATTTTAAATTTTAAATAACCACTCGGTACGTCTGTACTTGGCCATGCCATATAGCCCAGGCAGCTTGGGCCTTGATTGAATAGAACTAATAGAAGAAGAATTAAGAACTGGGAAGATGCCGAAGTTGCCGAAGGAAATGAAATAGGTTATGTTTGATTTGATCTCCTGAATTCCCGTTTCTACAAAGGATTAGTTGTGAAATGGCAGACGATTTAGAAAATGTGAGAACATTGTTAATAACATTATTATTTCTTGAATTCATCGTGTCTTGATTCGTAGATTCCCGCAGTAACTGTTAAAGAACCACTAGACCTGGTGAGATTGAGTTTGGATGAAAGAATCTATGTAAAAATGAGAAACGATAGAGAAATTCGAGGTAGACTACATGTAAGTAATATATTAAAACAAAGGCAATTGTACCTACATTTCTCTATATTCATTCTATTAGCTATAGAAACAATAAAGCTCAATTGGCATCTAAAAAAAAAAGGAATATTTTTATTCAAGGCTTATGATCAACACATGAATATAATACTCAGTGATGCTGAGGAAACCATAACCACTGTGGAAATTGATGAAGAAACCTATGAAGAAGTATACAGAACTACTAAAAGAAATATCCCCATGTTATTTGTGAGGGGTGATGGAGTTATATTAGTTTCACCTCCAATGAGAACCTCATAATAATTGTAAATTGTAATGAAAACTTTAAAAATTAAATTTGAAACCCAGAATGAAATATCTTTCCATACCATACATTTTAGTTATGTACAGGTTGATTCACTGTGGATGGATATTATATGTGTTTCATATTCATTGATTAGAATATTAAGATGTTTTATTGGATGGTTGGAAATTTTCTCTTCCAGATACTTCTGATTACTTCATCCACCATTATTCATCCTGTATAATAAAACTGATCCAGTATTTGAACTATCACCACTCAGTGCATATATCTAAAGCATAATTGAATTATTGTTCCAAGGGTAACAGATTATCCTACTTTCATTAAACATTTTGAGTTTGACTTGAAGAATGAGGATAATTTTATGCTTAAAAATCTTGTTTGGATGAATAATCAAATGCATGAACTTATATTTATCATATTCCCAGTGTACATAGAGGTATTTTTTTCACCTAATGAATATATTGAAATTTTATTTCATGTATGCAGAGTAAATGAAAAACAATTTTGCTGTTTACTGGATGTATTTCTCATTTAAATATTTTCTGGGAAACTGATGATAGATGGAGTATTAAAAGGGCATTTAGATAATGGGAGTTAAATATAAATATACACCTTATAATTTAAAACAAAAAAGCATACAAAGTTTACAAAAATGTTCATTCATGTATTTACACAGTTCATACTAGAAAGCTTTCTACTCACATACAATTCACATGAAGTTTGGAATTTCCAATACAATGGTAACTGAAACCAGCTGTAGAATGCATCTCAAAAGAAAGACAATAGGAATTCTTCAAAATGATCCTAACCTATCATGTGCAAGTTAAAAAATTCTAATCCTTTTCTGAATAATTACTCAAAAAAATCAGTAACAAGCTATCCAATTTTGAATTATTCTTATTATTGATTGTTTGTACATCATCATTGAGAAATAGGCAGCATAATACTGATAGTTTGGCATTGCTCAATAATTTTACATTAATTTTCGTTTGTTTTTCCAAAGATTGTATATAAATTATGTAATAATCAACGACTGTCATCATTTGCTATTTGGAGTGTGGCACATTAATCTGGCTTCGAGAATAAACTGCAAACTAAAGAATATATTAGGAATAGATTTCTTCAACAGAACTATATATGCATATTTCTGCCTCTAGATGATTTATTATTTTACCTATACTATCAAACACCATAAAAATGTAATGATTTCATAGGATTTTTTACCAGAATAATAAACACGTATTTTTTTTGTTCAGGTAAGTTTGGTAAATTGATATATTTTGATACCTACAATACATTTGAAAATCAAGACATTAAATATCCTACACGAGCTCGCTCAAAATGCACTGGTTGTACAATTATGACCCAAATTTTTCCAGTACATTCAAGTGTTTGTAACATAATTAATGAAGTTCAAAAATAAACATTAAATAAATAGACTCTGTAAAACATAACAAAGAAGCCTTACACAAAGCCAGTATTGAAACTCGACTATCCCTGAAACAAATGACCACATGATTGGTTTGTATGCAAAAATAATCCAGATTACTTGATTATTCCTCTTGGAGTTTGCCAACAGCATATAGACATGAGATTTTGAATTCTCGAAAATTGTTTTCCGAGGTATTCAAAATTCTAGCTATCATCATAAAACCACAAATATTTGCAAGCTTTGGGGCTGAAGGAAAATCTAGATTATTCAATCCAAGAAACAGGGCTATTGGAAAATAATGTCCATTAATTTGCCCATGAAGGTATAACCAAAGTTCAAGATTCTGAAAACTTTTGTATAACCGACAAATCACCACTTGCAAGGATTAATTGATCACAATACATCAGCGGTTTCCACATCTAAGTAATATATTATATTACATTTTACAACTTGGAATTCTTGGCCATCTTCTCGTTGAAAAATCTACCAATTTCAAGATATATTCCCCATGATAACCTATGAAAGTAACTAATGGTAGGGCTACTGAATCACCTACAAGCAGGGTGTCCAAAAATGCCATGTACATTTTTTTCTTATGTGCTTCGTTTACGGAGTAGTATAGGAAATAAAAGATCAATTTAATTGCCATGGAAAACGAAATTTAGTGAATTAAATGTATGTCTCCATACCTACAGTACATGAAATTCCCCCTTTGTAGCTCCCTCTATCAGCCCTATCATTTAAGATATGATCCTTCATGACACTCTGTCATTGATGTCATAGATATATGATTTTCAACACATATTGAAAGAGTTATAATTCGACAAAACAGAGTTTTGGAAAAAAAATTTTGCAATGTTTTCAATCAGAATACATTTTTTGTGGACTTTTTCCGGACACCTTGCATTCGTTCGTTGATACTCACCTTTGTCTCATATAGATCTCCGCTAGTTAGCTGCAGACGGCATCTTATTCAACGATGAAAAATTATAGAAAGCTTTCAGTTACAAATCGATTCTCCAGTAACTTCGTGATCAAAACATTTTAATTTCTCGGTGGGTACCTAACATTTCTATATATTCTAACCCTAAAAATGGTCCTTGTCCAAATTCGTTGGGGATATCAAGAAATATCGAGGAAACTCAACTTGTTATCAATATTCTAGTATAAATTTGCTTTCAGTTTGATCAATTAATACAAAATCGTTCATTGATAACTCACATGAAAACGAACATTGTACGACGTGAAATCATCAGCATTTAAAATTAATATCGACAGGTTTCCGTTGTCAATAACTTCGAACTTTCGACACCATAGCAGGTTGAAATATCTCAATAATGTTGATGTATAAATTGTGCGCACTTGGTGACGCAAAATAAAGATTTGAAGTTGAAAATGATCAAGGGTTGGAAAGAAAATGTTTTGCGGTTGTTACAATTTTTCATCTACAGGGTGACCAACTTATACTCCGGAGATTGATACCTCTGATGTCTTGTGAGATACGAAATAAAGTTTCATATGAAAGATGGATATACTCTATATTCAGATCTTGAAATGATATATCATTATATCCAATAGCAGGGTATTTAGTAAAATCAAAGGCTATTAAACTTAAGTTTCTTTGAATTGATATATATTATCTTGAATTTAATTCCTCTTACTTTTCCAATTCCAACGATATAGGGTTCCTACAGGGTACTTTTAGATTTGGCCACTTTCATGAAATCGTCACCCTCTATTATTTAAAATCAACAATTGAGTACAGGATGACGCAAAGCTAACGCACAGGATTTTATCTGTTATTATATATGTACCTAAATATTATAGTTATTGGGTTTATTCAGATTTTAAACATCAGTTTTGGCAAACACTGTGTTTGTTAGAGTATAAGTTGGTAACCCTATATAATTATCATTAATTCTCAAAATAAGGAGTCTTATTATCTTACGTAAAGTATGCCTAATATTGCATAGAATATCGAGCTGAATATTTAAAAAACTAATAATGAAACAATTCCTCACACTGACTGACAAGTGAATGAATATCTAAATTTTATGGCCAATCTTGATGTTAGTTGACAATGAGTAGTCTACAGCTTATTTTCCATTTAAAGAATTCTCGAAAATGATCTCGAACGATAAATATTTTCAACTGTCACAACCAATGACACTAAACTCGAGAATTAGCAATTGCTCTGAATTGAACTATTATTATCACTATCATTCAATTCCAGAGGCAACGATTCACTTCTGTGGACAAACTCCAAGATGAACCAACAAACTCGAATCTACAACCGACCGGGAGAAAAAAAAAGCGAATTACCCAAACACAGTAACTGGTAACCGCGTTATCTAGCAGTCATTACCTTAAACATGAACGTTCCCACCGAAATGAGTTGCTGATTAACTCGATGATCGATGAGATGGAATGTTTGGAATTTGGCAGATCGAAAATAACGATATTATCAAGAAGGGTATTGTCGCAGTCATCCAAAAGAATGTTTCTCATCGTTACTACCGGTGGCCTTCTGTCTCATTTTCCTTCGAATGTTACAGACTTTTCTTCTCTTCCCCAGCATGTTGTTCACCTTGATGGATGCAATTTGGTAAAATCACAGTTTTCTCTCAACTAGAATAATGCATGCAACTTGTTTCCCTGAAATAAGGGCACTATTGTTCTACAGTCCGCTTTGTATTGTTGTTTTGCTGTTAAAATTTCAACCGATATTTCGTGAATCTGATAGCATGTTGCTTCAAATTTGATGAAATTGTCTGAAAACAAGATCCCCTATTATCACCATGCTGCGCGAAAATCTGAAACCCCGTAAAAAAACACCAATGACATTGGACATTATTGACAACTATGCGTCAATGATATTAAATTTAGGGCCCTCTAAAGCTAAAAATATAAACCCTGCATCGAAATGATTGTAATTGGCATAATCGAAAAGGCCGTAGGTGAAGTGATATTATTTCCTTTCAGCATGTTGTTTGGTCTTAGCCATTTCGTGTAGATTGTTCAATACAAGAATTCACGATGCATAAATAAAAACAGATCTATTCTGGAGAAAATCATCCATGCAAAGCATTTCGTACCAATATTGACAAAGTTTAAAGGAAACCCGACGTCATTCCTTGCAACCGTCTCAAACATAAACGGTGTTTCAGTCACCATGCGGTCAACAACGGCCATGTTATATGCTCGTTGACGTTGTACTTCCTACATCCCATTACCATATTCGACCTCTTCCGAACATTCATGTGTTCATCAGGATACCAACCTTAACCGATAATATCAACAAAGAGTATAAAGCAACCTTCATCAATTCTCCGAGCTCAAGAAACTCAAACGATTCGACGGTCCGTAATAGCCGTATCTAGTTTATTCGTTTGAATGAATAATAAATAATCATCTCTCATAGGTACCACTTATATTCGATTCCGAACCGACTCCCATCCTATTGACAAACTCCAAGACGGACCGACGTGTCCGTCCCCCCTCCCTCCCCCGTTCGTTGCGCACGCCTCAGTACACCTGGCTAGCGGTGCTAGCCTTCCGTCTGTGTCACGCCGAGGTCTCGTTCTCGCCCCACCCCTCGCTGTCGCACTCTGACTCGCTGCCCGAGTCCGAGTCGCTGAACTCGACGGCCACCCGGCGCGCCAGGATGCTCGCGACGTCGTGCAGCCCGTTCCCCCTCTCCACCTCCTTCTGCTCGATCTTCTCCACCTTGCGCAGCTTGATGCCGTCCCGGATGGCCTTGAGCAGGTCGTTGCGCGGATCGACCGCGGGCGGCTTGGCCAGCGGGCGGTCCTTGACCGGGGTCAGCTTGGGCGGCGCCGAGTTGAGGATCTTCGCGAGGTCGCCGTTCAGCAGCATCGGTCCGTTGGGCGGGGCTGGCATCGGGGGAGGCGGAGGTGGCGGTGGCGCCGCCACCGGCGTCTGCTGCTTGGGCGGCGAGGCCTGCTTGACGGGCGCCGGCGGCGGCGGCGGCAGGTCCTGCGCCGGCTCGGGCGTCTCCGCACGCGACTGGCTCACACCGTTGGGCGGCGACATGGTCGCCTCTGGGGGCGGCGGTGGTGGCGGCAGGGTATCCCGGCCGCCCCTTCCCCTAGTGGGCGTGCCGTTGCTGCTGGGCGGCGCGGGTGGCGGCTGGCTCGGGCGGATCTTGCCGCCGCGGGTGGGCGTGCCGCCCGCGTATAGGGACTCGGAGCTGAGCGGCCCCTGGCCGTACATGCCGTGCTGGTAGGGGTTCTCGTCGTAGGGCGGGTATGTGGGCGACGTTGGCCCGCCGTCAGTCACTTCCTGCTGGTAGGAGCGGCGGATCTCGATCGAGTCGGGCCTAGCGGGGCGCTGCTGGATATGCTGTGGTGGGATCATTTCGAGGTCTTCGGGCGGCAGTTGCGGCTGCATCTGCGATTGTTGTTGCAACTGTTGTGGAGTCCTGAAACGAGACGCGCGGGTTGGTGTTTGCGGGTCGATGCAGCGATCTGAACACGATTGTATTCCATAACGGTGTACTTCACTGTTTTAGTTCACTTGTTACATTACCTGTTAACCAGCCTGGATGCGAGATCATGATGTATATTTCAATCATTAGAGTATCGAACAGGGCATTTTATTATCAATGACTCCTATCATCTTGATGGGTGTATTTGTCACAAGAATTTTGATTATGTTTAGAGGTTCCTTCGATAATGACAATTCTCTGTCATTTTGACACAGTTACTAACATAGAACCCAACACACCAATATTGTGTACAAAGTATTTAATGAATCCTCTGAATAGCACGAAACAGCAAATTTTTTTATCTCTTGACTGCACGAAAGTAAAACCTATAATGTTCGTGGAACATCGTGCATCTCTAGAAAAGGGAGACAAAAACCAAGAGTTTTTAGGAATTAACCTTCTCTTCACTACCATTAAACCAACTTCAAACGTCGATATAGAGAAACCATTTATGTAAAATTTTAAATAATAAAATGTTATAACGAATAATTTAGGTCGTTTATTTTCCTCATATGGGTCAGTTTTCGAGAAAAAATATGAAATAAAAGGCTATTAATCAAGGTATCGTCAGGGAGATGTAAAGGAAGATTATGAACAAATGATGCTTTGGTTGGACTGAAACATAAATATTTCCTCACTTTTTAGTATAAATTACAAGTTGCACCCCAACATCCGATTGATCTATATTTTCTTTCTGGGAATAGAATTTATCTCTGTCTAGTACTACTGGCAACGCTTTCTGTATGTATGTATACCTTGTATGTATAGCTTGTATGTATACCTTGTATGTATACCTTGTGGACGATTTTGTTTTTCTGTTCTATTCTAGCAGAGGCAGCACTACTGCAGCAATTTCGATGCTACAGACTGAATATTTCGAAATTATTATTTAAAATAGACATAATACATTTTCAAGTCTGAAACTAATATGGATTACTCCATTGATGCAAGATACAAATTTTCTCAATTGTACTTGACTGTATAATGTGTTTTTCTGATTATTACACAATTGTAATCAAATAATTGAGAGATATAAAATATCGAAAAAAATCATAATTGTCTTTTATTGAGACATTGATATACCATGATATTCTGAATGGAATTTGTCGAAATCTCCTGACGTTTAATTTTTTTTTAAAGAAAATATTTCATCGGAATGTTCCAATAACTGTTTATTTTCTCATGGGTGTATATGAACCTTATAGGCTTTGGAAAAGTACAGATGTATGACTTTTGAAACTTTATTTTTGATGCCTAATATTTTGTTTATGTTGGTGATGTGTGTGTGTGTGTTTGAGAAAAGTTTTAACCGCCAACTTAGTTGCAAAGCAACCCTCGAAGTCTCATTGAGACTTGTATGAGTAAGGAAGACGGGGACCTTAGCTTTTCAAGTGTCATCCGAAGCACTACTCGGCTGGTTATCGTTGAGAGTCCGAAGCAAGCGCAGGATTGAAATCTAGGTACCAAGAATGTTCGGTTGGTCACCTATCTCCTCCCGCTAAACGATACAATAGAAATAAATAAATATTTCCAATAGCCGCCGCGGGATTTGAACCCGGGCCCTCTAGACTATAAGCCAGCGATTCAACGCACTCTGTGACGGGAAAAATTACTATGTCCCCGAAATCCTAGATCATTGATAAACATAATTTAATAACACCAGGTATACTACGAGGATGTTTACCCCAGTCCCTGCTTGACTCGGTACATTAAGAGGCTACTACTGTTTTTACCTTGTTATTGTCTGTAGAGGTAGGCAGACACATCGAATCGATTATCGATGATTTGGGATCAGCTAGAACATTGTAGGGAACGAACATCCTTTATACACGTACTCATGTGGGAATTGACTGAATCGTTAGTGATACAAGTTTTGTTTACTTATTAGTCAATCTAGACATCTAGAGGTTAAGATCAAGAAGAGCTTATTCTGCTGAGTTTGTTGTCAGTTGGGCCGTCCTACAATCAACCTGCATCGAAGTTTGCCGTTTCATTCTGGTGAAAATCAGTCGAGGGTTTGAGAGGCTGGTTCGCCCGTTGTTTATGTCCTTAAATAAGCGAGTTCATGATTATATATTTAGCGACGGCTCTGGAAAATGTTTTCATCTCTTGTGAATAGATGGCGCGGTAGCCATATATGTCCCGTGATTGGGATAAGTACGTTTTAGATCGTACCAGACTGGTATACCCATGGTATGGCATGAAACCTGAGGTGCCAAAGATCACCGTCGATTTGTAGTTTGGTCGTTCTAAATATCCATGTTTGACGGACTGGGACTGCGCAATAGGCAATCGGGTTGCTGGCTTGAGATTACGTAGGTGAGATTGGTGTCTGAAACCGTAAGTGGAATGCAATGGCGATTTGATTCCATCCTGAAGAGGGATTTTTTCACTAAGGCTTAAATAATTGAGTAAACTACCCCTGGATCGTGCTGGTATAATGCCGATTGGTTTTGTTTGTGGGTACTACTCATCTCACATGTGAGGATCGACAGACATCAATGTAAGTTCCGCCATTGTTTTTTCCATTTTTTTTTTTTTGGTATGCCAGGTACCATGACCGGCGTGGTTTTCTAGGTCTTGAGTAATGAATACCAAAGTTCATATTCATTGAGTTGCTTGCCAGGCATATCTAGAGATAAGGGAAGTAAGAATAGTATATTCTGAATACCAAACAGACCACGAATTGACGGTGACCAGAGGTGACTAGAGAGGTGCTATCTTAATAGTTGGGACATTTTTACCCTTTCGAGGTGAGTGATATCTGAAAAATAAAATTCACTACACTTTGGAAGTTGCTTCTAGCATGAGGGGTGAATGTTGATGGGTATCTATGCGAGGACGTCGAGTTTTGCTTTCAGATAATAAAATGACAGTTTTTTTAAGAAATTCCTTGTTTTATTCAGCTTGAGGAAGCTTGTCAGTACTAATTTGAATATATTCTTGGTACAAGTGTGGTACCTCGAAGAGTTGAAGGGCCTTCAAAAGGTTTCATTTAAATTTCATTCAGGGATCACGTTTTGGAGAATTAATTTTGGTATGAGGGGATCCAAGTGAGGTTCAGTATCTAATTCGTTATGTTTTATTAGGGTTCTAGTAAGGGGCCGAAAGCCAAACTAGTGTGGGGCCAGAAGCCGTTCGAGTAGGGGCCGACAGTTATCTGGGTAGGGACCGAATGTCACTCTGCTGGGGGGGGGGGCAGGAATCCAGTATGTGTCCTGCTGTTAGTAGATGGTTGAGTAGCTGGCACCCGAAGGTCAATACCCAGTGGAGTGATTAGGACACCAACAACCAATGATTATTGTGTCACGCAAGTACTAACCTAAGTTGATGGACCTGAGTTTATTTTTTTTTAATCGATTTATTTCACTAAGACAATTGTAAAGCGGAAATTAACCCCGTTTTGACCATATCCTAGTATACTAAGGTTATTTACCCTTTTCCCCTGCGCTTAAGCTTAAGCTCTGGTACTTTTAATCAACGTGGAAGTTGCGCTATTTGGCTCTGAAAATAGTTAATTTCCGTTATTGAAAACTTAATTCAAAAATGATTTGTGAATTGCTCAATTGTTTGTTCAGTGTTCGATTGCGTGGCATACAGGGTGTCCTACATTTGTGCTGATTTGACGGGGGAACCTACTGAACTTTTGAGGACAACCATATTGTTGTTCATGGTTACCTACCCTACTGGGAAATTTTTGAAATATATATTTCTGAGGTTGTGGGAAATCTTGTTTTTTTTTAGTGATATATTTTCTTCCTAGTGTCATCAGATTCCTATGGTAGGTGGAGGATTTCTGACTCGACTGAGTTGTAAAATAAACTTACCTGGCGCCCAAAATTTTACGATCATCTTTAAATCGAGATACCGGTCTCGTATCGAACATTAGTGAACAGGCAATTACCAAACTGTTTTCCTACAGTGTGGCCCAATTGTAGCCTACCGGAAGTTTAGGTTATTTATTTATTTCTTTATTTATTTGTCCACACAAGCCAATGGCCTATTTACATGGATCAACTCATACAAATATAAATATAATACAATTTAATAATTAAAGTAGGTACTTTTTCATCACTTCTTATACCATTATCAGAACTGTAGGTTACATTTAAGAAAGAAGAATATATATATATATATATAAATGGAAATAGTAATATATTCCAGTCATTAATTCAATATATTTGGAAATGAATAAATGAGTTTAATGAAATGAAAATGAAAAGAAGGTGATAAATTTGTTGAAAAGTTATTCATGGTGTGAGGTTTATTATTTGATTGAGGATTAATCTATAAAAGGCAGTAAGGGACAGAGTCCAATCCAAGTTCAACATTTCATGAAAATTGTTTGCTAGTCGCAAAATGGTTGCTAATGGAGATCTGTAACCTGAGATGTATACCGAAATATTGAATGGTATTGTATGACGAGTTCGACGAGACGGTACATTAAAAGGAATCAATGACAAAATATCAGGTGAGTTTATATTATTATTTATAACCTTATATAAAAACATCTGCCAAATTTCTTCTCTGTTCTAATGCCAAAATCTTAAATTCATTCCGTAATTGAGTTGTACCTACTGAATCGTAGTTAGACCATACGTGATTTTTTTTGAAATGTAAGTATCTAAGGAATTTATTTTGTATTTTTTCCACTTCTTTCAAAATTGTTACATACTCTCCAAACCATATTATAGAAGCAAATTCAAGTTTAGGTCTTACCAAGCTATAATAAAGTTATTTAATGGTATCTATATTATTGAAGCTGTAAGTTTGTCTCATCAAAAAACCTAGCATGCGATTTGCATCCCTAACTACTTTAGTGATGTGACTTGTGAACGAAAAGATGTTATTATAAGTTACTCCCAAATCCCTGACCTCAGCTTTCCGTGCTAAAACCTCATTGTCCATCTGATATTCAAAATTAATTACACTTTTTAAACGAGTTATTGTTAAAATGTGGCATTTATTTATATTGAAGTATAATTTATTGTTATAACTCCATTCTAAAATACCATTGATGTCTTTTTGTAATGTCACACAGTTTGTACACGCTTGAAAATTTTCAGGTCATCTGTGAAGAGCACTCCGAATACTTGATATATGACGGTAAATCATTGATAAATAGAACAAATAGAACAAATAATAGGGGTCCTAGGTTAGATCCCTGTGGCACTCCGGAATTTGCATGAAACTTCCCAGAAGTGTTTAACTCGACCACCAGCCTAGTTTAAATCCTACCTGAAGTATCAACTGGTAATCAATGAATTATCTTTATGCTATCGACACACCGTCTGGCGTAAATATGGACGATGCCTCTCCACGCCTTTATAACTCTGAGGGCACTCCTACAACAACACGTACCTGTATATGGCGTTCTGCGGCATGATGTGCTCCCCGTGCTCCCTCGCGATCTGCCGCTGGCGCTCCCTCGTGCTGTGCGGCTGCCTGACGCGCTTCTTGTGCCTGCCGCCGCCCTGGCCGCCATCGGCGTTCGCCGCCGCCGCTGCCGCCGCTGCCGCCGCGGCCGCCACCGCCGCCCTAGGCCGGTGCGGCCGCTTGTTGCCCCTGTCGTGCATCATGCGCTCCGTGTCGTTGAGCATCTCCTGCCGCCACAGCTCGAAGAAGTAGTTCGGGTCGGTGTAGAACTTGAGGCCGTCCTTGCCGTCGTCGCGGTAGCAGTTCAGCTTGTCGAGCGGCGGCGGTTTGTCGCACGTCGTGTACGTCTCGAGCATCGCCGTCGGCATGGTGGCGCGAGAGAATATCTGGAAGCGGAGGGTTTTTCGGTATACAGGGTTTTTGCACTCAACACGTTCAGCGCCATGTGTAATAATAATAGGTTTATTTCACTTGTTGGAAAGTAGACAGAAAAAAATTCTGAATACAATAACAAGGAGTACGTTACAAAAATTTATATATACAGGGTAATTCAAATTTCATGGTACACTATTGTCATATCGGAAACAGAGAGAGATACGAGCTAGGTTAAATCACGAAAAAGATGCGTAATTTTATGACCATCTCGAATATCGAAAGAAATCGAGAATATCTTAAGTAGTTCCTGAACTATCCTGAAAAAACAGTAAATTTTCGATTCTCATCAGAGCTGTACAGAACTCAGGAGGAATTAGCTAAGAAATCCGAAAATTGGTTCGCAGCCAACAAACTCAACAACGATAAATCGCAGTGTCTTAATCTTTCATCTAAAAATGCCATAGAAACTCAGTCTGCAAATTTACTAGGAGTAACTCTGGATAGTGATCTATCTTGGAAACCGCATATTACCAAATTGAAAAGTAAACTCAGTAGTGCTCTGTTCGTTCTACGACAACTTCAAACTGTAACCAATTGAAATGCACTCAGAACAACATATTTTTCGTTATTCCATTCACACACCATTTACGCTATTCTTCGGGGTGGTTCGTCTGATTCAATCACAATTTTTCGTTTACAGAAAAAAGCTGTCAGGATCTTATCTAGTGTAAGCTTTCTGGAACGATGCAAACCTTTGTTTATTAAACACAGAATAATGCCCTTACCGTGTTTGTATATTTTTCAAGTTCTGATAGAGATTCACAAAAACTCTTCGATGCTTACTAACAATCTGATATACATAGTTATGGTACTAGACAAGCAGATAATCTGAGATCAAACTGGTTCCGCCTAACCAATTCTAAAAAAAATTCACTGAATTATTATTTCTACAATATACTACCACCAGAATTGAAATCATTAAGTATAAACTTATTCAAAGTTAGGATAAAGAACTTACTTTTGACCCGTTGCTTTTATTCCACAGAGGAATACATTGAACATTTCAGACCTTATAGAGAATAGAATTCACCTAGCCAAATTTCCATTTTTATGTTATTTTCAATGTTTTTTTACCAATTTTTCATGTTTTAACTATAATTTTACAGTAACTTAAAATATTTTTGACACTATATGTCATGTATTATATATTTTAACAATTAACTATTATATAGTATTGTCGTTTTTATGACGTGCTACAAACATGTATTTGTAACGTAGTCAATAAATATACTGTACACTACTCTATAGCATCGCCGTCGGCATTGTGGCGCGAGAGAATATCTGAAACCGGAGGGTTTCTCATACATTGTAATGCAAATTTCATGGTACATTATTGTCAAATCGGAAACAGAGAGAGATACGAGCTAGGTTGAATCACGAAAATGATTTTAATTAGTTTTATGACCATCTCGAATATCGAAAGAAATCGAGAATATCTTACGTAGTTCCTGAACTATCCTGAAAAAACAGGAAATTGTCGATTCTTATAACCATCGATAACTTTTCAAATATTGCTATTAGGATTTTTAAATTTGGTATAGTTACTAAAGTTCGCATGCTGAATTCTTCGGTGATAGGAAAAAAATCTAGGCACACTATATCGAAGTCAACTTTGATATTTCTAATGGTAGCCATATTAGATTTTCACGCCATCGGATAGATCATGAAATTGTCAATTCATCGATGTATAACACTTATCTGTCAGGCTTACAATTCCAGATATTTTCACCAAAAGTGACGAAAATGATGTGAAACTCAATAATTGAGGTGCTTGAGGGCGCAAAATAAAAATCATTGCTGCTCTCCGTTGGGTTGCCTGCTGTATTGAATTGATTGTACTTTTTTTTTGCAAATTATGCAGCGTCACTGATTGTTCTGAAATAAACTGTATTTTTCAAGTAGTAGTCTTCAACTGTGAAATAGGCAGTTCTAATTTTCTCAAGTTATAACATCATTTTTTTATTGGGTACACAAGATAACAAAAATGTTTATAAATTACATGTACTTTTGCATGCTCGTAATTTCAAATTCAATGCAATCGATTTATATTTTCGACGCGACGAGGTGCTCTTCGTTTTTATTTTTTCTGCCGAAAACGAAGAGAACTGGACGTTTTCAACTAGGACATTCCTCAGGCACTTTTTCATAAAGAATCGAAATCTGTCATTGTATTTTCCAATGCATCAGAAATGCAAAACTCAACCTTGGTTTTTCTTATCGGCACCATATTGGATTTCCGCACTTTTGAAGTCTAATTCTTTCTAAATGCAATGATATTGTGTGATACATGAATCTCACATGCTGATCAGAATTGAAAACAAAAAATTGTTTTTGCGAAGAGTGCTCTGGAATTTTGTTTAGCAAACAACTAAATTTCAACAGATAGATAATTGAAATTGGAAAGTCACTTTTTCAAGTAAGTTCAACTCATAAGACCCAATAAATGATTTCTGTTATGCTGAAGAATGAAGATGTTGGAGATGACACTAATTTTTTTCTAATTGCCACATAAGGTGAAACTTCTCATTTACCAATTATCTTGCCAGCTTGTATCACAATAGTTATAAGTACTAAAATAATGGACGTCCAGAATCATTGATTCCATCAATTCATTCTAGCTAATCCGGAAATCGATAAAACATATTCTTATAAAAGTAGTTTATGAAATCCAATATTACAAAAAGAAACAGTTCAGTTCTATATATTGTAATTCAACTATGCATCAATTGTTATGTGAGATGTGTTTATTCATGTATAAATGCTTCATTTCATTTATTTATTCAAGTATATATGATTGATTGATCGATATAGCGAGATTTAACGATTAATCGGTATCAAATAATGAATATCGTTACTCAATATATCGATTTTTCTCAGGGCTCATTTGAAACAATAGATAATATACTATGTCCTGAATGAGCATGTCTTACTACATCGACATTCATCAAGATAAAAATGCAAATAAAACATTCGCTAGGAAATAACAGTGATTGAATTTCAAAATTCAACTGGCAACTGACTGACATTTCATTGGAGAGCTAATATTGCATAATATGCAATTACTATACAGGTATTCATGAGTTGAAATACAAAACAAAAGTGTGTCTGGTATATGAGAAATGTCATATCTACTTATCAAGATATAGGTAATAATATTTGAGAGATATACCGGGTGATTCAGTAAGGATAACGAGGTACTGTATCTCAGTAACTAACAGTGGTAGAAGTTTGGGAAAAAAATTCTTCAGGGAAAATCGACCAAGAAAAATTGCTGGAAATATTTTTTAAATTGATACGTCCACCGCTAGGAGGCGTAATAGTTTCGATCGTATAAAAAATTGAATTTTTTCGGAAATTTTCCTATATAAATTCAGAAAAAAATACTCTCACGTTCTTGCCAACATAATGGTCCATCTTTTTGAACAATAAAGTTTCACAATGATTAAATTCCTTTTAATCTGAAGTATACTCATATATTTTATACATAACTTATTTTCCACCAACTATAAATTACAGAAGAAAAGCTACATATTGCAAGAGAATCTAAAACGAAATGAGAGAACTCAATGTCATAACAATTCACCATTGATCATCTAAGATGTTTGAATAAGGTAGAAAACAGAAAAACAAGTAACGCAGAACCTTGAATGTCTATTACCAGTCTATGCACCGATTCAATAAGTGAAAATATTGCAAATTTTCAAATGTTTCTTTCTTCCTAATACGCGACAATGTTATGAGTGGCATTAGCCAGGAAAGTGGTCGTTTTCTGCTCGTTGTCTATCTTATAGTTTGATTATCGATAAACGAACTGATTTTTGAATGGTTCATTAATTTCGTTATATATTCAAATATGTGTGTGACAATTCTGATGAACTGTATCAAAATAAAGAGAAACAAACATCACACAATACCTGTTGATCAAAGATAATGCTGCTCTTAAAGGCCTTCCTAGTGTGGATGTCTTGAAGCGACACTTCTTCAACAGTACTGTCAAGCTGAGTAACCTTGATAGCCAATCTATCTATCCTGGCCTGCAAGGAGTTTGATCTGTCATACAATTGCTGTGCATCCCTTGCTAGCTCTCCAAACATATCTTCTGCATGCCTCGAAAAAATATGATAAGGTCAATTTGTAGATCACGTAAGGTATGGTTAGAACTGGAGTGATTTGTATATAACTCGATTTATCAAATTCAACAAAATAGGGTTGTTCACTTTTGACGAAAATGTTATTTTTAGATATGATGTCTCCCTAAACCATATGCACCAACCAATTGCTTCCGTACATAATATACCAGACATGAAGTGCTCTCGACTTTCAAAACAAACAAGGCAATGTGGTTTCAAATAATGTTCATGTTGATTATTAGCCTTAGGTAATTCACAAGAGATATTATAGGAATGTTGTAATTATGGGTTACAGTGGCAATTAGGAATGGAATACATCGTTATTTGTTACCGAAAATTGAACAGAACTGTCTGAATCAGAATAATTAATTGAAATCTGCAAAAACTATTGTTGAACTTAGTTTTCAATAACTGGATTATTTCATGTTTTACCAACAGGTAACATTCAATTATTTTTCCTTTCTCATAATTTCCAAGAACCTCAAGTTGCTACAGTATTGCCAGTATTTTTATACATCCAAGTGGTTTCATTATGGTTGGAAATACAAAATTCATTTAAAGAAAATGGTTGGAAATACAAAATTCATAGAAAAAAATGTATTGAACACCACTGCAGAACTCATTATTTATTCATAAAATTTCACAATTGGTGATAAAAAAAGCATTTGAAACTCATTTTGATCATTGCCTGAAAATTTATATAGTATCATGTGTTATCATACAAGGTGTTTCAAACTCCATGAACTATTGATACGTTTCTGGAGAACGGGACATTGATCATTTTGAAAATTTGGTTTCTTGGATAATATTTAGTTCTGTTCTATCAATCTGAAATATTTTCAGCGCTGCAAACAATGCCGCTTATATTGAAAAGTAGCAATCTCGGAATCAATAACTCAGTTTTTTTTAACAAGACCCCCATCATTCCATTATATTTTTTAAATCAACCGAATATGTTCCGAAACTTAAAATCAACAAAATGTCACCAAATCTAGGTAGTACGTCATATTTTTTCGCCAAAAAAATTTGAAATGCCGAAATTTGAAAATTGAAATTATTTGGACAATTTCAGTTGTCGTTCTAGACGGCAGATATATCACTAGTGATTCAATAGTATACTTAATTTTGTCGCAAGCGTTGTTTGTAGTACGAAGAGCGAAGCGAGGAGTGCTACAAGGGAACAAGTGCGACAACGTTTCTTATAAAATGTGTGTCATACAATTTTTTCTATTTTGCATTAATTTGAAGTATTTTATTGAAAGGATTTATTTAATATCGATAAATATCAGAAACATCTTCGATTGGCAACAATGATGACATTGAAATATTTAAAATCTGACGCACAAGCGAAAAGCCCACTTTACTGTTAAGCGATTTTGATTTTGCTATACCAGCGGTGGAAAATGCGATGTTGACATTGTTTTTCTTGGTCAATTCATATCAAATCACACTCTGAATTAATATCCACCAATAAAAACATTGAGTTTTTCACTTCTAGTATCACCAAATCCAAAATCGCTCAGAAGTAAGCTGTGCCTAACTCATCTGACTTTCATTTGACAGTTCGATTATACCAACCTTCGAATAATAAAAAATGCGTGTCAAAACAGAGGCTATTTCGATACGCATTTGCGTTTCATAATGACTTCATTATATAACCAAAAAATAGAAAAACAATAATTTCATTCTCCCTGGACAACGTGGATATGGTGCAGCTCGTGAATATCATTTTGACTAATAAGCAATTTACCTGGACAAAGATGACAGCTGTCTCACAGTATTCGCAAGAGATCCATTGGTGACCCCTTCTAGTTCCGAAGGCAATGGGTAATCTTCCGGTAGGGTGCCCCTCGTTATGTGGATGGGCTCGATGACCCTCTTCGGAAGAGGCATGTTGAGAAAGTTTCCCTAGCACCTCAACATCGGCTCAAAGTTGGATGGAATGTGCTGAAACAAAAATGAGACACCCAATTAGATGACGTCGCGATAATTATGAATACAAATTTGTGAAAGAATAGCAAGAAGAATAGTCATTTCTACAAACTGAAACTAACAACCCAGCAAGTTCAGAAAGTGTCAGATTTGATAAAACAAAACATTTGAGTGTGACGAAAAATGTAGAAATTTTGTTATAAATTTCGGTAGGATAAACTGTTTTTTTTGTGAAATCATCACAAATCATGCAAGGTGTTTACTAGAAGAGATTCAGTTCAATCTAGAACTCCAATATGCTCTATACCTAGTAACCTAAGTACTATTTGCATGAAGAATTTTTTCTATTGTGGATCTATAATGAAGTCATTATAAAACGCAAATGCGTATCGAAATAGCCTCTGTTTCGATACGCATTTTTTATTATCCGGAGGTTGATACTGCTTAACGCTTCTGCGTCAAATTTTAAATATGTCAATGTCATCATTGTTACCAATCAAAGATGATTCTGTTATTTATCGATGTAGAATCAATTATTTTCAATAAAAGACTTCAAATTAATGCAAAATAGAAGAAATCTTTTATGACACACGTTTTATAAGACACGTTGTCGCACTTGTTCACTTGGAGCACTCCTCGCTTCGCTCGTCGTACTCCAAACAACGCGTGCGACAAAATAGCGTTTTATAAAACTTCATAATATACTATAACAGACGATTAAATATTTTATCGTACCATTGAAGATTAGGACATTATTACATGAAATTTTTATTAATAATTATTGAAAAAAAGTGCTTTTTAGAAAGTGTGTTTTTATAATATAATACGTTAGAAACCAAATAATATTCGTTTATGTTTTATCAGTTACGAAAGCATAATACGCTATATACAAATGTAATACGTTATATACCTAATAATATTTATTTATTTTTTATTTATTCTCGCATCGCCGTTGTCAATGATACGATAAAGCTTTGAATATAACTCGATTATTGGCGATTTCTACACCGACTCGGACTTTGCGGTTGACTCGGCTGGCGCCTCGTTACCTAGCAATGTCCTCGACCATTATAAATCGCATAATAATCTTGTTACTGTTCGTAACCATGGCAACGCATGTATTTGCTCGCGAGTTAGTAGAATTAATCCCAATAACAGAAGATTTGATGGACCTTTATGCAACCGGCTCTAAGCGTCCCATGACTCATAATTACGAAAACTTATTTTTTCACTGGTATTAGATCGATCGATTCCAAGAATTTTTCTAGAATCCCTGTGTGTATCCAAAAACATACACACCAAGATAATACATTTCATAGTTCATGTACTAATATTTACAAATATTTAATTTTTTGTGTTTAAAAATATCCAATTTTAATCTTTTGTGTAAATAACAGATAAGGACATGAAGCAATCAAGGTCATTTGTATCCGATGATATCGAACATATATATAAATGCAAAGAACATATCTATCTATATACTCAGTATGTTTCATTCGACAGTGCCAGTATCAACTCAACTTAATTTCGTCAGATACCGTTTCGTTCTCAAACATACTGTGAATTTTTTTAGCAATAACGGATGTACCTTTATGTTAGAAACTTTATTAATCAGTAGAAACCAAATAAATCAACTGATATTGACGAAATTTCAATAAAAAAATTAAAACATCATCGAAACTTGCTCAAGTCTTTGGCCTTCTTATTAAGCCTATCACTATTTAGGAGTAGGTATTTATCAAAAATTTCTGGAAGCCATTTTCCATTTCCAGGTCCAAATAACTACTATTACTAATATAACCTAATCAACAACTCAACTGTCTCATCTCAGGGAAGAAATTTTAACCGAATCTCAATCCTGCTTTCGACTAAATAGGAATACAAACAAAAAGCCACAAATTGCGAAAAGTGAACGTAAAATCAAAATGACAAGACTCTTTGTCAACAAATCAACAATAAACATCCGATATGTTTTGAAAAAGTAGACAACGAGCAGAAAACTACTTTCCTGGCTAATGCCACGAATAACATTGAACTAGGCTCGCACGTCATTAGACATGGGAGTGGCTGATAGGTCGACTAAGTAATATAATACAAACAAAAAGCCACGAATTGAAAAAAGTGAAAGGAAAAACAAAATGAGACAGATAACATGAAAATTATTTACAAAATCTCCATAAGACATTTATATCTTGTCCTATAACTCCTATAACTCATATATGTAATCTATCGGATTGATAATTATAGTAGTGTAGTCATACCCTGTATTTTGATTCACATGAGCCTATTCAATATTCGCAACCAGTAAATAAGATTCAAACCAACTAATATTTTTATAGTTATGGAAATCATCCATTCTCAAAGTGGCCCAATTTGAATTCAATCAAATGAAAAACTCAAAGTCGGTCGACCACACAATATAATAAAATAATGAACAAGTGGGTGTAACTATAGTTTCGGCTCAACAGCCATCATCAGACACAGTAAGTAATCTGTAATAGGAGAAATAATACTAAATAACAAAATGGTGTGCCTAAATACTTACAACAAATTCAAAGGAAAAGGTATAAACCATATCAATGCCAAAATCGGATATCGGAAATCAATCATACATCAAAAATACATCTTGTTTAAATTTGCTTAGCCACCAAAAGAAACTAAATATCAAAATCAAAGGAGAGTTGAAGAACATCATCCTCCACTGATGGTAGTCAGTATTCAACTAACAAGAATTAAAATTAAATGGTTACGGTTGAAATTTGACAAATGACTTGTGGAAGTACAGTTGACATGGAACAATATTTAATTCTTGATAATGCGTTATTTATCCTTGCTAAATTTGATATTTTTCGGTACCACATACAACTTTTTCTTGAATATTTGCCAAATATGAGGTCACGTGATATAATTGTCAACGGACTTTCTAATTGCCATACATTCAGAAAAGAACTGTCATCAGTTTTTCATATTTTGAAACTTTTTTTGTCCTTTTGTAGCCAACTTTATGGCGGAAACTGTATATATTCATCATATAAAATAACTACTTTCCTGGCTAATACCACGAAGTGTTCTGCGTCGTTTCTCTACCTTTTTTTGTGAATTGTTATGGCGTCTCCCTCATATTGTTTTTACTGTTACCCCTTGCAACTCGTGGTTTTTCTTATGTAAAGGGTGGCCAGATAAGAATGCAAAGCGCAGTATCTCGGAAACTATTCGTCTAAGAGACTTGCGGTGAAAAATATTACAACTAAAGTTACCAAAAGAAAATCCTGGAAATTATTTTCATGTTTCCAAGATGGCCGCCAGGGGGCGTAACCGCCATCTAAAACTTTTGAAATGATTTTTTGACGAAATACGCCTAGTAAACGTACCAATAAAATATATACCTTTTAAAGTTGAGCTTCATTCGAGTAATTTTTGCTCGACACTTTTTGACGTATCTATTTGAATGAAGTGGTGGGGGGTGGTTCAATGTTTTTTCAAATAAACACCTATAACTCCTGAACGACTAAACGGATTTCAACAAACTTGCTATCGTTGGAAAGAGCATACATTGGTCTATCAAATCAATCATATTTGTAATGTGTCTGATTTCAAGTGATGCCACTAGAACGCGTTTTTTGACATAATAACAAAAAATTGCAAAATTGTCTGAAAAATCAAATGCAATTATATGACTTTTTTCCATGAAAATGTAGTGGAATGATGCCTTAATAGACTAGTGAAAACTTGAACTTCAGTTATAACATTTTTCACCGCAAGTCTCTTAGACGAATAGTTTCCAAGATACTGCACTTTGCATTCTTATCTGGCCACCCTGTACAATAAAAAATCTCATAGGATTTGCATGTTTCAGAATTTCTTGCAATGTTTTAATAAATTGATTGAGTTGACTAAACCTAAGATGATACCTTCCTGAATACAATTTCAAGTTATCCTCAATGTGTACGAAAAATTCTACCCTGCAAAAGAATATTAATATAATATTTCGTCATACCTTAAATCATAACTGGATGAATATATATGAGAATGATTAAATATGTACGGCACGGTTCAGTCATTCGAGAATATTGTTTTATATTTCCATGCATTGCTAAACGAAATCGCATTAGCATTGAAGCAATTTTAGGTGTGTATTATCTTGACAATCGGAATGTTTTACGATTTTGCAACTCATCACAGTTGGGCGAAAAACAACTCATTAGGTCAAACGATATTGTGTAGAACATTGCGCCAATGGATAATCATTTATATTTTATACGAAAGCGTAGAGCGGACATGCCATATTTTTTTTCTAAATTTCGAGTTACAACTCGAAATTAGCTTAATTTCGACGTATATTTTGAACCCTTCAACTTTTTTTTGTTCTTTTTTTTTCAATAAATGTTCTTATGTAATTTTTACTGTGGATTTCTTATATGTAGGTGAATAAGATCTAAAAAACAGTTATGGGCACCAAATATATTTTCATTTCAAATGGAACACCCCATATATTTTGTTACTATTGAATAGAGTAACTTTTTCAGATTACAAATATACAGGGTAGGGCAGCGCATACTACAGAATTTCTATGGCGAACTATGGAATATCACGAATTTTCTACCGGTTGGTTAGATGTATCTTTGGTTTTTATATGCACGATTTCAAATGATTTTGAACTGTTACAAAAAAAAGATCAATGTTATGTTTTTATTCCCTGTATTTCATAGCATTTTCAGATTCTCATTGAAGGGCTGATTTCATCGACCTATCACACTTGGAGTCTAGTTCGCAAGTGCGCAAAGTGTTACTTTTCCGCACGCATATACAGTTAAGCGAAAGACGCGAAGCGGAGTTCGTAAAAGTTTTTGCGTGCGGAAAAGGCACTTTGCGCACGTGTTTGGAACACAATATTTCCTACGAGCTTCATATCAGATAACGAAAATGAAAAATTACACATACTTTAGTGAATAATTCAGTTGAATTCGATAAAAAGAACTATACAACGAAAAATAACCTAACGATAAAAAATAATAAAAAATTGAATTATTTGTTCGTAGATAATAATTATAATGAAAGAACAATTATTGACATTTTGCAAATTGATTGCAGATCCGGTCATGGATATAAATTTTCCATACCAGTGAGATTTGTGAGTAGTTTTAGTTTCAGATTTTTCATCAACAAAATGTGTTCACAATAATAATTTATATTTTAAGTACATTTTTTTATTTTGTACTTCTTAGCATTATACTTTGTTCAATTATCCATTTTAATACTTCCAATTTTGAATTGCATTTGCCCTCATTGCCAAAACTCACCAATCGACTCACCATATTGGAGCCACCATTTCAATTTCATAAATTATAACAAAAAATTCTGCGAATCTGAAAACACCTAAATATTTTCAATAGAATCAGATCATAATTGAAAAACTCACCGGCCATTTTGAAGCCGCCATCTTGAATTTAAAGATTTTGTGAAAGAATGTATAATCTCTGATCCCGAAAATCCTCACATACCAATGTTGAATCGATTCGGACCATAAAATCACAGAACGAGTCCGCCATCTTGAAGGCGCCATTTTGTCATAATGCATCGTCACCGGAATTATAAACACCTACCAACATTCAGCTCAAGCAAGAGCTTGAAAAATTAATTACAAATTTTGAAACGGAATGACCGGTAGACTTCGACTACATTTATTTTATATACAGGGTGACTCACGGTCGATGGTAGGTTAAACGTTTCTAGAGAACAGGACTTAGGATTATTATGAAAATCTGGTTTCTTGGGTGATCAGTTTTGTTCTATCGATCTGAAATACTTTCTGCGTTGCGGCGTTGCCGCTTCAATCAAAAAGTAGCAACAACTTTGTTATTTCAAATAGAACACCCTGTATTTTATTCCATTTTTAGATTCTTCCTGAAGAGCTGATTTCGTCGATACATCATGCTTGGGGTATAGCGCGAAAGATTACAGAGATGTGAAAAATCGAGATTTTTCAAATTTAGGAATATTTTGTGTCGAAACTAATCATTTCTGCTCAAAACGGCTTACATGTCCCTATCTCAGCTCAAATTTACCATCGATTGATATTTAATTGTAAGTTTTGCATCACCCTCTATTTGTTTCTATTAAATTTCAGTAGATAGTTAATGAAAAGTTAGGATAGGGACATGTAAGCCGTTTTGAGCAGAAATGAATAGTTTCGACAAAAAAAAATCCTAAACTTGAAAAATCTCGATTTTTCACACCATATATCTCTGTAATCTTTCTCGCTATACCCTAAGTGGTACATCGCCGAAATCAGCTCTTCAGGAAGAATCTAAAAATGAAATAAAATACAGGGTGTTCCATTTGAAAAAACAATGTTGTTGCTACTTTTCGATAGAAGCGGCAACACTGTATTGATGAAAATATTTTGGACGGATAGAGCAAGTTTGATTATCCACGTCCACAAATTTTCGAAATGATCTGTCTTTCTGTTATCCAGCTACTTCTAATGTTCCATCCACTGTGAAACACCCGGTATATCACTCTCAGCTTGGAAATAATGATACAACAATCAGAGAAAAAAAATTAGGAATATCTCGAGAACCAAAGACAATTATTCATCAAATGCATGCATACGAAAATGCTCTAATTTTACCGATATTCTACTTTCACCGTTATAAAGAGAGCAGTGTGAACGACATTTGAAACAAATGAAATAGCCAGTTTATGTATACCGTAATCACGAGAATGCTGACAATCAGGCTCATTCTTGGTACATTCTTGGTACCTATAGATTTCAATCCTTCGGACTCTCCACGGTAACCAACCGAGTAGTGCTTCGGATGACACTTACTTCCTCATACAAATCCTAGACTTACGAGGGTTGCTTTTGCAACTAAGTTGGCGATTAAAAACACTTTTCAAACACTTTCAAACTTTTTTTCAGTTTAGGTATTACTATAGAATTCGATTTCAGATTTCGATTGTTTATCATCAAATTCTGTGCAAAGTTTAAGAATGGAAACAACTGACTTCCAGCTTGACCGGATGTGCTATCAACTTCATTATTTCAGGTGGATCACCCTGTACATTTTGATAATTTCGATTTCCCAGGAAGACTCTAAACCTCGCTTTAAAAGCATCTGGCTACCTCGAATAGTTTTGGAGAAAATCGCGTTTGAAAATGTTGAAAGAAAATTACACTATAGGAAATAATAATTACTTTTAGAAACACCGGCCGTATTCGCCGTATATAGGATTTAAGCTCGCTTAACAATACGAAATTGTATGCTTTTAAAACGACCTTGAAGTCAAGCTTAGCTTAAAAGTAAACGGCGAATACGGCCGTAAAGGTTCAACTGAAATTTCAAGGCCAATAAAATTGCAAGGTTATATTAATAATAATCTTTATTGATAATTAATTTATCAACATCACAAACGTATCAAAACCTTAGCTATGAGTAGCTACATTAGTTAGAAAGCATAATAAGTTAGATACAAACAGGCTGACGCCTCGTTACTTAGAAATATCCTCGACTATTATAAATCGCATAATAATCTCGTTACATTAATAGCTTATTAATAACTGAAAATTTTCAAATTACGAATAATTCAGAATGTTTTTAGGAACATTTTCTGTTTTTCAATATCGACAGAAATACATTCCTGAAAATTCGAAATTGCTGATGAATTATGTGTTTTCAGTATGTGATTATTGAAATTATTGCAGTAACTTAACCTGAAAGTTCATAACTTTCGACGATTGAAGCGAAAGTGACAATTTCGTAGTATATGAATTCATGCATAAAATGTACAGTTGTGAGCATAAAGAAGTCGTACAAGGTGTGTATGATGTGAACCTGCCTAGGATGTTCCAGATTTCATTAAAAAGTAGTACACGTACACATTCGGAACTTTTGTGACAAAAATAGTTTGAATTTTGACACTACTTGTCAAAGTCGACATTTAACAAGATTGACAAGCCTGACTCAAAATAGCCTATAACTGCTGTACGACTTCTTCATGCACACAACTGTACTTAGAATTCTGAGATAAAGTTTGGTTAATAATTTCGTAATAGTCACTCACAACATAAGCAATTATCAGGGTACGTAAAGCGAAACAATAATATAATAATAATGTTGTATTAATATAATTGGGCATATAATGAAACTCACTGAGAATGAAGCATCTGTATCTGTTACTACACTGAAACACCCAGTATATGCTTATCCTAAGTCACGTTGTAGGTATGTTAATTTGAAATGATATAAGTGAATGAACGAAAGGAATAATAAATGACTATTTGCCAATGACGGCATTCTTTGAAATATAATAACTGCATCGCTGAGCAAATCATTAGCTACTCTTGAGTCTGAGATAGAAATGATATTTTACCTATGCATATGTTTTCAGTAGTACCCCCGGCAGTAAGTTATCATGTCGTGAATTAATTTATAAATGTGCTGAATCGAAACACCGTATAAATAACAAATCATTGATTTCATAATGCATATACAGCTAAGTCCTATTTCCGATGTTTTAGCAAGATATCTCAGTGGATTTCAGGGACAAGGAGGTATTTTTTTGAATATTGGTGTTCCCCGAGGCATAATTACCATCTCCAGAAATTTAAGAACACCAACTCCAACCTCCTTTTCCTTGGTTCTCACGATGTTCTTTGAACAATACAGGATATCCCTTTTCGTGAGAACCAGAAAATAAAAAAAATAAATTGTTCTATTTAAAATCTTCGATTTAATTTTGTGTAATAGATAGATAGATAGATAGATAGATAGCTCTTTATTTCCAACAGGTATACACCCAATTACAGGAAATGCTAGAAGGTAATATTTAACGTAACGAATTACAAAACGACAAATATAAATAAATGTATATACGTGCATGTAAATAAATAATTGATTATATATTGAACGCTACAGTAAAAAAAAAACTATAATGAGAAAAAAAAAAGAGGAGAAGTTTACAATCTATTGATGATACGTTCCAAAATATATTTGAGAGTGCTCACATTTATATCACATACATCACAGATCAAATTATAATTAGAACACATTAACGACACTGGTGCCCTGCGCATTACGTTTGTTCGAATATTCTCACAATAAAAGGTCGTCTCGCTTCTAGAATTAAGGCGAGGAATGTGAAAGTTGATTTTTTGTAAAAGTGAGGCACAGGAAATACTATTGTGCAGTAAATTATAGAGAAATGATATTGTACCAAAGATACGACGAGTGTGCAAAGAAATTACATCGAATCGATTCAGAAGGATTGAATGATCGATCCCTCTTTGGGGATACATTCCTGTTTGTTTGAATAGCAGGTATTTCAAGAATTTTCTTTGAACAGCTTCCAAAGAATTAATTTCAGAGTCGTATAAAGGATACCATATCAATGCCCCATATTCAAGTTTGGACCTCACATACGCATAGAAAACTGTGAGAATTGTCCCAACATTGCGAAACTCTCTCGTACTCCTCATAATAAAACCCATCATCCTATTTGCTGAAGATATAATTTCCTCAATTTGCAGAGAAAATGTGAATTCACGATCAAACTTAATCCCAAGGTGTAATGACAAATTGGATTGAAATGGAAGTAATTAATAATTGTCAGATAGTTCTAATTCACTGTGAACAAATATTCCAAGATTAGGAATGATCATATATGGTGTCATTTTTCAATCGGAACTGATTCAGTCACATCTGTCGGAGAATATCACATTCTTTATCATCATATTTTCAAATATATTCAGTTGTCGCAATATATTTGATGTGATAATTATAATTATTTGTTGAAACATCAAACATTGTGATCTAAACGTAATAATAATTTGTTGAAACATCGACGTCTCATTCACAGAAAATGCAACTTGTGACGTAGCAACCATGTATGAAAATCGACAGATGATGAAAAGTATAGAGTTAATAATTCATCATGAGTTCATTAAAAATCTACCGCATAACTGGATTCTTTATCTCACATGCTTATTCAATGATATATTTGAGTCTGCCATTATACCTAACAACTGGAGTGAAATTATTTTATCCATGGTCCACAAGAAAGGACCTGCTGAAGATCCTGCGAATTACAGGGGCATTGCGCTAGTAAACTGCCCCACTAAGATTTTCACACATGTTCTCCTAAATAGACTCAATAATTGGGTAGAAGATAATACTATACTACCCGAAAATCAATCAGGTTTTCGGAAAGATAGAGGATGTTTGGATAACGTATTTACTTTAACTTGTAGTATACAGTTGCATTTGAGACTAAAAAAAAGAAAAATACTTGCTCTCTTTGTTGATTATAAGCGGGCGTTTGACTCGGTCAATCATGCATTGCTTTGGTTGAAACTCTATTCTTTGGGAGTCAGCTCTAGAATGATCAGTGTAATAAAGAATATCTATGATAAAGCAAAAATGAAAGTCAAAGCTCGAGAAGGCCTTACTAAGCCTTTCGATGTCACGACTGGGGTCCTTCAAGGTGAATCACTGAGCCCACTATTATTCGCTCTGTTCCTTCATGATATTGAGTCTTTTTTCCGCGAAAATGGTGCCAATGGAATCAATATCGATAGCAAAAATGATCTCCTGATGCTCCTATATGCTGACGATCTGGTCATTCTAGCTGATTCAGAAGTTGATCTTGGACGTAAACTCAGCATTCTTGAACGTTTCAGTGACAACAATGCATTGACAGTTAACGAAATGAAAACAAAAATAATGTGCTTTTCAAGAGGCAACTACAACAGCAATAACTTAAGATTTTCGTACAAAGGCAATCCTATCGAATATCATTTTTTGCGGACATGGCACACATATCTGCTGATAAGGGCAAACAAGCTGTAGGTGCGGTTTTATCGGTAATGGCAAAGACTAGGATGAACTCGTGGAGAGCTAGGGAAGAACTATTGAATTCACTAATCTTGAGTGCAATGACTCATTGCGCACCTGTTTGGGGATGCCGTTATGCTGATATTCTGGAAAGAGTCCAACTCAGTTTCTTCAAAAAAATTTTATCCCTTTCTACCAATACCCCAGGATATGCCATAAGACTTGAAGTAGGAAGAGTAAAACTTTCTTATAATATATTCAAGCTGGTCCTCAACTGGCTCATCAAATTGCTTGAAATGAAAAGTTACCGATATCCAAAATTATGTTTTGTTAGGCTGCTTCATCTCAACAATGACACTGATAGGAGATTCAATTGGTCCTTGCAAGTTAAACAGCAACTTGAATATGTGAACTTTCTAGAACCTTTGGAAGAAATCACAGGAAATATACTCCGACGAAATAAAAAAGTTTTGCTTTCTAGATATATGACTAATCTACGAAATGAAGATATTTCTCTTTTTTCCCGATCTGCATTCCTCACACTTAGCCAGTCTCTCACTGTTTCGTTTCAAACCCAAAACTACTTACACTTGAAAGTATCTCTTCAAGTTACTAGAATAATTTCGCAACTCAGGCTATGCAGTAATTATAATATAAAATTCACTTATTCAGGTTCAATATATCAAATTAATCCAAGAGAAATATGTTCAGTATGTAACCAGAATGAGTTTGAAACAATTCAACACATTTTATTTGACTGTCCCATATACACAACTATGCGACCTCCTAATGTTCCTTTTCTAGAAAATGTCAATAACTTGCTTGAAACTCTCAACAATATTACACCCACTTCTGCAAAATCCATCTCAGATCATATATGCAATATTGTGAAACTTCGCTCATTCATCATCAATGAATAATTGTTTTCACTTAGGTACTGTGAATTTAATCTTGTTTTTTTTATCGTCTATACTTACATTTTGATATCGATAAAATATATGTGTTATCACTTTTTTTTTATTATATTCTTTTTTTTTTCCTAATATCATCTGTATATTCTTATAATCATTCCAGAGCTTTCAATGAGTTATTTTGTTCAGATAATATTTACTTCATTACCTTAGACCAAAATGATTCGCTTTCAGATGATATTAGACTATCTTTAGATCTATAGTAATAATAATCAAGATATAGACTCCATGTTTGTTTATAAAACTATAATGTTTTAAGGAAACAATAAACAATTGAATTGAAAAAAAAAATTCATCACACCATGATTTGCACTCCCAAAGAAAATGAATGATGTTTGAACTAGTATAGTAGCACCTCATAAGTACCCTTAGCTATTACTAACAAGGGTTAACGAAATGGAATTTTAATAGGCTGAATAAGTAAGTAGGCGAGGAATTATGTATTTTTGGATTCGATTCAGTTGCTGTATTTTGCGAGTGAGAAGGGTTAAACCGTGTTAAACAGTTCAATTTTTCTTTGCATAGACTTTTCTATATATCCTTCTGCTATATTGAAAAAACGCCACCCTCCGTATTTTTTCAGAGTGAGCTAATCAGCGCCGTTTTCCACCAAAATGCATGGTTGCCGAAGAACGCCTTAGGCCCGTTATTATAATGTCAGCTTAAACTCTTGAATGACGTTATCGAGTTTAAACCATAAAGCATACCTCGAGTATGGTTTAAGTTTATAGTAAATGTTTAAGGATTGAAAATTGAGGAGGTCAGCCGACACGAAAATTGCATATCCGTTATGTTTCCATATCTGGAAATGCACAAGTACCTAATGTTGAACTAATATACCAAATTAACTTCCAACAATATTAACAACTCACCTGCTATTCTATTTCTTTTCTTTAAATCATATCAATACTTATTGATGAAAAAATATGTTTTCAAATGAGACAACCTATATATTCCTGCATATTTCGACAGAACTTAAAATAACCATTTCAAAAATGTAGCACACTTGATGTTTTGCTTGAAATGCACAGCTTTTAGGTTTCTTCATGTAGACTTTGAAACGCACACTTTGAACTAGTAGGCTGAGGACGAAGCGGCGTTAAAACAGAAAGCAAATGTTTACTAGTAGCTGTCAAATGTCAAAAAAGCTGTCAACTGCAGTAACTGAAACTCATATTTTCAATAAAACTAACAACAACATGGGCCCTTTTCGCCAACCCCTGCTATACATATATCTACGCTTCCTTTACACTACACCTTTTCCAGTTGTATTTCAGAAAGCGTCAATTTAATTTCAGAATAATCACTTGTATTTCAGAAAGTATCAATTGTATTTCAGAATAGTGAGTCGAATTTCAGAAAGCGTCAAATGTATTTCAGAAGAGTTCGATTTCAGAAAGCATCAATTGTATTTCAGAATTGTAAGTTTAATTTCAGAAAGCGTCAATTGTATTTCAGAAAAGTCAACTGAATTTCAGAATTTGTCATTTGAATTTCAGAATTTGTCATTTGAATTTCAGAACATATCATTTGTATACAAATAACGAATTCTGATATTCAATTGACTATTCTGAAATACATTTGACGCTTTCTGATGTTGAACTGACTATTCTGAAATACATTTGACGCTTTCTGATGTTGAACTGACTATTCTGAAATAAATTTGACGCTTTCTGAAATTCAACTCACTATTCTGAAATACAATTGATACTTTCTGAAATACAAGTGACTATTCTGAAATTCAATAGCCGCTTTCTAAAATAAACTTGATGGTTTCTGAAATACAACTGTAGTTGTCCTTTTCAATTCAATCACTCCCTCTTGTTGAAGTTTATCGACTCCAAATATTTCGTATCTTAACCTTCCAAACGCGTCACACTCGCCGAGAAAGTGAAGTGACGTTTCGTCGTCTTCTTCACACTTCTTCTTCATCGATTTTAATGGCCTTAGTTACCAGGACTATCCGGCTAAGTACTCGCACTCTTAGACTCAATCACCTCAAATTTGGTCCACCAAAAAGTGGACCTGAGAAAATCTCATACCCCTTGAGGAATCAGCTGAAATTTGAACAACAACCGTTAAAAATACAACAGTTCAACTCTTCGACGCTGTAGCCACTGAAAGTCCACTGTTATAGTTTCTCTCCACTATAATTTCAATCCTGAATTACTCAAAAACTGTGAAATTAGCTCACATTTATCAACACTCAAATTTTCAAAAAGGATATTGTGAAGTGATAGGGGAAGCTGCCCTACTCCCTTGTATTTTTCACTAATCAATAATTGATATAAAATATTTATATTCTGCTTATTAGAACAAGTAAAGAAGATATGTTCTAGGTTCTGTAATTTTCCACATTAACAATCAGGAGAATCTTCAACATTAACTCTATACAGATGACTATTTAAAAGGCAATGTTCACTTCTCATTCGGCATATTGTAGTTATGGTACTTGCGGCAGGTGGGGTTATCTTCTACACCCATTGTCGATAGATGTCGTTTCAGCCTGTTGTGTCCTGTTAGTACTCCTATGAGGAGTTGCAGTACTTGAAGATCTCTGCCTAGTAGCCACTTTATTGACCTCGATTTACTCGTGGCCGGCCACGAGGTCTTTGGTATGCCTGCAGCCGGTGATATTCCTCCAATAATCTCTTAATGCTTCGTCTGCCCATTCTTCAAGGGCGGACGTAGTCTGGCTTCTTGTTATGCCTAGTACAGGCTCCGGTCTCCAAAGCGGCATCACTGATCCGGCACTGGTGAGTTCGTCAGCCGTCTCATTTCCGGACACCCCTTCATGATCTGAGACCCATGCTAGGTTAACTTCTTTTGATTCGGCTATTTTCTCAAGAGAGCGTCACCACATTCCTGTACCAGTGCTGAGCCCGGTCTGGGGTGGCATCAGATAGCTCTGAGTGCTGCTTGACTGTCCGAGCAGATATAAATCATCTGCTCCGTCCCCTCTTTCACTTCCTGCTTTCCTGCTACGGCCAAAATAGCGAACACTTCGACTTGAAAAACCGTACCGTATTTTCCTAGCGCGTAACTCTCTCGTAAATCTCTTCCTTCCAGGAAAATTCCTGCGCCCGAGGCTTGTTTGTCAGTTAGGCGCGATCCGTCCGTGTAACGTACTAGACTCCCAGGGCGAAACTCTATTGTATCGCCTTCCCATTCTTCTCTACTTGGGATAGTGAGAGTGAACTTCTTATTCCATCTGATTCTATCCTGCGCATTTTTCACAATGAGGGTGGATATAGGAATCTCTTCTTCTACCAATTTTGCGATTTTCGCGTGACCTATCGTTCCTTCTTCGATCACCCAGCTTCCTGAGTCGCGCATTTTCAGGTGGGCCGCCATTGCTTCCTTCTTAATCCAGATTGGAAGCGGCGGTAGCCCCAACATTACCTCTAGTGCTGCTGTTAGTGTAGTCCTCATTACTCCTGTTATTGCCAGGTATGCCATTCTCTGGACTTTAATAAGCTTTAGATCCATTGTGCTGGTTTCTGCGCCAGACCACCACACAGCAGATCCATACTGGATATTTGGTTTTACGACTGCTGAGTACAGCCAGCGCATAATACCGGGGTTAATACCCCACGTTTTCCCAACAACCCTCCTCAATTACCATAGGATTGAAAAGTGTTTGAAAAGTATTATTAACCGCCAACTTAGTTGCGAAGCATCCCTCGTAAGTCCAGGACTTGTATGAGTTTGGAGAACGGGGACCTTAGCTTTTTAAGTGTCATCCGAAGCACTACTCAGCTGGTTATCGTTGAGAGTCCGAAGGATTGAAATCTAGGTAACAAGAATGTTCGGTTGGTCACCTATCTCCTCCCGCTAAACGATACTATAGAAATAAATAAATATTTCCAATAGCCGCCGGGATTTGAACCGTTTAGGCCCATAGACCAGCGCCTTTGCGCACTCGGCGACCAACCCAGTTGCTACCGACTTTTGCACAACCCTATAAACGTGTGGTCTCCATGAAAGTCTGGAATGCAGAACCACTCCCAGGTATTTGACTTGTTGAACTAACTCCAACTCTTTGCCAAACATCGTGGGTGGATCGAAACCGTCCTTATTCCTCCGTTTGGTGAACAGTATCATCTCTTGTTTTTGTCGGATTCACAGAGAGCCCTCCTCACCTCACGATTATCCTGCAGGCTACCTGCATACCGTCGCAGACGACTCTCAAGAATCGCCCGCTGACAAGGACTAGTCCATCGTCAGCGTATGCTTGTGCCTCAAATTCTTCATCTGTGAGTTTTCACTGGAGTTCATCCATAACTAGGTACCACAGGTGAGGAGAATGTCAACTTTCTTGGGGACAGTCCTCCTCCACTACAGCACTATACTATATCAACTACTAAGAAACAGATTACCATATTCCATTTTTCATCATTCTCATTGCAAATGTATTTGAGAACAATGAATAAAAACCACGAACTGAGGAGCGCCTTTACTGCTTGAATCAAAAATTGAGATCAACCAGTAAACATGTGCTGAAATTTCATGGTTTGATTTTCATTTTATCGGAAGTTATTTGAAGAGTTTTGAGAAATCCAAAGGCACTTTATCATTGCCACTTTTTCACAAAATCTCCGAATAAGTTTTCATTTTGAAGAAACTAGGTTTTTTATATGGCATGAAACGAAGTACACTCTGTATGACAGCAATGAAAATTCAGGTGCTTATTGTGAATTCAAGCAAGAAACTTGTCTAGTGAAATTCTATAAATTGGACATCAGCATGAATAGTCCTGTTCACTAATGTCTACTTCTAGTCCACAGTTCACTACTCTAAATCTAAATTGGTTTCCTTCTGTTTACATTATAATTCGATTATAAGTGGTTAAGTATATTTGGTAACCTTTCTTTGTGCATTTGGCATATAATATGTAAATATTATTTTGATAGTGATTACCTCGATGATAACACTTATTTTATGAACACCACCTATATACATATTTATATGTATGAGTTTGAAATAACAAACAATACAAAAACAAAGAAAGGGTGTCCCCTTTCAATACTGATTTGAGAAGAAAAGTCCGTGATATTCATAAATCCTTGGACCATATTACAGGAGTACTTACCCACATGAAAATGCCATCAAGGTGTCACTAAATTGTAACAGTACTTTCTCTCGGTGAGGAAAAGGAAATCTATCAAGCATTGCTTTGTCAACTTTAATGCTCTATATAACTTATCCTAGTTGTCCACAAATCTATAATCTTCCTATGTGATCAAGGAACTTCATTTTGTCAATCTATTGTGTATATCACTCAAGTGGAAAATAATATGTTTGTAAAATATTTGATAGGAATTCTACCAGCATATAAATAAACACAATATTAATGCAAACATATGGGCAATGCATTATAAAATAAAAGTGAATTGCGATATAACCGGGACCTTACTAGTCAATAAGGAAGTGACTCAT
Organism: Chrysomela aeneicollis; assembly: GCA_029955515.1. Taxonomy (NCBI): domain Eukaryota; kingdom Metazoa; phylum Arthropoda; class Insecta; order Coleoptera; family Chrysomelidae; genus Chrysomela; species Chrysomela aeneicollis. The sequence goes on along the minus strand of JARUHQ010000011.1, from coordinate 12,883,782 downwards.
TTTGAGGGAGGTTCTAACTATAAATGAATCCAAGTGTTTTTCTTCCTTGAAATTGTTCAGAAGGTTCTAGTGGTATTGAAAATCGAATCAATAATTATGTTTGTTTTGGAAAAAGACTGCGTATCTTGACAGATCAGAGTCTTTAAAGTTCATCAATAAAAGCAGGAAGTTGAGTTTTATTTAGACATGTCAGTGGAAATCTTGGAAATTATATATTCCATGATTATATTGTATTGGACCTCGAAAGTGATTATAAACACTCTGCAACGTTTGATTCACAACCATGTTAAAAAAAACTATTTTCTCTGCTAATTTGCTAAATACATTTCATTACATATATTAAATGTCAAATGTAAAGGCCAACAAACTATCAAATACAGATCAAAGCATACTAGAGCATAGCACTCACCTTAGGAGCACAGAAACACTGTATACCATCACATTAAATAAAAAAAGTAAACTTTTATAAATAATAGTACTCAAAATAATTTATTACGATAAAATATTCAATAAAATGGCGAAACGAAACACCCAGCATCGAAGTAACTAACTCACTGTTGCCACACCCCACTTTGCTTAGAGCCCGATCCACAACTCAAATTTCGTAACCATAAATTTCCCTAGATTCTAGTATGGGCCCGTTCCGATTCACGCAGTGACTGCATGGATTGCATAGGCGCATGAAGTCGTTTCTTTTCGCATTTGCTGCTGATGCATATCAGTGAAACGGAACGATTGTCAGTGCCGTCACTGCCGTCAGTGGTTGTCAGAAAGTTGACCGGTGTGAATCTAGCAGACCCGGTCAGCGGCTAAAATCTCCGAAGACACCCGAAAGTTCAGTAGCGTTTTCCGGGATTTTTTCGGGCAATACATGTACATGATGATAATAATATTAATTTTAATGATTCGTTTATAATAAATATGTTTGCTATCATTCTGAATTTATTATCAAGACCGATACTGTTATCAATACTCTTTCTTTTGACGCAAGGGACAATGTTTTCAAAGAATAATTGCTACCCTGACGATATTCAACCCTCACATAAACAAATTAATTGCGGGGGTTGGCTCAGGACTATCAACATGGGATATGATAGAAACAATTTATTTTGACCTATACAACAATGTTATCAAGAGATAATCACTACCTCAACCCGCCAAGTATTATTTTTCACGATGTTCAACCCTTATAAAGACAAATTAATTGCGGGGGTTGGCTCAGGACTATCAACATGGGATATGGTAGAAACGCTTTATTTTGACCTATACAACAATGTTATCAAGAGATAATCACTACCTCAACCCGCCAAGTATTATTTTTCACGATGTTCAACCCTTATAAAGACAAATTAATTGCGGGGGTTGGCTCAGGACTATCAACATGGGATATGGTAGAAACGCTTTATTTTGACCTATACAACAATGTTATCAAGAGATAATCACTACCTCAACCCGCCAAGTATTATTTTTCACGATGTTCAACCCTTATAAAGACAAATTAATTGCGGGGGTTGGCTCAGGACTATCAACATGGGATATGGTAGAAACGCTTTATTTTGACCTATACAACAATGTTATCAAGAGATAATCACTACCTCAACCCGCCAAGTATTATTTTTCACGATGTTCAACCCTTACCTTTACGAATTAATTGCGGGGGTTGGCTCAGGACTATCAACATGGGATATGGTAGAAACACTTTATTTCAACCTATACAACAATGTTATCGAGAGATAATCACTACCTCAACCCGCCAAGTATTATTTTTCACGATGTTCAACCCTTACCTTTACGAATTAATTGCGGGGGTTGGCTCAGGACTATCAACATGAGATATGGTAGAAACACTTTATTTTGACCTATACAACAATGTTATCAAGAGATAATCACTACCTCAACCCGCCAAGTATTATTTTTCACGATGTTCAACCCTTACCTTTACGAATTAATTGCGGGGGTTGGCTCAGGACTATCAACATGGGATATGATAGAAACAATTTATTTTGACCTATACAACAATGTTATCAAGAGATAATCACTACCTCAACCCGCCAAGTATTATTTTTCACGATGTTCAACCCTTACCTTTACGAATTAATTGCAGGGGTTGGCTCAGGACTATCAACATGGGATATGGTAGAAACACTTTCCCTAATAGCACACATTGTTCCCGGAACGTACGATTAATTTCCCATATAAGTCGCAATGTCCCGGCCTTCTATGGGATATGCACGGAACATTCCACAGAGGATGCTCCCGGAACATACACGCAGAATCATTCCGGAAACATATTCTTCTTGTCCTAGATTGTCAAGTTGATTATTCCCCAAAAAATCGATTGAAGATTTTTGTATTGGGTTTATGCATAGAAATCATATACTGGGTTTATGACTCAATTCGATTATTTTCGTTACATGAAAACAGTTTGAAATTTTTTAACGAAATTCAAATTTCAACATTTTGATGAGTTGTTCAAACAAAATCCGCTGATATCGAATCGAACATAGTATCATTGCCTTTTTTTCATCATCATTTTATATCATTTATGTATCATTATTTGCATAAACACTAAGATGGCAACGCGTTGACGTCAGTTGAAAGGATTACGTTCAGAATAGGAAACTGGCCAACTTCTACAATAGTTGAATAGTGACTGACAAACTGACAACTGACAAGCGATTATGATCTTCACTATTTACATTCTTTATTGTTATATCCAGTATTGTGAATTTTGCTCGATATATTACCATTGTTTACTTGAAATTTTTTATAATAATTATGATGGTTTAATGAACTAATGAACTTCATTCCAGCCTAACTCAACCAAAACCGGGTATGGCTGGAAATAAAAGTTGGTATATATTGAAGAAATCATCCAATTCACTCATGTGATATATTATTTCAGCAATGATTTTCCTGTATATTTTGAACATGGTGGAAATATTTTGAATCTGTTCTGGTACTCTTGTGGATCAGATCCATTAACCTACTTGTTGAAGCAGAAGAACAAGTTCCTGTTGTGATATTGTGAAGCATTCTAATCTTTTTACCTGACTGAGTGGCCTTCAACTTGTAAGTATTATCCTATAATTCTTGCTAAACAGATATTGACTCAAATTCTATGAGTTGTACCTAGAAAGCAAGTCCTAAGTTCCAAATATTATTTTGTTCTTATGTGTTTTTCAGTTGAATCTCAGAGGAATATAGAGCAAAATAACCAGCCTTTGTGAAAATCCGTGATAAAGTTATGTGTGGAAGATGGAGTACCTTTAGCAACGAAGTGCAGAGTGAATCCAGTTGAACATAAACTTTCCTCCAACCTTTGAGGAGCCACAGCAAGTTATTGTGAACAGTGAGTATTACAATTTTTGAATCTTAAATTCAGCCTGAAATATGTGTTTGTTTTTCAGTGAACTTTGAAGAATATATCATCTACATTCAGAGATAATCCAGAGGTTTGAATATGATTGAAGTTGAGAAACACCAGGGCTAGCTGAAAATTGTTTTATGTCAACACAGTTCATGCCAATTTCACTGAATTATCTGTATCATTAGTATTATTATGTACCAATAAATTTGCAAATAGTAATGTCGTGTTTCACTTCTTTGAAAAGTCAGTACCTACTATGAAGTAAGCAAAAAATATATTTGTCCCAAATATGTTCCCCAATGACGTTCCGAGAATGTTCCAATGGAACATTCCTGGAGCGTACAATTTGTCCACAGCGGATTTACCGGGAATGTCCCCGGAATATAATGCGACTTTACGCGACATTCCCGGAACATTTCTATTGTCGCAAGGGGACATTTCCGGAATATTTTGGGAATACATTTGTGCTATTAGGGATTATTTCAACCTATACAACAATGTTATCGAGAGATAATCACTACCTCAACCCGCCAAGTATTATTTTTCACGATGTTCAACACTTATATAGCCAAATTATACTCTTATTGAATCAAATATGCTTATCCTTGAGTTTGGTCTGATAAAATATACCCCTTCTTCAGAAATTACGCGGCACATCTTCAGAATATTTATATATTATTGCACATAATTTCATATTCCATATTACTAGATCACAGGAAATCTGAATTATTATTTATATAAAGAATATATTGCACATAATTTCACATTACTAGATCACAGGAAATCTGAATTATTATTTATATAAAGAATATATTGCACATCATTTCACATTACTTCCTCACAGGAAATAGGATTCAAAAGTATATTGCATATAATTTCGTATTACTACATCAAAGGAAATAGGTATTGTTATTCATATGAAAAATATATATATTGCACATGACTTTGCATGACTAGATCACAGGAGATAAATATAAAAAAAGTATAAATTGCACATCATTTTCCATTACTAGACGATACGGCATTTTTCGAGGCATACTGATTGATATAGAAAACAACTCTTATGATATTACCTTCATCAACATACATTGTAGATTGTAGGAGCGGTCGTCGTTAAGGCTATGCAGCCTCTCAAGCACCTCGACCTATTAGGTCTCATGTGAGTAAAAATCAATCATACATATATTTTATACAATTTTGTATTCGGTGATTATATGGATGATTAATTCAACGGCAGGCATAGTATCCAGAGGTCATCCCATTTTTTTCTTTCCTCTCATTGGAGCACCATACATGAAAAAACTATCTAAACAACTTCAAAACAAAAGCATCAAAAACGTACGATAAATCAAACATTCAAAAACAATAATAAACACAAAAGAGTCACAAAATAATGTCGCAAGATTATTCAAACACGATGTATCATATTCGTTATGAGAGAATAACGAAGGAAATTTTCGAAACATGAACATACTCTTATTATTTTCATCATGTAACCTACAAGTATTTAAATTTTCTCACAAATTATGCCCGTTTCATCATTATAGTTTCAGTTCTGTTAAGAAGAAGAAGAAGAAGAAAAAGTTATTATTGATGCCACGATGGCACTGCGCGAAGTAAGAAATTGTTTATATTGGTCTCCTACAAGTCTTAAACTTTCGAAAGTTGTTTTGCAACTAAGTCGGCGGTTAAAGCACTTTTAAAACAGTTCTAAGACATTTTTCTTAAGGAGAAATATGAAAGTGTATGAATCTTTTTCAAATCACTGACTACTAGTTTTACAGATTCTAAGATAAAAATCTAAATTCATATATCTACGACTTGTGCTTGACGCCATTTTATCTATATAACCGAAATGTTCATAAAAATATTTAGTAGATTTTAAACCAGATGATCCGTTGTTGTTCCGCCTTGTATGTTCCAAATTTAAATTCAAAAATTTGAAATATCCCAGTAGAGTTCATTCGTTGATCAGGAGGAATATTAAAGAGGTTGAATCTTTTTTTAACTCAATGAATACTCGATCATCAGATTCTAACAAAAAAAATAAAGATTTTATCAGCAATCGAAAAAGAGAGGATACCAAGTAACAATTTAAAGTCATACCGGTCCCAATGTAATGTTTCTTATAAAAGGATTTGCCAGGCATTGGGAATTTTTCACAAAAATGAACGGAAAAGGCTTCAAATATATTATTATTTCAAAAAATATTTGGAAAATAGTGAATCAATCAATGTCGATATTAACCGCTTCGAAGATAATATCGTCAACAAGTTCCACTCCCAAATCGCAATTATTAGTATACGATAAAAACAAGAAAGATTATCCTGAGCCAACCCCCGCAATTAATTTGGCTATATAAGGGTTGAACATCGTGAAAAATAATACTTGGCGGGTTGAGGTAGTGATTATCTCTCGATAACATTGTTGTATAGGTTGAAATAAAGTGTTTCTACCATATCCCATGTTGATAGTCCTGAGCCAACCCCCGCAATTAATTTGGCTATATAAGGGTTGAACATCGTGAAAAATAATACTTGGCGGGTTGAGGTAGTGATTATCTCTCGATAACATTGTTGTATAGGTTGAAATAAAGTGTTTCTACCATATCCCATGTTGATAGTCCTGAGCCAACCCCCGCAATTAATTCGTAAAGGTAAGGGTTGAACATCGTGAAAAATAATACTTGGCGGGTTGAGGTAGTGATTATCTCTTGATAACATTGTTGTATAGGTCAAAATAAATTGTTTCTATCATATCCCATGTTGATAGTCCTGAGCCAACCCCCGCAATTAATTTGGCTATATAAGGGTTGAACATCGCAAAAAAATATACTTGGCGGGTTGAGGTAGTGATTATCTCTTGATAACATTGTTGTATAGGTTGAAATAAAGTGTTTCTACCATATCCCATGTTGATAGTCCTGAGCCAACCCCCGCAATTAATTCGTAAAGGTAAGGGTTGAACATCGTGAAAAATAATACTTGGCGGGTTGAGGTAGTGATTATCTCTTGATAACATTGTTGTATAGGTCAAAATAAAGTGTTTCTACCATATCTCATGTTGATAGTCCTGAGCCAACCCCCGCAATTAATTCGTAAAGGTAAGGGTTGAACATCGTGAAAAATAATACTTGGCGGGTTGAGGTAGTGATTATCTCTTGATAACATTGTTGTATAGGTCAAAATAAAGTGTTTCTACCATATCTCATGTTGATAGTCCTGAGCCAACCCCCGCAATTAATTCGTAAAGGTAAGGGTTGAACATCGTGAAAAATAATACTTGGCGGGTTGAGGTAGTGATTATCTGTTGATAACATTGTTGTATAGGTCAAAATAAAGCGTTTCTACCATATCTCATGTTGATAGTCCTGAGCCAACCCCCGCAATTAATTTGTCTTTATAAGGGTTGAACATCGTGAAAAATAATACTTGGCGGGTTGAGGTAGTGATTATCTCTTGATAACATTGTTGTATAGGTCAAAATAAATTGTTTCTATCATATCCCATGTTGATAGTCCTGAGCCAACCCCCGCAATTAATTTGGCTATATAAGGGTTGAACATCGCAAAAAAATATACTTGGCGGGTTGAGGTAGTGATTATCTCTTGATAACATTGTTGTATAGGTTGAAATAAAGTGTTTCTACCATATCCCATGTTGATAGTCCTGAGCCAACCCCCGCAATTAATTTGGCTATATAAGGGTTGAACATCGTGAAAAATAATACTTGGCGGGTTGAGGTAGTGATTATCTCTCGATAACATTGTTGTATAGGTTGAAATAAAGTGTTTCTACCATATCCCATGTTGATAGTCCTGAGCCAACCCCCGCAATTAATTCGTAAAGGTAAGGGTTGAACATCGTGAAAAATAATACTTGGCGGGTTGAGGTAGTGATTATCTCTTGATAACATTGTTGTATAGGTTGAAATAAAGTGTTTCTACCATATCCCATGTTGATAGTCCTGAGCCAACCCCCGCAATTAATTCGTAAAGGTAAGGGTTGAACATCGTGAAAAATAATACTTGGCGGGTTGAGGTAGTGATTATCTCTTGATAACATTGTTGTATAGGTCAAAATAAAGTGTTTCTACCATATCTCATGTTGATAGTCCTGAGCCAACCCCCGCAATTAATTCGTAAAGGTAAGGGTTGAACATCGTGAAAAATAATACTTGGCGGGTTGAGGTAGTGATTATCTCTTGATAACATTGTTGTATAGGTCAAAATAAAGTGTTTCTACCATATCTCATGTTGATAGTCCTGAGCCAACCCCCGCAATTAATTCGTAAAGGTAAGGGTTGAACATCGTGAAAAATAATACTTGGCGGGTTGAGGTAGTGATTATCTCTTGATAACATTGTTGTATAGGTCAAAATAAAGCGTTTCTACCATATCCCATGTTGATAGTCCTGAGCCAACCCCCGCAATTAATTTGTCTTTATAAGGGTTGAACATCGTGAAAAATAATACTTGGCGGGTTGAGGTAGTGATTATCTCTTGATAACATTGTTGTATAGGTCAAAATAAAGCGTTTCTACCATATCCCATGTTGATAGTCCTGAGCCAACCCCCGCAATTAATTTGTCTTTATAAGGGTTGAACATCGTGAAAAATAATACTTGGCGGGTTGAGGTAGTGATTATCTCTTGATAACATTGTTGTATAGGTCAAAATAAAGCGTTTCTACCATATCCCATGTTGATAGTCCTGAGCCAACCCCCGCAATTAATTTGTCTTTATAAGGGTTGAACATCGTGAAAAATAATACTTGGCGGGTTGAGGTAGTGATTATCTCTTGATAACATTGTTGTATAGGTCAAAATAAATTGTTTCTATCATATCCCATGTTGATAGTCCTGAGCCAACCCCCGCAATTAATTTGTTTATGTGAGGGTTGAATATCGTCAGGGTAGCAATTATTCTTTGAAAACATTGTCCCTCGCGTCAAAAGAAAGAGTATTGATAACAGTATCGGTCTTGATAATAAATTCAGAATGATAGCAAACATATTTATTATAAACGAATCATTAAAATTAATATTATTATCATCATGTACATGTATTGCCCGAAAAAATCCCGGAAAACGCTACTGAACTTTCGGGTGTCTTCGGAGATTTTAGCCGCTGACCGGGTCTGCTAGATTCACACCGGTAGAAAGTTGTCAGTGTCAGAAATCGCAAATTTTTATCAATTCTACGAAAAATGTGTGATAAATGCATAATTATACTGAAATTAGTGAAATTTATCAATTCAAATTCATTATCGAAGTGATGAGGACGATGGGGTGCAAAAGATCCGGAATTGAGCTAACGTACCTCTATAGAAGGACTGAGGACTGGTTTTGTTCCAATGTGAACATCAATGGAATTATACAGAAAGTATCCAACTGGATTTTTATATTAATGCAGTATGTATAATAATACCTACAAAATGTTTATAGGAAAAACACCATTGCCGAAGTTTACAGAATATTGCATTCTAATATAAAGCAAATATTCCAATGTTGGACTGAAGAAAAGAATACATGGATCTTGTTGAAAAATGGATCAGAGCAGATTAAGGTGCATGGATACATAATTATCTGACTAAAGAAATGCCCATTTACATTGTGTTGTGATATCCATGACCCATGAATATTGTCGGAAAAGAGGTGGAAATCAATGGGGAAGATGCATTTTATTTAGTAGCAGGTAGGGAAGATTGATCATTATTTTATTCACACATAATATAACAATTTATTTTTCAGTATTCATACTACTTGGATCATAAATGTTCTAGGACATACAAAATCTGTTCAGATTTTGCTATAAATAGGTATCAAGAAGGAGCCTTTAATGTAGTGGGAGCTGTAGACAAAAATTTAAACTTTGTTACTATGAAATGATCAATAAACTACCTTATAAATGCTTTTACTTACATTATTTAGCAGCAAAAGTTTACATGAAAGCTCAAATATTATTAGCTGGTGATAATTTCCAATATCAGTTAGGATATTTGATCTTAGAAACAAGAAAACAATTTTAAATAAGCATTTTTATTGTTCTTGAATGTACAAATAGTTGAAATATATCATTGATGGAGCCTTGGGGCTTGAAACATCATTTCATCATATCTCATGATTATCTTCAAATAACACCCCACTAATCTTCCTATGCTGAAATTCCTGAGGCTTGAAATAATGTAAAAATATGATTTTTCATCGCAAACCTGGGTTCTTTCTGAGTATAAAAATATATCAATGCATTCCTTGGACAACTGGACAGACATATTTCCACCGTTTTTATTTCCGCACTTCTGGTGAATCAGTGTATTTCAAATATTCTGGAATTCTGACGTGCTCTACATAAACACACATTTGCAGAGTTCATTTTCCATTGGCATGACTCATTTCATGTGAGAGGTTGCCTTAGAGCTGAAGTTTGTTCTACATCACACATAAGCGGAGCTCTGTATCCTAGACCAAAGAATATTGCCTAGACCTCGGCTTCTCCCTCTTTCATGGGTATGATTTCATCACTGTTGTACTTACTCAATCTTGGACGAGTAGTGGTCATCAAAAACTCCGTTTACTGATGATTATCGGTGGTGTATGAACCATATGAACCCTCTGCTGAAGGTTTCTATGAATCAATAAAACTCGAAGTATTACCTGTTTTGCCTTGTATAAACGTTGTTCGAAGTTCGTTTTGTAAATGACCACATTGTATAATGGATACATACAGGAAATAATTGTATTATGACAATAATTCGGTATTGTTTATTTTTGCGAATAATACCTAACCTAAAGGTTATAAAAGTGACAGATGCCTGACGTGCAGCAAAACTGCCTCTGGTATTTTGGAGAAGCAGTTCATGCACCGGAAGTGGGCGGAGCCATGCACTGTTGATGCAGTAAATTGCGTGAATCGGAACGCTAACCATGCGCTTGCTGCGCATAATGCATGAATCGGAACGGGCACTATGTGTTCTAGTCCTGTCCCTGTCCGAGTCCCACTCCGAGTCCGAGTCCGGCTCATCATAGGCCCAGTTCATTGCTAAGCGATTTAGGCTTCAGCGTGAAAAATGCAATTTTGTGATTGGTCTAATTCAAATCAGTTTGTCATTCGATTAAAACACTGCCTGTGACACTGCATTTTTGACCGCTATTATTATCGACAAAGCCAAAATCGCCTAGCAATAAACTGGGCTTAAGGGCTCACTGAAATATCATTTATTAGTGGTCCGCCGGCTGTCGCTGTCTATAAGCAACAAGCAACCACAACTACCACAAGTCAGCTTCCAACCTCAATCCTTGACTTCTGTCAGAGATCTTCTGTTCACATGTTTTCTACATATGTAGTTAACGGTTAACGCCATAAAGCACACAGACATCCTTGATCACAGACCACAGACACTACAGATTTACCCATAGATCATATGCTTACGCTAGATACGATATCCAGGTCACTAAGGGTATATGTTCTGTGACTTCTGTGTCCACTGTCCAGGTTATTTGTTTGGTGGTCAGAGGGGGTTTAGTTAATCTTAACTTACGCTCGATTTGAAAGCCTAAATCCTAAGCTTAGCTTAAAAGTGTACGGCGAATACGGCCGTTAGCCATTGATTGGTCGTTTTGACCATACATATGTGCATAGATCTTATAACGCTAGATCTGACATCATGTAGTATTTGTTTGGTATCAGACTTATCTCTGGTACTATGATCACGTGGTACAACACATTTGTATTTATTGATTATATGGTGTTATACCACGTGATATCAGGTCTGTTCGCTGTTTATGCATGAAATTTATATTGTACACTACATTTTCTTACAACCACTGGTCGTTGTAGATGAGTGTAGTGAAGTAGAGTGTAATTAGTTCAACATCTGTTCGGTGCTTTTATTCTGCTTTATGGAATCCTAGGATTTTGATTTGGAGGTTATGCTTATAATTATTTTGTATTTATTTGTTGCTTGTGAATCTTTTTTGAATGTATCAAAAATGCACAGTGATGATGAAATAATAAAGAATATCATTGCGAATTCGGACGATGAATTGTTGACAATTTTTTTGATGCTTTCGTAAATGGTGACAAAAGATTCCCGGGTAACAAATATAACCGCATTACGTACTTTGTCGAAGAAGTTTTCAAAATATATCATTATATACATCTATAACTTCATATTATCCAATATCCATTTGCACTACACTTATCACACCTTCTCTAAATCGATTGTAACAACTGTTTTTTTCGTGCTACAACATTTTAACAACGAACATAGTGTAAGTGTAAACGGGAAATCACCGAACGGTATCAGTGTTACACAATCTACTATTTTGTACAATAGTGTAGTTAATGGAGACACAGCGAACAGACCTATCATAGTACTTTTTCTTGCAGACCCCTCTAAAGGCTGGTTCATTTGAACTTTTTTGCGGATTTTTTCATATTATTCATGATATCACGATACCATAGAATGCATAAATCATTAGTGTTGTATGGTGTTGTAAGAATATCAAGTAATATTTATAATTTTCCGATTCACATCAATTTTGCGAAATTCGTATGAGCATGAACCTATGAACCTATCTTAATGCCGGATCTAGCGTAAGCATATGTGATCTAAGGATTTACCATGCCATATGCCTGGGAACCTAACCTCACTTTTCAAATTTGAAACTTGTAAGCACATAAGGTAGTTTTTCTACTTTTTCTCTTGTTGTCCTGACAGTCCTGCCCTGCCTGACTCCCTGGTTAAATATAATCACATAAGGCCGTATAAAGAAAAACGAGTTGTCCACATTTTAAATAAGTTGATTTTTAATAACAATGGATGAAGATAGTGATAATTTCCAATTATCAGATGAAGAAATAGATGATAAGAAACACGAAAAATTACTGACTGATGTTCTGAACCTGAATAAAAGACAGCATCTCAAAAAACCATCTCGCACAGAACCAAGGACTCACATTTCCGAATTCACATTAGCAAAGTCTCTGGGTGAATCTAAAGACTTAGTTCATATAAACGATCTGACTAGACTATTGGGAAGTCGAAAAAAATATGGGCAGATATCTCAAAAAGTGAAGTCCACGAGTAGTAAAAGTAAGACTTTACCAAAACCTTTGGATAAACATCAGGCTGAACGTATTAAGAGAATTGTTAATTATGAGAAATCCAGATTACAACTAGATAGGTGGGAGGCACTGGTAACTTCAAATAGAGCTGCCTCAAATTTGTCATTTCCCCTGGACAGCATTGAGAAGGTGAAAATTGAGGAGAAAAAAGCTGAGATATATCCTTCAACTTGGAGGATCAAATCCAATCTACAAATCGAATTAGAAAAACTAGAACCAAAGGTTGAGGAGTATCACATAAAAGATGATGAAAATAAAGAGTTTCCCTTAACATTGGAAGAATTGAAAGAGAGACGAAAAGAGTCTGCTAAATTGAGAGCTCATCAGAGTTACAAAGAAGCTAAGGCAAGGCGTCAAAATAAGATCAAAAGTAAAAAATACCACAGAATTCAGAGAAGAGAAAAAATCAAAGAGAAGCTCAGGCAGTTTGAGGAACTTCAAAAAACTAACCCAGAAGAAGCTTTAAGAAAGTTGGAGGACATTGAAAAAGCTAGAGCTGAAGAAAGGTTCAGTTTGAGACATAAGGGAACAGGACAATGGGCAAAGAGTAAGCAAGTCAGAGCCAAATATGATAAAGAAGTAAGTTAATTTTTGGTGCATAATATTGTTAATTTTCATAGATATCACCAATACCTTAAGAAATCTCAAAATCTATTATAGCAATATTTGGTCACCCTCTACCCTGAAGTTAATACCATTCCAAAATATCTGATGAAATTTCTTCCATCTATGAATTATTGGTTTTTACAATAATTTCTCAAAGATGTATTATATTAGTCAGACATAATTATTGTGAATTTTTCAAGGTGTTTAACTGGTATTTGAATGAACATGGACAGTTTGGGTAAAGATTTTGAAACTGTTTTTTTGCCTGAACTTGTAAGTAGAGGTACTGGGTAATATGCATGCAAGATCTTAATTTTTTGTGCTGTTGTTATTGAGGAAATCTGTAGGAAATACATCTACACTTCCATATAAAAAACTCATTACTGTTGTTGACTATAGTACATTTTCAAATATTTCAACTAAGGTACCCTATGGAGGATCAGATATGAAGATGAAATTCAAAGAGAGATAAAATTCTTGCATCAGAAGCAAACAATATTTTGATAAATAGGACAATTTTTCTACTGCTATTTGAAATTGTGCACTGCAAAAACAAGATGTCACCAAAAAATTTTATTAATAGGTATCCATCATAATTTTCAAGATCACTTATCATTTCACTATCATCAGTGATTGGAAGGAGAATGAAATAGTCTTGGAACCCGAAAACCCCATGCCAATTTTGAATAAGTATACTTAATTAGATCATTATCACAAACTTTCCTCAATATCAGAATGAAATATACAATGGCATCTTCTATCCAAAAAAATGCTGAACTAATAATGTTGTAAAGTAGGAACTATGTTTGGATTTATGTTTGAATTTGGCAATCTGCAACCCATTTCATATATCAAGGTAATCTTCAAGCTGAAGTTGCACTGTTTTCATTGTTTGAAATAAAACAGAAGCATGAATAAACAACTATCGACAAAAAATCACAATTTTCAAATTAAAATCATTCTCAATACATACTTCAATCCTATCTGAGTTCACTTACCAAATATGGGTTCTCAAAGTGAACTGTTTGAATACAGCCGTTTGCACCAATGAATTTAAGTATAGCTTAATGGTGCTAAAGACAAAAGTGACGCTTGAAATGACATACGAACATTACACTGCATCCAAAACCAAGGATATTAAACTATAATATCATTGATCCAAAACAACCCTCAAAGATAAGTGGTCAATTTTCCAGGTTTAAATTAAACTTAACCATTACATTAAGGTGACAATCAGGTGACACGTTCGCACGTTCCTGTTAGAGAAAACATCAATCTTTGCATACACTGTTTCGAAAACAAAGTTATATTCAACGACAATTTGGACATAAATAAATTAATTATTTTGATTTTGAAGAAGGACAATAATTTAACATTTGTCTGATGTAGTTATGCTGAAGGAGGCACATAATCTTCCGAATTAGCTGTTTTGTATAGTTTCCATTTGTATGATCTTGTAGTAGGTATAAGCTAGTTATGCTGTTTCGGTATAATTATCTTGTTATTATCAGAACTCTTCTCAATATCAATATTGATTCAATATTATAGGTTCACTGTCATCATGTTAAGAATTCATAAAATAATGTTATTTCCATTTTTGGGTGCAGATCTTTCAGCCTAAAACATTATGTTTTATGTGTTTTCTTCACTGTAAGAGTTTGATTTACCTTTATGTTCAGATGCGCATCTAATGAATTATGTATACTATATACAGTTTTTTATTAACTAGAGACAGTGACTTTTGGTTTAGGAGGAGGCCCGTCACCATCCTAGAATTATCTGGCAATCTTCTCTCGCAGTATCTTTTTCTTTAGAAGTTAATCTGCATTGTTTTTTTTCTTTTATTTATATCTGTCCATTTTGCAAGGATGCTCAATGATGAATATGTTCCTCGTTGAGACGTATAATTAGGACCATTTGTCTTTTCTCGATGGTCGTCTGAATTGTTTGTATGAAAGTATCTTCTAAATTCAAATTCCAAAACTCGCAAAAAAAAATTCCAGCAAATTACTGACATTTAGATATGTGAAATTTCAATTAGATATTGGTTAAGAATAAACAGAAGGATATATTTTTACATACAAATTTGTTAATTTTGTTCTAGAGTCGAAAGGTTTTGGCTCAACAACTAGCCATAAGCAGAGACTTAACGCAAAAAATTAAAGCAGTGGATAGTGAATCAGATGAAGAAGCTATTGAATCTGCAGGAAAGAGTTTGGATAATCATACTGATGTAACTAATCCTTGGGTCAGTGGAATAAAACCAAGTAAAGATCTGGTCGATTTTGTAAGTGGCTACCGAAAATTTTGGAATGAAAAAAATAAAGACGAAAATAACAAAGATGAAAAGAAAAGTGAATCAGTGAATTATGTAGTCAAAGTTCAGAATAATGATGAAGGTAATATTGTAGACAAAAATGATGTGAATGTTTCTTCAAAGAGAGTAAAAAACCTAAAAAAGTTAGTGACAAAAGAGGACAGATCAAAACCGAAAGTTTCTATGGAACAGAATAATTCCTTCAGTACTTCAGAGTGGGATGTAAGCTTTCAGAATAGTAGTGAAACGGATTTTGAAGATGTGTTTGATAAACTGCAAGAAACAATTGATAAAAAATTGAAACAGAAACTAATTGTGATTGAAGGAAAAAATAATAAGAAAAAAAATCAAAAATCCAGACAGAAAACAATAAGTCCATCCAAGCAAAAGATTGATTTATCAATCCCTTCAAAGAGAAAGATAGCTATTGTGGATGAGGAAATGATGGAACTACCAAGAAATGATGAGAATGGTGGTACAGAGGCAGGCAATGCAGAACTTATTGCTCTCAAAAATTTGTTAGACACCAAAGAAAAAGATCAGGAAGTCCCTAACATCAATCCAAATCAATTCATTCAACCTAAGAAGACCAATATCCATTCTGCAATACCTGATATCCTAACCAATGTAGATGAAGAAGATAGCCCTCAACAGAGGGATATCATACTGGAAGCTTTCGAAGATGATGATATTGCTGTAGACTTTGAAAAAGAGAAAGCTGATGAAATTGGGAAGGATACTCCAAAAGACATTGATTTGAACCTGCCTGGTTGGGGTAGTTGGGCAGGTGGCAACATAGACCACACTAAGAGGAAAAGGAAACGATTCATAATCAAGATGCCTGCTAAAATGCCCAGGAGAGATGAAAATAAGGGATCACTAATAATAAGTGAGAAAGCTCAAGCTAAAATCAAGCCTCTATTGGTGTCAGAGGTTCCTTTTCCTTTCAAGAGTGTTAAAGATTATGAGGCTAGCATCAGGGCTCCTATTGGTAACACTTTTGTGCCAGAGACTGCTTTCAGAAAACTTATTGAACCGACTGTCACAACGAAAATGGGTGCTATAATTGAACCTATAAATAGGGGTATTCTGGTGGGAACTAAGAAATTTTAATTAGGTTTATTTATATTAGTTTTTATATTATATCCTGATAATAAAGATATTTGTCATCAAAAGCATCTTATTTTGGTTCAGTTTGGCATGGTATCAGGTAGGAAAAATATAATTTCCAATTTTATCCAAATATACAATTTCAAACTCAACATCACCTACTTTTAGATCATCAGTGAAATACATTATTACAATAGCAATGTTGCAGATACGTTTTTGATAATCTTTTACCAAGAAATACTTTGTGGTCAAAACAACCAAGGCCATAGATGGGGGTAGAGGGGATACTGCCTGTTTCAAGAATGCTTAGGACGGTCAACGCTTCAGATGTAAAACATTTTCATTTAGGATTCTGCCCATATCCCCATTTCAAAAATGTCGACGTTGCAATGTATCATTCGATAGGGGGTCAAATTTAGGGATGACATTTGCACAATGCATGATGTTATTATTTCATAATCCAAAATCTGACTTGTCTATTTTTTATAAATATGCAGTTTTCGTTTAAAATCACAGTTAAATATATTCAGGATGATTGAGAAAGACTCGCCCGTTATTCAACCACTTGCACCTAATGGTGCTTTTTTCTATTCACTACACCCCACACCTGTTAACAAACACATTGATAAGTATAATTAATACATTTTGAAGGATACACCATAAAACGATATTTTGACTTTTCCGAAATTATATCTGATTAGTATTATTAGAGATATTCGCATTATTTATTCGTTTTTATGAATTAATGCATAGATTACGAGTGGATATACTTTGATGTTCTGAGTGGTATTTGCCAGGAAAGTAGTTGTTTACTGCTCTTTCCTACCTTTGTATTTTGGATTATTCTAAATAATTGTTGTGGAGATGACTGATTTATTTCCTTTTTTTTCAACACTTGAGTTTTCGGTGTTCCCTTTCTAAGTACTATCGATTGGTTATGACTATGACGAAATTATCGATAATTTTTGAAGAAATAAATTATTGATTTATCTATAAACCGATATTATCGATATTCCAAATCGAATCGTTATCGCCCACCCCTGATTTTTTGAATGCTGTATCAATAGTTTTTTCATTTTCACGTACACAATACAAGAAATTATTCGAATCCTTGGTCTCACTAGCTTGTGAAGGATTGAAAAACATGGATTTATCAACTACATAGGTAATTCAGTTGAAAAAATTATCGAAAACATCGATAATTCCGGTAATATCGATTAAATCTGATAATCGATATTTCCAAATTATTATCGCCCACCCATAGTTATGACTCAAGAAGATTGACTGTTTATTTCAGTCATATTAGTCAGAAAATATTTCCTTCAACTCAATTAGATTTTTGGTTTTTAAATACCCTTTGACTGTTATTTTTGAATTGTTCCCTAATGTTTCAATAATCGAACGGTTCACATTTTGGTACACACATAGCGAATCCCATTGGTAAAACTAGTGCACACTGAGTGCAAATCGCGCGTCCCATTGGTATAATCAGTTGTAGTTCTTGTGTCCCATTGAAAAACTGGTGCGGCTAGTTTTGCACTCAGTGCAAGAATTTTCGCACCTGCTTTAGGAGGTCGTGCGCGATTCAGTGCACTGGAAAAATGGCGGGTCCAATGATTTCGAAAAAGTCAATAATATAATTTGATGAGAACAACATTATCTGTGAATGAAAAACATATATAATTAAATGGAGCATAAGCAGATTGACAACCGCCAATAATTTTTAGAGTGGGTAATTGTCAGCTGATAATATATCATGAGTATAAAGTGGTAAAGTACTTACAGGTTGATGTACAAGCTTCTACTGGAATTGTTCGAATGATCCATTTTTATTATATTGAAAACAGAATTGATGAATTGAATAATATTAAAATCGAAATTCGAAAACCTAACCTAACTAATTTTAAACGGTCGGAGATCGTCCCATTGAGATTGCACCAGTTCAAAACGAAGGCAGTGTCAGTGCAAAACTAGTTCAAAATTAGAGCAACACTGGTTTTACCAATGGGATTCGCTATGATATAGGTTGAGCCGATAATAATACATTTTCAGTTATTTTTGCTCATATATATTTATATATTTACTTATATAAGTGAAAATAAATAGTTCTTAGATCAAAATATAAACAACATATAAAACATTCATACACTAAAAGTAATGCTTATTATAATAAAATAGTTTGTAAATATAAGTCAAAGGCAATTAAATTTCCAGAACTGTTATTAGTATATGAACAGTGCATTTTCAACACTCAGTGTTTTCAATATTTATCGAGTATTCCTCATACTTGTAAACCTAATATAAAATCGTTATTATAGAATGCAATATGCAACAATACTTAACGACACACAGGTGCATACAACGTCAACATTGATGAAACACTTATAACAGTCATTCAATTTCATTTGAGCGGGGAAAAATCTTAAATTTTCACACCACTCGAGTGAACATTGCTATTTGTTTATTAATGGATAGTACGATAAATTAATTTAACTTGGCACACTATAATTTATAATGAAGACAAATTTATTATTTTATATACAGGGCATTATGAATGAAAACTAAAATATAGTTTGGAGTATCATCAAAGGATCTGAATATTTATGAAAACTTCATAAATGGAGTTTTTTTGTTAACTGAAAACATTTCCATAACACAGTGATGAAATTCGTACAATAAATAAGCCTTCATTAACCTGCATAATTATTTGTTAACTGAAAACATAACAATAAACTGATATTTTCATTGTTGAAGTTGTTTTCTCTCTTCATTCTCTAGAATCTGTGAGTAATGTTCAAATAATTCTAATCATAAATAGATTGGTTAACAACAATTTCGAACATTCCATATCATAGATGGATTAGATAACAGAATTCTTTATAAGAGAACCTTTGATTTGTGAAAACCTTTGCCAACCTGTGTCATTGTGCAATAAAGAATTGCTTTTAGTTTTGTTGTATCTCCAGTAAGCAAGAATAAAATTAAACAGACGATACAAAAATCCAGTTTTTTCAATATTTCAAATACTACAATGATGACTATAAAATTTCGCAATTTTGCCCCAATTTGAAGGTCTTCGTATCCATTACGGTTCTCAAGATCCCAATGATGAGCGTGGAATTTGAATAACCCTGTATATGCCTGGTATCAGCAAGATTGTTATTATTTTTTGTTGAGATGCCCTTAAAATATTGAATTTGTTAACAATTGACTGAACCATAAATTAAGTCAGACTGCATTACCACTCGCTTTCATATAAAAACTAATTATACAGGGTAATATAGGCTGAGGCAAGTTAATCCTTCGATTTAATCAAACCAGACTTCCAAATACGGAAAAAATGTTGGAAGAAAGTATCTGATCGTTTCACTTTTTCCTATTTGAAAATCTGAAATATTTGATGTTTCAAAGGAACCCTTACCAAATGAAGTTTTCAATTACATTCATCGAACAACGTTTATATTGTAAATGCCCTGCGTTTATTCATGATGAAGATATTATTCACAAATATATAATAATATATTGTTACAGGGCTAGTAACGAATTCTTCATGTATATTCTTCCAGACATAAGTTTGCTGTACTTTATGAAAAATAATTTACAAGAATATACATACTAAATTCCTAACATACTATACTATAATTCAAAAATTGCAACAATTTTACTAGAGATACATAGTATCAACTTATTGGTATAAAACGATAAAGTACATCAAGAAACACATTTATTTTGAACGCTTTCTTGTACCCTTCAATATGAAGTTAATTTCCTATAACAAGTAGATATATTGAAATGAATTTCTGAAGGATTAACAATGGAAGAAAAACATCTGGTGTCTACATTTTCATTGCCCGAATTATTATGCTTCTCATATATCTTAGAATGCAACTAAGAAAACAGAAGCAAAAACTCAGTAATTACTCACATTTTGTTCATTAATAAGTGAACAATAATGATGGAGATAATATGACCAAAATAATAACCATCTGTATTACAGGTGCTATCAAGGGTTTGAATACTTACTGAGCTATACCACTTCCACATTTCAATTAGACATCTTCCTCTTTTCCAGGTTTGTCTCAAAGCATCCAACTTATATCTAATACTCAGAATCAGGAGATAACTCACATATCTGATACTGAGAAAAATCAATAACAAGACAATCTCAAATATGTCAGCCCAGAAGGCTCTATAATGAGTCGTCGGAATTTCTTTCATATAATTTCTTCTTAAACGAATCCTCAATATCTACAAACTTTGGAATTGAAGATACGTAATTATTGAAGGGAGAAGCATAATGCAAACATTAGTTAATATGCTGGTTTTTGAAGAGGCCAACGTGGTCAATATTGAAAGAAAACAGCCGATTTGCCAGCAGGAGGTTTCCTTGAAATTTGTTTTAGTTAGTATGTGTGAACATTTTCTGATTCATTTCATAAAATAATCAAAAAAAGCTTCATTATAGTCAGAATGAAGAACAAAAAATCGAATATGTAAATTTCATTAACAAAGACTAGTTCATTATTAAAGGTACTTTTTTATTTATTTCATACACCTATAGTGATTGAATAGTAAGTAATTTTGGTGGAAACTATCTGAGTACATTGAGAAATGATAAGTTTGTGAAAAATTACTTTTCTTCTGAAAAATCTTATGGAGAGCGACTTGAATAAAATACGATTGAGAGTAGAGTAGAGTAGAGTCATGGACGTATAAAGAGTAGTCTCATGTCATATTTTCTGAGGAAGTTGTCTATTTCACAATAAAAACTCACTCTGATCCAATTATGACAATTTTGCACTATGTGATCTATACTGCTATTTTTAAAATATTGAATTATGAACTACTCTTTATCTAAGTTACACAATTTTCATTTTTCTATCCACTTTTCATCTACCTATTATTGTGTCATTATATAAATAATGAAACGGTAAGATTTCTTATGGTCAACTGCATTAAAATTAATACCTAGAATCTCTTCAAATCAATTTTCATTCATAGATTCATCTTCTGAGCTGAGGAAGGAACATTTCGACTTGGCTTGAAAAAATTAACAAGATGAAAGCGTTGTTGTAAATCCCAGATTGACGAAATGGGAAACTACGAAATAACGCCTTCGACAACCGCTTGAATTGTGCTGAAATATATGTACTCGGATAAAAATAGTTCACGGCTTCATAGGAACACTGTAGGGATGATCGCACTATAGTCTGTTCCAGTTAAGAATACAGTGGTGGGACTGGTGGGCGTAGCCCAGTTTACACTAGCAAACCCACCAAATTCAAATATTCCAGAATAATGGAAATGTATTTGTGTAGCTTCAATCAAGGGTATATTCTGCAGGATATAAGATGTCTTGAATTATTAATTTCTAAGTGAATTACCAGATCTGCAAAAATCAAGTACAACAATAATTTTATCATGGAATTTAAGAAGCACATAAGTGAACAATAATTCGTTGACGTATTCAATCGGATGTAATGTTGAGTATGGGAATTTAAATGAAAACTCAAGTCATTATTCATTTTACTTGACTGATACATGAAAATGGTAGGTAGAGACGTTTTAGAATAATCAAGAAATATGACCAATCCGGTTTTGCTCAGAATAATGAATCGATAATTATTTCAATATAACACAAAAAATTATGAAACAACTGCATAATTATAATTCGATATCAACCGTTTCATGATCTGATTTCTACCTAATTGAGTTTGGTGCTTGGTTGGTTTCTTTCAATAAATGGTATTGAGGATTATCCATGACAATAATTTATTCAGTTGAATTCATGTACTTCTTGTATGTATTATATATAAAAACAATAATCACAAACAATGTTGCTATTTCATTTCTATCAACGAAAGCGTAGCTTGCTACTCAGCTTCATACAATGCTTACAAAAGTATCACATTGGATTCGTTTGTTCCTTGGTATGGGATGCAACAGTGCCTTCAGTCTGTATCTCAGCGACAACTTTCCACATGGTTGATTCCAAAGAGCTACCTCAGCTGCTTCAAACTCAACACTGAGTTTGTGTTTTCCTGTTCTATATGTCTCATAAACTCACTACATACATGTTTCCCAGATTGCCGGACATGGTTCTGGGTTTTCCGCCATAATTATTGAAATTTTATGAATCCAGAAGTCGAATAATGGTGAACTGAATTGTTGATCACAATATATTGCCATAATTTTTCGAAATAGTCATACTATGAAAACTGCCAGGTGTTAATGAGAATCAAACTCATGTCCTGCGATTATTGAAATTATACTCCTTGATTGACAAAACTCACGGTACATATAAAATAAGATTTTAACATTCAATCTCGTCAACTTCGAATTTTATTTCTCTGTTTATACACAGCCGTCTGGTCAACTAACCACTTCCATTGTTGCGATACCGCAACATTTTACATTGTGTGAACTTGCCTGGCCTCTATACCAATAAGAAGCAAGCAAAAACCTTCCCAATCTCTTCAACGCTTCAACTGAAACGGACCATAGTGCAACCCAACCCCAAACATCGACCAAAATATCACGCGTCTGAGAGACTCAATAGACGTCACCTTACGTTTTGGGAAACATGGATAAAATGGCGGCGCATATCTTCTGCGGATTGGTCTCCTCGGGGTACATGTGCATCGCCTGGGCGACCTGCTCCTCGGGAAATATGGCCGCCAGATGGTAGTGCAGCTTTCTGCGGGCGTCCTCCTGGGCGTTGGCGTTGGCTAGGTGGTGCGAACCGCCCTGGGACCACGCTGAGGGCCACACGTTCAGCTGGGTGTCGGAACAGCTCGATATTCGTTGCATTTGCCTGGAACGACATTTTTTTCAAAATCTCACCAACGAGGAAAGTGTTATTAGTAATCAAGGTGGATGTAGGATGGTGAAACGGCTCTTCATTTGTTTCATATCACCACGACTTGAATGAAGATGGCGGTAAAATCAATTATCGAGGAAGATTTTTGTTGCTTATTATGTATTTCTGTAGTTCGCATCTGACAAATATGAATTGAAACGATATTGAAACAATAAATTGTCTATAAATCAAGTAAGATTTCTGTTGCTTAATATGTATTTCTGTGATGACGCTGAAGCACAGTTTCTGTTTTCAACACAAGTTATGGCGCCATCTCTGGTAACTTCAGGAAATATCACTACGGTTTGAAATCAAATAGGATGGTTCATTCAAGCGATTTTTTCGGCCGAAGGCGCGCGATGACGTAGTCAACGGCCCTGAATTCAAAATTATTAATGCTGAATATCACTAAATGGGCATTAAAAGTAATTTTACTGTGATGTACCAGATGCAATTCAGGTTGTTTCTTTTATTTGCAGGTTTTTATATCCTCATTATAGCTCGAAGTATACAAAATTCCTGAATCTGCAGATTACATGGAACATCATAAAATAATGAGAATATAGGTACTTCTTTTTCATAATACATTTTCATCTACCCATTTTGTAGATCTCTTTCTCAAATTTGGTTAAACAAATCACAGCTCTGATGTATGACTTGTATCAGGATTCACAACATCTGCATGTTCACAACTTATCCACCTTTTCCAAAAAGTATCCCAAACAATAAAATCAGTGCCTTTTGGAAAGTTGTGGTAAATAATACTGGAATCCTCTTGATTTTTGTCCAAAAATAGGAAATCTGCTACCTGGCATATTGGTTATTAGATGGAAATGATTTCATAAACACTACACACTTTTCAATGGAGGTGATGTAATAATTTATTAATATTTATCGACACCACTAAATCTTCTTACTGAGTAATTTGTCTATACCTACAATCATTGAGGAACTCCATTTGAAAAAAAAAACAATTCGTACAGCCACAATCCCAATATGATATCGAATAATTACATAAACGTTTCGTTGTGCCAACATTGCGTCTTATGGCAATGAACCATCCTTCTCTAGTTTACCATCCTTGGTACAAAAGACATACGTTTTAGAAATGGCTAGTACTCTCCCACTATTAGCGCAAGAGAGGTATTTTGTACCACTTTTGAACATTCGTTAGGGACATCTCAAGGCTCCTGTATACGACCAAAAGCCCCGACTCTGGACGAGTTGAAGGAGGCAATTCGCGTGGTTCGCCAAAGTTGAGGAAGCGATGTTGGAGAGAGTCTTCACTAACTTCCAAGAACGCTTATGTCACAAATACTATTTCATTGTGAACCTGAATCCATAAATAAATTTGTTTTTGAGTAGAAATTACCGATTTTATGATTTTTTAAAAACTATCCGTCCTTTGTGCGCTATTTTGTGGCACGAGTTGTTTAAGAACAAGTGCGACAATGTGTCTTATAAAACGGTTTTTCATATGTTGCATCAATTTGAAGTATTTTATTAAAAATATAATTGGTTATGGTTAAACAAATGAAATAAAGTATTGCACCCACCTCTGTTGGGGATGTTGTTGGGGGGGCCAGGGCCTGTACGAATCAGGGGCGGAAGCTATCCTCGTGACGTGTTGATGCATATCCCAACCGTGGTGGCCCATATAGGGTGATCCTTGCGAGCCCAGTGACATATGACTGCTTTGAGCACTCGAAATTGGAGGACCTGGATACCTGCAAATAAGAAAGGTTCTATAGAAACATTCAAGTATGTTTATTCGAAAATCAGAAAATACACGATTAAAATACAAAAATTCTTATCAAATAATCTTACTTACCTCATTGGTAACCTTGGGTCGGCACCAGGATTGAGTGTGAGTTGTCTTTGTAGTTTTTTGTGCAGGTTTTCCTGGGGTTGGATGTGCTGATAGGATGTTCCCACATTATCTACACTGCGACTCTTAGATACTATAGCGTGCAGCTGTTCTTTCGGCGGAGGAACATTCGATCTGGTCCTGCCAAGTGGGGTCTTTCTGATATCGCTTTCTCTTGCCTATAACAAAATTATTACTAATGCGATGGTTATTTTCAAGGTATGTATTAGTGTCAACATTAAAAATGCAATCGTTTATTGACAGAACACGACATTAATATCAGTAATAAAATATACAAATACACTGTGTACTTTTGAAAGCAGAAATTTCAGACATTTTGTGTTCGAAATAAGCACAAGAAAACCCGATACTTTATTACTACTACTACTATTGATACAAACTACCATAGAGTATGAAGTATAATAAAAAAAAATTCTTTATTTGCTACAGACTGATGTTTTTTTTAAAATGCGACAAGATTAGTATACTCACTTCAATATATTCAATATTCAAGTATTTTATGGCACCATGTCATGAGTATATCATATCATAATTATTCATACTTTTCGTCGATTTCTCTGGTGGAAGGTTCAAAGTTACAATGTTTGCTTCTTTTGCTACATGAGGAGGTGCCATAGAATCTTTGGATAAGTCACTATTATCAATCATGCAAGAGAATATGAGGTAAAGGCGACCGTTTTTTCAATATTTCCGCTCACGAGCGCAAATGCTGTCACTTAATAACATTCCTCGGAAAACGTAAACTTTGTGTTGAGATTTGAAAGCGTCAGAAGCTACTTTGTTAACCAGTTGAAGAAAATAGCTATTTGTGTATTTCGAGCACAAAGAGATAGATTACCGCTCGAAAATGACAGTTGATTTTTCGAGAGCGGCAAGACACTTTGCGCTCGAAATACACACATATTTTTTCTACAAACACAGTTCCTAAACAAGAAAATTCGATACTTCATTCAATTATCTTACATTTCAAAATATTCTTCATCTAAATCATTGATTTTATTTATTATTCAATATTATATAGTAATTCAATCCAATAATTAATACATCTAACAGGAAAGAAAGGAAAATGACTCTCATAGATTAAAAAAATAGCCCTGCCCAGAGATCGAACCCGGGCTGGCGGCTTGAAAAGTCGCGCTTTGAAACCGTTGGCTATTGAGGCTACTTGAAAACTTATGTCAATCTTACAGTTAGTTATATGTTATAAACCAAAAAGATATAGTCAAACTTATGTTTGATTTATATTCAACGGATTGGTATCTTTCGAGAAAGACGACAAGTTTATTATAGTTACTTTGATATCTTTAGCATTCAAGCATTTCATTGCACCATGTTATGAATCTATCATATAATAATTAATACTTTTCCTCGATTTCTCTGGTAGGAGTAGGACGAAGTATCAGAATTATGAAAAATGGGATTATAGTAATATGTTTCTCAATAATTAATCTATTCTAAATTTTCTATCTATTCTATCTATTCTAAATTACTGATTTTGACATTTGACAGCTACCAGGGAACATTTGCATTCTGTTTTATCGCCGCGTCGTCCAAAGCCTACTTGTGTTTCAAAGTCTAGATGAAAAAACCCTAAAGCTGTCCATTTCAAATGTGACTCTAGCAAAACATCAAGCGTGCTACATTTTTG
Organism: Chrysomela aeneicollis; assembly: GCA_029955515.1. Classification (NCBI taxonomy): domain Eukaryota; kingdom Metazoa; phylum Arthropoda; class Insecta; order Coleoptera; family Chrysomelidae; genus Chrysomela; species Chrysomela aeneicollis. The sequence continues at coordinate 12,856,858 of JARUHQ010000011.1, read as the reverse complement.
GTTATCCCATTTGAAAAAAATATTTTTTCATTAATAACTATTGATATATGATTTGAAATAATAAATGACTTGAACCATTGAATTCTACGTTAAAAAGTGCTTTGGGAATGTTTTTATAGAAACAAAGAATTTTTGACAGGAAAAAAGTTACAGCAACTTCTGGAAAATGCACATTTATGGAAAAACATGCTGTAACTCAGAAATGGTGATAGATATCGATAAGCGGTTTTCACCATGAAGTTTATCATAAAAATTGACCCTCAGACACAGCTTTCATATATCCCGTTTGGAAACAGGACTTTTCTTTTTAAAGTGTCCAATTTGGCCCACCCTGTACATTATACATATTTATATGTAATATATTGACATCAATTTCGAATTTCTCATTGGCTCTACTATAGATGATCTTCTCTTAGCAATCCAGGTGTTTTCTCTTTTATTTGCAGGTTTCAATAGTTCATCCTCATTATATCTCGAAGTATACAAAATTCCTGCATCTGTTTACATGGAACACCTTAAAATGTTGAGAATACTCCTGGGAATACTCCTTTTTCATAATACATAATCATAATTTCTCAAGTCTTGTTTCCATCTACCCTTTTTGTAGATCTCTTTCTTAAATTTGGTTGGACAAATCATTGCTGAGCTGATGTATGAGGATTCAGGATTCACAACATCTGCATCTTCACAACCCATCCACCTTTACAAAAAAGTATTCCAAATAAAATCAGTGCCTTTTGGAAATCTGTAGTAAATAATACTGGAATCCTCTTGGTTTTTGTAACACCACGACTATAGTTGTAACAGAAAATAGCACACCTTCTACCTGGCATACTGGTTATCAGATGGTATCTGAAATGATTTCATAAACACTACACACTTTTCAATGGAGGTGATGTAATAATATATCAATATCATCCACACTACTAAATCTCATTCTTACTGAGTATACATAATTTGTCTATACCTACAAACAATTATTGGTTAACTCTATTTCAAAACACAAAAAAAACAATTCGTACAGCCGAAATCCACAGTATGAATATCGAAACATAAACAAAGATTGTGGGCCGTCAGTGACGTCACGAACGCTCGCCTCGCGTCGATCAATGTGCCAACATTGCGTCTGGCAATGAATCATCGTTCTCTAGTTTATCATCCTTGCGACTGACCTGCAAGTGTCTCTGCGCATGCTCCGACAACCGCTCGGTGACGCTCTTGTGCGGCAGCGGGCCCCTCTCCGGGTGGTGGTACTTGCACTTGTTGCCGTAGGTGCACTTCTTGGCGTAGGGGCAAGGCGGCGGCTCGCCCCGCTTCCGCGGCTGGCACTTGAGGAAGTTGTCCAACGTGGGGCCGGACCGGCCCAGAGGGTCATCGGGCGGCATGAAGTGGTCGTTGACGAACGAGTACATCAGGATCCTCTCCTCGACCACCTTGCGAAACTCCGAGTTCTCCTGGCACAGGTCTCTGTTGGAACAAAAGATTTTGTACACTTATAATAATAATAATAATAAAGCGGCTTTATTCATCATTTGGGGAAAATATACAACAATTCAAGGCAATAAATCTTACAAATAAAAAGATACAAAAATGATGAAAGGCGAAGTGTCAGCAAGAGCTGTTTTTCAACTTAACCCTGAGAAAAATAAAATAAAATTCGAGACTATATTTATATTAAATACACTAGATGACGATGGATCAACAAAACTTATTCAATCCAAAGGAGATCTTGAAGTTAACATCTTTGTTGCATAGAAAAAATCAACAGGCACATGCCGAGTTGGTAAGCAGACATCAACGATTGAAGGAAAACTGAGTATCACTTCTTAGTAGAAGTTTCAGTCTCTTTTTGAAATTGTATATCGTGTATGACCTAAATTCGTTGGGTAACTGATTGTACAATTTTGCCGCATTATATGAATAACTCCTGGTGAAGATTGCAGAGGAGTGAGGGGGTATAACAAGTAAGTTTCTATTGCGTGTTCTGAGATTGTTCATAGAAGAGAATGTATTGAGTTTTTCAAAGATATATTTTGGAATTTCACTTTTGAGAACTTTGTGCGTAACCGTAAGTAAGTGGAGATTCCGAAGTTCGTCCAACTTCAGCCAACCAGAGTCTTTGAACGCGTCGCTGATGTGATCGAATTCGCGAATGCCGTAAGAAAAACGTATACAAGGGTTTTGTATTCTCTGGAGGCGGTTTTGGTCAATTTTCAGAAGGGCAGGTCCATAAATACTGTCACAGTAAGACAACTTCGACATGATTAGGGTTTCGCATATAGTGAGTTTAAGGTGCTTAGAAAGGAGATGCCTATTTGGAAATAATTCCCTAAGTACATTATAGGATGCTAACGTGTTTGGTGAATCTTAGAAGGCTGTCAATCCACAGTCCCAGGTTTTTACTTTCCTTAACTATTGGGAGTGTATCGTTTCCAATATTGATCAACATTTCATCGCGAACATCCTCCAGTTTTTTCTTGGAGCCAAATAGCATAACCTGTGACTTTTTAGAATTCAAACGCAAATTATGAGCTGTATAGAAATCAAATAAATTATTTATTCATTATTTAGTCATTGTTCATATGATCTTGAGCAGCATTGACATGAAGACTATTGAAAGATATATAAAGTTGGGTATCATCGGCGTAGTGATGTATTCTAGCACTTTCAATGATTTTATGAAAATCGGAAATATATATAGAGAAGAGTAGTGGCCCCAAAATAGATGTTTCCTGTATTTTTGAGATCTGAAAGGTCACCTTTATACGTTTATCCTAATTAATTGTCACTTCATGGTATCATTGAAGATTAGAGGCGGGTTTAGCCAGCTCACAAGAACATCATAAAGAAATCATTGGTTCCATTGACGTAGTTGAATTCACAGTATTGTGAGGCACATTATCATTGATGGCTTTTTCGATTTCTCCACTCGAAGACTGTCCAAATCGCGACATTTCCACAAATAAGATACTTTTTTATTATACTTCTTTGAAATCACTCTATTTTAATCTATATTAGTAATATTGTAATATGGGCTTTTTCGGGCTAGCGCACGGAAACAACGCACGGAAAAACTTTTGAAAATAACCATCGAAACAAATCATACATGACAAACACTGTATTGTCAGCATTGTTATTCTCTATCAATCAAATGTATGCCAACGAAATGAACTCAGAAGAGAATCCCGAAATTCCCGATAATATCCCAGAGCCTGCCAGGCACAAGCGACCGCGAATTTATTACCAGTAAAATCCAGGTCGAGATATGAACACGAATATCAACTTTTTATAGAATGACGAAATCTGAACGAAATCAAAACTGTAAGTGAGGATATTCTTCTAGTTTATTTTGTCGAAAATCTTCCACGTTATGAAGTCGATTCTCAATGTTTGGCCATTGAAAATAATGACATCAACAAATATCCAAAAACTATTTCTTTCCTGAAGCGTCAAGCTGTAGGATATATTCCAAAAAAGTCCAAAGTTTTGACAGCAGAACAAGTAACAAAATTTTTATGTGAAGCTCCAGATGAACAATGTCTACTACCAAAAGAAATTTTAGTGTTTGGGTTCTTTGGTGCGTGATTTAATACGTTTAAATTTAGACGTGGTAGATAATGAGCGCTTTCTTAACAATAAACATAATCATTAATAATAATTCAAATTGAATCAGTAATTGTTAATGCTCCTTTGATAATATGGTTATAGTTAGTTGATTTTCAATATTCTTACTCTAGTTTAGTTCCAAGTTTTTTCATTCCTACAACTGTGAAAATAAAAATGTTTCAAGTTTCTTTTGTGTCTTTTTCATTTTCAACGAAGTATAATAAAAAAATATCGCCCAGAAATGATTTCTCCGTGCTTGCATTACTTGCATGAATTTGTCACACGCGCACGGAACAATCCCTATTTCCAGGTAATGATATCACAACGCAAGTTTTCAAAAAATTGACATAACGTCATCAAAATAGTATACTATTCAACGAGCGTGTAATGAAGCTATTACTCACGAAAATGAATTTTGCGACGAATCATTCGAATTAGTAATAGCCATCATATCATAAGTTTTTAGAATTAAGTTTTTAGAAATAAAGGAAAAAGGACCATTTATGCATTGATGACTGTCATGTTTCAAGGGTAATATCTCCCATTGGTCAATTTCTGTATTCAGTGTCAGTGGTCATTTTACAATTTCAGTTATCAATATCGATTTTTTTTAATAATTTAATAATTCTGAGATCAGTTTAAATAAACAAAACAATCACAGACAATAACCTATAAAACCGTCACAGAATTGGAAACTTCGAACGCATGCGCAAATATAATCAGTTTTAAGTTTTAAGCCATCAGAGATAAAAGTTGGCCAACCTTCTTACGACTTAAAACTTATGACTTGCGACTTAAAACTAACTTCGAAGTGTATGAATGGAAACATTGAAATCCAATGATTGAACTTCTCACGACGCAAGAATTCATATCCACATGAATACAAGCATAGCTATTAAAATCCACCAATCAGAACTATTATATTTGCGCCTGCGTATTACGAAGGATTTGAGACAACAGTCCGATGAAAAACGAAGCTAGCAAATTAAAATTAATAAGCAAGATAGATATAAAGTAACATTCCAGCTTTGAAAGCTGGCGTCCAGGGTTCGTTAATCTTTCCCTTCCTCAAAAATCCACTGAAAATAATAATCTACTGATAGGTTAGCTCGTTCAGGTCAGGTAAGTCTCATTGGATGAATATAGCGCGATAGCGCGTCCAAATTTTCCTTTCATTCAATCAAATTATCTTTCTTCAAAAATTCACTAATAGTAATGATCCCTGCCTTCACTGATGTCAATAAACCTTCGTCAATACCGCCTTTATCGATACCAACCATTTCGAACCTACCGCCAAAACGTGAATGGTTGTTATTGGTGGATTTCAATAGCTATGCTTGTATTCATGTGGATTTGAATTCTTGCTCTCACGACTTATAACTGAAAACTTTCGACTTAAAAACTTATGACTTAAAACTGCTGCATAAATTCACCATTAGGTTCCGTTTTGTCGCTGGAAAAGTTAGGGCAAACTTTTTTCGCTGTCGTAATGACCAAACACCGGCGACATATGGCATTTTGAGTGCATGAATCGAATTGTCGCCAAAAAAATGCTAAGGCCCTCCGCACACAGGTCGATCGGCGACATGGGCGACGCGATTCGAATCGTACGACGGTCTCCCCTCTACTCGACTTCCTAGCTAGGCAAAGCATTTGGATCCCGCACACGGGTCGTTTAGTGGTCGTCTAGAAACGTACGATTTCAAATCTCCTCGTTTTCAGTCTCACGCGATTAGCAAGGAAGCAGTTTGTTCGAGTGAATCTTGCGTCTCTATGGAGATAATTTGATATAATGCATGTTTACCCTGTGATTTGACCATTATTTGTTGTACTTTTCTAGGCCTTCAATATAAAATTCGTTGAAGAAGTGGCGAAGTATCCCGAGCTATATAATTACACCCTTCAGGCCTATTCAAAAAGGGATGCTACTGAGACTACATGACTATGTCCTCCTCGTCACTGGAATTGCTCATTTTTAGCGAAAACTTTCTGTTTTAAGATGCGAGAAAAAGAGTAGTTCTAACTTGATCAGACGCGAATCGTCTACAGAAAACGTCGACCCATATGCGGAGAGCACACATGCCACTGAACTCAAACAAGAAATGGAACGATAATGCAATTCAGCAGTTTTACGCTAAATTGAATTCGCGCATACCACGTGATCATACAGCAAAATTGAATGTGGAACATGCGCAGAAACCTTTTGCACAGGACCGGCACTACCAAAGATGACAAAATCAATAACACAGCTTTTCAAACAACAGATAATTCAACAAGAACACAATATGAAGCCGAAAACAGCTTGCTGTAAATCGAAATGGATAAGATTCGAGAACAAAGAGCAATCAAATACAATGTAAACAAACCTTATAGGCTGACGAGTGGGCTGACGCCAACTCTTGGTTCTGTGGCTGAAATATGTAATTTCAGACATATGTTCACATAACACATCAAAAACGTAATATCAGACGTGCCCAGGTAACCCTGGCACATATTGCGCATGTGCTCGATTCAAGGTTTATGATTCGCCTGTTGGCCGTAAATAATCCTCGCGCATCCTGCTATATTGTCGTTCCATTTCTTGTTTGAGTTCAGTGACACATGCCCGTCTCTTGAATCGTACGATTGAAGAATTTGTGACGTCATTGCAATCGCGTCGCCCATGTCGCCGATCGACCCGTGTGCGAAGGGCCTAAATGAGTCGTTACAAGCCGAAGGCCTACCTGTAGTTGTCGTTGCTGACGACGACGCCATCGGTCTGGGCGGCCAGCTTCAACACGTACCGGTCGTCGTAGCACACCATCCTTTTGCCGCCGACGTGCCGCGACGGCGTGAACACCAGAAGGCGGTCGCGCTCCAGCTCGGCGAGCAGGTCCTGCTCGCGGATCGGGTTGTCGGGTCGCGGTGACTCCTTGCGCCACTTCGGCACGAAGACGGTGATGTCCTTGTGGCCGCGCGAGCGGAACCATTCGACGCATATCTTGATGCCGCGGCACGAGAACACCTCCTTGTTGCCGTGGCTGCAACACCGGGGTTAGGGTTTAGGTGCATTAATAAGGGCCGATTGTACAGTATCTCGGAAACTATTCGTCTGAGCGACTTGCGGTGAAAAATGTTACAACTAAAGTTACCAAAAGAAAATCCTGGAAATTATTTTCATGTTTCCAAGATGGCCACCAGTGGACGTAACCGCCATCTAAAACTTTTGGAATGAATTTTTGACGAAATACGCCTAGTAAACGTACCAATAAAATATATACCCTTTAAAGTTGAGCTTCATTCGAGTAATTTTTGCTCGACACTTTTTGACGTATCTATCAAAATGAAGTGGTGGGGGGTGGTTCAATGTTTTTTCAAATAAACAGCTGTAACTCCCGAACGACTGAACGGATTGCAACAAACTTGGTATCGTTGGAAAGAGCATTCATTGGTCTATCAAATCTATCTTATTTGTAATGTGTCTGATTTCAAGTGATGCCACTAGAGCGCGTTTTTTGACATAATAACAATAAATTGCAAAATTGTCTGAAAAATCAAATGCAATTATATGACTTCTTTCTATGAAAATGTAGTGGAATGATACCTTAATAGGCTAGTGAAAACTTGAACTTTAGTTAAAATATTTTTCACCGCAAGTCTCTTAGACGAATAGTTTCCGAGATACTGCACTTTGCATTCTTATCTGGCCACCCTGTACATTGGAGGCTTAAACCTCAGTTTTTCTTGAACCGTAGATGAACTTGCCAAGCCCGATTTTGACGAAACTTTCACAGATGCTTCAGAACATGATAAATATACTATATCCATCAAAATTTTTCCGCGGAAACACCTTTTTCCATTTTTTTATGACAAATTTATGTCGTGGTACTCACTATTCGCGAAAATCACGAACCAACAGATGGCGCTCGAGAAATGTCAAAAATTTGACATGAGGGTGATCAACAAAAATTTGGTATATGTTTTCAATGGTAATATGTCAGTATTCAATTCGAATTTTAGGGAAGAAATAAATAATCCTGAGTATTCAAAAGGGGCGCTATTGATAGATTATCGTTTATAGAATTCAAAACAGGTATTTTATGTGAGTTTCGTGGATTTATTATGTTTTTATAGGCTTTTTAAACCACCTCTGCAAAATCAATGGGGCCACTAAGGTATTTGTATTTCAATGATTTCTCTTTATTTCAAGAATGGCCAATATTGAAATAAGTATCTAGAGTATATTGGAGATAAGAAGAAACCCTTAAAATAGCGAAAAGCATTATTCAAAGCTGGTCACCTACTTAGTGGGATAGTTGTCAAACATACTGGAACACATAAATAGACTCCTGTTCACAAACTTCAGCTCTAGGGTAGGTAGCTTTAATACGAAATTAAAATAGTTCCATGGAAAAATTAGCAGTGGAAGTATGAATTTATCTGTAAACCTGTAATAATTTTATCCTTACCCAAAAATAAATGATTAGCAAAATGAAAACAAAGAATTGTAGTCAATTAACTTTATTCTCTGAGAGAAGTACAGGGGTGCTTATATTGAGATACCTACCTATCTTAAATAGGCAACACAAGTTATTATTTTCATGTTAACAATAAAATGATGATTCATATAATAAAAATAATTATATAACATATAGATGAGTAGGTATGTTCCAAGAATAACTTGAAAAGTTCGAGACCTTGTGGTCTACCAGTCATTCAAAGTCATTTGCTTCAATTGATACTTCATTAAATTCACAGTTTATTCATTTTGAATAAAGATTTGATTTCATTCAGCCCACATTGCCCTCACTCTTGAAGTTTGCATGTGATGACTTCCAGATGTTTATTGAAGGAATTGCATTCTTTTTGAGCTTATCTCTTGGTTTAATTATCCTTTATGGTCCTAAAGTAAAATCGAGGTTTTCATTACAAACAACAAGAGACACAACTAAAGTTGAACCATATCTTATTTGTTTGATTTAATCTGAAAGACATACCTTCACATTCACTTGAGAAATCCAGTTCTATAGGAAGTGCTTACTACAAACGTAAATGTTTGTGGTGATAAGTTTTCCTATTTTCAACGTGATCATCCATTTTTCACACAATCCTGAAAGGAAATTCAGGATTTTGTGCCAAAGGAACGATGTCTGTACGGTAGTAGGAACGCTGAAATACTGAACAAATCTGTCGATTTCGTCTTTACGGTCCGAAAACTATTCAACACAATTCAATTTCATTAAAAATAATACGAAAGCCTATGCTATACAATGCTAAATTGCTTTATTGATCACCCTCGGAAGGCTTAGATAATTTGACACCAGAGGCCGCCCACTCCGTGATTTTCGCGAATCAAAACTCAAATACAATCTATATTGGATGTATACCAGGTGTAACAGGATCATGGTACACCCCCCGTATCTCCGTTAGTTTCAGAGGTAATTTATTGAAATTTGGGACATGCTATGAACATAATAAGTGTCACTTTTTGACCTACAAATGATTTTTTTTTCACTTCCGGTTTCGCCGGAAGTGATAGCAACTCTCGATTTTTAAATGGAACACCCTGTATATTATTACATTTTTGAAATCTGCATAATTTTCTGGATCCAATGATACCACATAAGTGACATGTCAAACGTCAACATTTTTTAAAATTCAATTTCTAGTTTTTCATTTAGGTGTGCCATGATGGTTCCGATTTATTCCAATTGATCCGTCTAATGCTAGAAAAATCTAAATCCCGTCAAAAATACAAAATTGCGTTTTTTATGAGCAAATAAAGATCATCGTAGTCGATTTTGCGGTAAAACTCATTTTTTTCAAATGGAACCATATTGGTAACGTGGTACCATTCATTAGTACTACCAATAAGGAATTTATTCATAGCTGGTAATAAAATGTGCGATAAATACAATGGAAATTACAACTAAAAGAAAATAAGAAAATAAAATTATTGAAAATTTTGACGTTTAAAATGTCACTTATTTGATATCATCGGATTCAGAAAATTTTGCAGATTTCAGAGATGCAATAATACACAGTGTTCTATTCAAAAATCGAAAGTTGGTATCACTTCCGGCGAAACCTGAAGCATCCTGTAATCGTCTGCTGTTAATACAGTTTTCTTTTCACCTGTATTGTTGATACTCGTCGTGGGTTTTATCGTCCACGAACAGATGACGCAGCTGTTACCCGGTTTGAAATAACGGCTGTTATTATTTGGGTAGGAACCACTTTTTTGGGGGGTTTTATCGCGGATCTTTATCTCTGTGAGAAGAATGCCTCGGACCACCTTTTTTCCTCTTTCGCGATTTGATAGCGAAAGACCTGAGCTATAGGCCCCCTTACGGTGTAGAACCTGTGTTGCGTGCTGAAAATTTCTTTTTATTGTTTGCGGCATCGGCTGGTCTCATCTTACAGGTAAGCAATTATCCTGATTCAAGTTTCATAATTTTTCTCATAAAAAATACCCCTCAGCCTTGACTATTTGGTTTGGGCCCCACTCGAGCACGTGGCCGATGATCGGTTTTCTTGCCTATAGTCACTAGTAGATTGTTCTACTACTTTTCTATACTTTCATTGACTGGATATATGTACTTTAATATGTTGCCGCAATATTTTTTCTGCATGTGATTTTTCGCAGTTCATTGTAGTGTCTTTCTTGCGTCTACTGTATACTTACACCCATGTTATTGCGCTGATCCATTTTTCTCATCTTACAGGATGACTTATAGGTTCACGTTCTGAAATATTAAAATACGAAGCACCACCTGTTTTTTTTTTGGAGCCACCTCCAATTTCCCACACACACCCCTGAGATTTTTGAAAAATTCCGACACAATATCAACGCTCTATATAATGTAATGCAAACCCTTGCTATTTGATTGTATATCAATGGAATTGAAACACACTTTGTTGAACAGCTACCACTATTATCAACACATTTTAAGAAATTTATGAGTACTAATAATTCTCAAAACGATTGAAATAGGAATAAACTGATTGAATTATTCAATAGACATATGTTTACATTTCAACATGAACATAACTTTAGCATGAACATAAGCATACAAATAATTATGCATGAAACCTAGACAAGTTTTAATTTAAGCATAGATTTAAGAATGATAGTTACTAAAAGCGACAAATGACAATAAGTCAATCATACAGTTCTGTGTTTCGATTAATTATTATTATGTACCGGATGTACAACTAAGAAAGGACGCCGGCTGTATCTCGGAAACTATTTGCCTCATAGGTTTCGGAAAAAAATATTTATGATGAAAGTGGCCAAGAGTAACTACAGTTTGGTGTACCGGAATTCAACGAACTTGGTCTCATTTTGAAGAGTTTTCTTAAGTTCTTCCAGATAGATCACGAATCGAGTCGGTTTAAATCCCGTGGTGACCGCTAGATGGCACCATTTGAAATGTATTTTTCATACTCTAAAATAAAAGTAGAGCAAACGAGAAGAAAAATTTTCAACTACTTACAGTATTTTTATGAAGTTATGAATGTTTATTTGGCCCGATTCTTTGAAAATTGGTTAACACAGTGGATAAATTAGTGATGCTGTTAAAAAGTACTTTTTAACCACTCTAGATATTTCACTATTTATATTTGATATTCTTCAAATACAATAAATTGTGAAAAATTTTTTACACTTGTAACTAGTCTTCCTCGGTTTTGACCCAGGATTGAGCAAAAGTATATAGTATTAGCATGAAGAAAGTTTTTTTTTGGCTCACAGATTAGTTTTTGGTCTCCTGTATAATGTGCAAAGTTTTTAGTGATGTTTTTAGTAAATAATTACAAGAGTAATATATCATATATTTTTTGTTGGTGAACAATAAGATAGGTATAGGTAAATATATCCTGTTATTCATATCATTACACAGGATCACTGCTCATTGATTCACCTACCTCATCTTTCAGTTAGCAACACATTATACTATGTTGAACAATATAAAGTTTTATTAGGTTAGAGGCCATCAAAACCTCCAAAATCAATATTTTAGGCATGTGGTAAATCTTAGGTCACTAATTTTGAATAGGTTTGTAGACTCTATTATTTTGTAAAGGATATATTATTGGATGCTATTTGTTTCTTCAGTAGGAAGGTACTTAATAATACCAATTATCCTACAGTAGAATCATTTTCTGTGCAACTCAAATCCTGAAAAATTGTCTGCAATAATTGTCATTTTAAATATATAACCTTCATGATAAATCATTTTTTCCACTTTATCAGTGGTGAACCAACCACCCAAATGGCAGTTGTCCAGATAACCACTTCCTTAGAAAATCGGTATATCCGCTTAAAATTTTCGTTTGCATGCGATTCTTTATTTCAAGAAAATTTATTTGTTAGCATTATCAAACTGCCATCCTTATCTAGCATCCGAAATTTCAACTATTTCCATGGACTCGAACTGAAATTCCCCACAGAGATTCCCACCGAATAAAACGATCGACTCACCTCATAGCAACGTTACTACCATCAATCACTATTGGACGCAGGGACTCCCCAGTCTCCACCTGGAAGACGGGCATGTCGAGGCTGCCCTCCGTGGGACTGCTGTCGCACGAGCTGCCCTTCTGGGCGCCCAGCTTGATGAGCTCGGCCAGCAGTTCGTTTTGCGTCGGAGAGGTGCCCAACTTCTGCAGGGCGGCCTGCACCAGCTTCTCCGTGTAGCCCAGCTTCAAGGCGAACTCTACCCTGAAAGGAAACAGTGCGACTGATTTGGGACGATGGGATTTGTGGGACTTACAGCGAATCACTGATCATGTGTGATTTGTGTTTGTTGGTGCAATAATGGTGATAGGTTTTCTGATTTCGAACAACAACTTGCTAATCTTGATTTATTTCTGACGCACACAATATTTTATTTATCACCTAATTAATATAAACAATCAATAAGCAAAAAGAGTTTAGGAAAGTTCCACAGATACTGGTTGAATAAGGGACATTATCTTCATCTATATATTTTTTTGTAAGATTAACTTCAAGACCTTGGGATACTTTATGTACTTGATGAATATTTGTTCCCGTTTTTGTATGATTTCAATGGGAGCAAAACTAGAAAATCTAATGTGGATTTTCAAATAAATTTAATACAATTATAATTATTTTAGCAAAAGTAATACCACCAAAGATTCAATCGGCCAGAAATATTTGTTTTTCACTGCTCTTCACTATGACTTATAACAGTTATAGGTGCTTTGCTTTGCTCTAGTTATCTAGTTTCTTATAGTCGTATCAGCATCGCCATAGGTTTGTAGAAGGCGGAAAAATGTTTTGTATGAAGTCGAACTTTGGTTGGCATTTGATGAGAAAATTCCGCGAATATAGAAATAGCTGATCAAACTCATTTGATTATGAAAACAAATAGATTATTCGAGGTAACAAGAGACATGAGCCACATTCAAGTTATTTTGAGAAATGGCTATTCTTAAAAATATAATACTGAAACGACAAGATTTATTATGAAAAAATCCAATGAAACCAAGATTATATATACAGCATGATAAAGAATGGAATATATCAATTTATCACCTGAGGATTGATTTCTCAAATAGGGATTGGAACAGATCGATTTTCATTGAGGAATACACTAATAATTTTGTATAATTTCTGAAGTTTCACTCATTATGATTATTCTCGTTATTCTCTAATCTCCTATATAAACTTTTTCTAAGGAATGATATAGTATCTACAGGATGAACTAAAATAATTGTAATTTGACAAATACTTATATTCAAATCGCGTGGTTTGAAAATTAAAGATATTTCGAGATATTTGTAGTTACTGAATATCTTCTACTTTCTTTTCATTTCATCAAAAACAAAGTCATTGAAATAAAATATTAACCTGGATGATTCTCTTAATATTTCTGTTGAACTTGAACCAAATTTGATTTTGTTTAGTTACATTAAACAAGGTGATTAATTATTGGGAAATGAGCATACAGTAAGGGTATATGGAGAACACCGAGGTGCGTCTAAATAACCTATATATTATTGGTATATATTTCCTTATAACCAAGATACAGGTCTCACTGAGCTTAGGCAGATATGTAAAAGTATTTCAAGCAGAAATTGTTGCATCACACCATTGTGCCAAGGAGTTAATCAGGCGGAAGTTTGAAGAAAAAAACAATAATATAGCTCCAGCTATACAAAAAACAAACATCAAAATGTGGAATCAGAATAAATCTCTAGAATAGTGATGTGATGGGACGACAAGCGAGAGTTTAGATTTCTAACGCTGGAAAAAGAAAAATCAAATGCCTAAGAACATATGGAGTCTTAGTCAGTTCTCAAGTCAGTCGTTACTGCCCATTAGCCCCATTCTGATCTAATCTAAAAAATAGCTACACATGTACTAAGTTTTCTGCATATTTGAACAATGTTGAGAATGAACTGATTTTATAATCATAGTGTATGTTAATTGTTGTAAGACTGTTATTAGTTTCGGAAGGAAATGAAATCCTCGTGAAAACAGATGTCATAATATCTTTAGATAAAAATATAAAGGGTTATTTTTTATTTTGAAATGAAAGATAAGTTTCTGCGAACCAATTACACTTTGAACACACACTTTGCACAAAGATCATTACAAGACAAACAAAACTGTCAATTCAAAAATTACAGGAATATGCCGAACAGCCAGAAATTATTAACAGAGGAACATTCTTTGATATAGGTTTTCTGAAATTTCATGTTGGCATTTAATTCTGCCGTTTTTGAGCATTCAAGGTATACCAATTCGATATTGATTGTTGTTAGCAAATAATCTTCCTCGTGAGGATACGGTATAATTCTATGCACTAAAGAAAGTAATATCATCAAAACTTTCACTTTAATCAAATCTCATTGATTTGATTCATTTTAGAAAATGGTGTGATTGTGTTAAACCTATTAATAATTCAAGTAGCTGTAACCGGGGCTGCTATACGCATATCAACAATCTTTATATCCCACGAACCAGTAATAAAACGCCTCATTTGATAAAATTGTAAGGAGTTAGAATCATCGGAAACTCAAATAGCCTGCGGTTTGAAAATACAAAATCGAATAGTTGATGAAAGCGTGACACTTTCTGGAATGGTTTGTAGGTTGAGGTTATAAAAGTGTCATAACTTCCTTATTTTTGTAGAAGGATATTGCGACAACTCTGCATAATTCTTCAGGATGGAGGTTGACTTCTTCTTACATTAGAAAGTGATAAAGTATTCAAAGACAACTATAATAGTCGGTAGATCAATAACGTGAACCATTACTACCTGGAGATTATCGGATTGTTTAATTCGAATAATTTGACTCCTATAGTTACTATTTCTTCGATATATTCGGTTTTTTTCATATGACATATTATGATCATCTTGAATTCAAGTCTATGTAGGTATATATCAAACAATATTATAATGTGATATCCATCATCTGATTTTATTAGCAATCAATATTAAAATCAGCCATGGAAATGCAAAGGTCACAGATTCAGAAATAACAATCGGCTATATCATACAAACGGATCTTAGTGTTGTGAAATTTTTCAATGCTAACAGTTATGTAACCAAATATGAGTCGCGAATTGATAACATGAATTTTACCTCGAACTTTGCCTATTTGAAATCTCCCAATTTTCTGCCTAAGCAGTAGGTGGTTCTGCCCAAAATATACTCTGGAATCATTTGCATATGAACTTATTGATCCCCAAAAATTTTCAGATCTCTAGGAGCTTGAATCATAGAGTCTCACTTGATACGTATTACCTAATCCAGTCGGCGATTTCATATTCACATGGGAATATTGCTTTGCTAGTCAATAAATCAAGAATTAAATTATTTCCATGAAAAAAAAAAACTAGAAAAAAACTGAATCACTATATTTTGTCCCACTCTCGGAGAATATATAGTTATCGGACTCCGGGCTCCCCCCTTTAGGTAAATGTTGTTTAGCGGAATTTATCTAATTTTTAATACTCTGATAAGAATTTTTTGGCTCAACTATAGTTTCGGAGATACGGCGTCCCAAAGCCAAGAAAAATGGGAGGCGAGATGGGAGGCCTTCTCCAGCCAAATCAGTTCAAAATTATTCCTTCTTTTCGTCAATACAATTTGAGAAAATTATAATTTACACAAAATATGCACAAATGTAATCCAAATTCTTATGTTTAAGCTCGTGTTTAGCTATATACGATCGTTTTGAAGTTCAAATGATTTTAAATCATAATTGCGAAATGCAATAAGTTTGAAATGTGTATAAGCTGGATAATCAACTGAGAGTGACAGGTAATCGGTCTGATTCTAGGATGTGGTTATCTCAACAACTGTCATTTGGGTGGCGAATAGGTAGGCCAGTTGTTATTCGAATCACTATCCGAATTTTCAATTATATAAGGTCAAAATCGGAAAAAATTCAACAACTTTTCGTTGGTTTACCACGGAAAAAGTGACTAATTTATCCACCAGATTTTACTGGTGTAAGTGAAAAAATAATTCATCATAAGGGTGATACATATTTGAAGAGGCAGTTATGAAGAAAATTTGTCACAGTTTTTAGGATTTGAGTCACTCAGGAAATAATTATATGGTAGGATAATCGATATTACTGAGAACCTGTATCTTCCTACTGAAAAAAATATAAAAATATCTACATATGCTCAAGAAACAGATAGCATCCAGTTATATAGAGCCTTATGAGATTATACAAACCAATTCAACATTAGTGAGTGACCTAAACATTTACCAAAGATATATCACATGCCAAGAATATTGGTGTTGGGGGTTTTGATGCCTCTGATGAAACCAATGATCCTGTGTAATAATATGCATTCCAGGATATATTTCATTAACAAAACATATGATTATTACTCCTGCAATTATTCATGAAAAACTTGGCAGTCCCGGACACAGAAGACCAAAAAGTAATCAGTGTGCCTATATTTTCTATGTGCTAATACTACATACTTTTGCATTTACAATAGTGGGTCAAATCCAAAAAATGAGGTTATATTGACGTTGGAATTGCAGAAAAACAGCAAACTATAATAAAAAAGAAGAGGAGTTACTAACTTGTCTGCATTTATTTACCACTGAGTGGAAATGTAAGAAATTAGCAACCTTGATAAATTTCGTATTTGTAGAATACCACATATGAATAGTGGAAAAAATAGAGTGGTTAAAAAAGAAATTTGTTAACAACTTTACTAATTTATCCACTGTTTTAACTACTTTTTAAATAATCGGACTGAATAACAGGTAAATATGCAATTCGAAACATTAGGTATATATGTATATTATAATATCTTTGAACAATAATTAACCCACTATAGTTTACCAAATTATAATGACTTATCAAATTGCGTTTTATATAGGTGTAAACTGTAAAGTGTGTGTAACATGTACTATATACTTTATATTACCGTTTCATAACTAAAGAACTAATGTAAATCATGAATTACTTATGCAAATTAAGTTATGTAAATAACCGGAATGTGTGAGAAGTTTTGTGAATAATTCTGTGGCCGTCCACGTTTTGACATATATTTAATAGGGATTATTTTATGATTAGTGGTATTTAACCCCAAGGCGATCGACATTTTGGGATTTCCTATACGTGAATGATCTGTAATAAATAAGTAAGAAATTATGGCATTATCATTATATATTTACATATTTGAAAAATACAGTGATGTGTAGTACATTTTGATTCAAAAGCTAGCCTACGCCCTTCTCCTGGAAAATGGGACCTGTAAAACATCTTGGTTTAGGATGCAATTTGGTGACCCCAGAGCAGGCAAGTGTTGGCCTAGAAAGCGACTCACTCCATGAAATACTTATCAGAGAATTTGAACTCCCTTTATATCGAAATTAGCGCTGTGTTGATGGCTATCAAATAATTGACCCTTCCAGAATAGAAAGTTATCATGGCGGATTTTGACATTTGACAGATTTAGGGAAACATCTAGGAAAAAATTTGACACTTGACAGTTGACAAAATAAGTGTTCCATGTCAAAATTGAATCGCAATGGAAACAGATCCAAATTCCAGAATATCGATTTAGATTTTTCTTAGAATTAAAAGGCACAAAGAAGAAGGATATTCTGGAATTTTGATTTGTTCACATTTTAATTCAATTTTGACATGGAACATTCATTTTGTCAACTGTCAAGTGTCAAATTTTTTCCCAGATTTTCCCTAAATCTGTCAAATGTCAAAATCCGCCATGATAACTTTCTATTCTGGGAAGGTTCAATTGAACGTTTGCATGTTATCATTGAAGGCGAGTTTCCAGAGTGAAGGGGAGGAAAATGTAAAAATTAATTACAAAAAGTAAAAACCCCTTCAATGCCCAAATCGGGAGAACTTTTCTGCCTCACCTGGCGGTGTATCCGGCGGCAACTTCAGGCGTCGATTGCACGTACTCCGCGTACTCGGCTGCCAAGGTGTCGCTGGTGGTCCGAGAGACATCCTGGTGGGTCGTTGGTGGGTCGACTTCATAGTCGGAGTCGTAGCTCGAATCCTCGCCCGGCAGCGTACCTGTGCATCCCTCGACACATATTTCATCTACATATTTCTGAAACAAAAATTTTTTTATTTATCGGTGAGAAGAATGAAGAGAACCGTAAGAATATACAGTATCAACAACTCATTGTTATTTTTTGTTACTATGGCCCGACCACTTCGAAAATAGAATATTGTGCAACTAGTGCGGAAAATAGGATATGTCAAAGGAGTATTAAATATCCAAATTCCGCACGAGTTGTACACTATACTTTTCCGTCGAGGGGTAAACTGCGGTGGAATTCTGGGGTACAAACAGATGGAATTCCTTGGAATTCCTTGAAAATTCTTGGAATTTTTTGGAATTCCTCGGATTCTAATTCTGGGATCCGATGTACGAACATTTGGAATTCCAAGCAATTCCTTGGAGTTTCCTGGAATTATTTGGAATTCCTCGGATTCTGATTCTGGAATTCTGATGTACGAACATTTGTAATTCCTTGGAATTCCAAGGAATTATTTGGAATCCTTTGGAATTCCTTGGAATCCTTTGGAATTCCTTGGAAATTCCTGGAATTTTTTGGATTTCCTTGGACTCTTATTCTGGTATTCTGATGTACGAACATTTGAAATTACAAGGAATTCCAAGGAATTCCAAGGAATTCCAAGGAATTCCAAGGAATTCTACTAGTGCGAAATATTTTATTTTGTGAACTAGTTTACAGTGCGAAATGATACGTATTTCAGGTAGGTGGTCGGAAAAATATATACCAGAATTTCGTGCTTTCTCGTGGCATATTTGTTCTCTTTTTGTAATTTCTGAAATGTCCAATGGAAAAACTGCAATGCCAGATTAATTTCACTATAATTTCGTTATCTGACATGTGAATTGTAAAACAATTTGTTCCCATTTCAGAATTCTCTCTTTTTCTCGAAAACTTCAATGAAAAAAAAAACTGCAATGCCAGATTAATTTCACGATAATTTCGTTTACTGACATGTGAACTAGAAAATGATCCTACAAGAATTTCTTGCTTTCTTATTGCTATTTTTATTGTAATTTTTGAAGAAATTACAATGAAATTCCTTTTTTCATTGAAATCTTTAGAAAAAAGAGCAAATAATAGCAACAAATTCTGATATTATCGTTTTATAGTTTATGCCAATATATCATGCTTATTTCATTATATAATATATGTTCCTAAACAAACGAAAAAAAATTCAAGAAATCAACTAATTCTGGTATGATTCGGTTCACATGTCATATAACTCGTCAGCTAACGAAATTATTGTGGAATTATACTAGCATGGCAGTTACAAATAGAAAAAAAATTCCGTGTCAGTTTATCTACAGTGTGTCCAAGATAAGAATGAACAGCATGGGGATATCGGAAACGGAAAGTGATACGGGGTCGATTAAATTAGAGAAAAGTAGCGCATTTATGTGCCTAATAATATGACATTTAGAAAGTTTTAATATTCCAAGTAGTTTCGGAGATATCCGAGAAAAGTCGAAATTTGAGAATTTCGTTTTTATTTTCTCCTAGCTTTATTTTCAAAGGAAATGTAAAACAAATAGCACTTCGCCATGGCCACTTTTTAAGGACTACACGATAACATAAGCAGAATTTTTCTGCGACGTTTCGTCTTTTAGAAAACATCATCAACTATGTATTTTTATATGGGCCGAAACTAAACTCAATTTTTTATTGTGAATACAGCAATGTATCACACAATATGATTTCGGAACCATTTCTCGCGCAAAATGTAATTTAGTGATTACTTAATCTGGTTTTCTTCAATTTTAGATAGTAGGCGCTGGAAAAAATGACCACATTATGTTCTGTTGTCATAATAATACTGTAGTTTGGTAGAATTTTTGACATATCACCGGTCCTACTATTACATCTCGTTACCTACCTAATTTGTGTTAAAAATGGAAAACGGCAGCTTTTCGAATACTGAAAAATTTGATATGTTGTCATGTTACATTTTGTGCCAAAGAAATTGTGTTGCTGAACGTGCGTACTCTAATAAGTATCCAGAGAAGCGACAACCTGGTAAATCAATATTTAGACGCCTACTATCTAAAATTGAAGAAAAATAAATTACTATACAGGGTATACTTTAGTTTCGGCCCATATAAAAATACAACGTTGATGATGTTTTCTAAAAGACGAAACGTCGCAGAAAAATTCTGCTTATGTTATCGTGTAGTCATTAAAAAGTGGCCATGGCGAAGTGCTATTTGTTTTACATTTCCTTTGAAAATAAAGCTAGGAGAAAATGAAAACGAAATTCTCAAATTTCGGTTTTTCTCGGATATCTCCGAAACTAATTGGAATATTAAAACTTTCTGAATGTCATATTATTAGGTACATAAATGCGCTACTTTTCTCTAATTTAATCGACCCCGTATCACTTACCGTTTCCGATATCCCCATGCTGTTCATTCTTATCTTGGACACAGTGTATATCTATATCGGCACCAGCTACAAATTCTTCAACCTTACCTACTACTCATTTTTCGAAAAATATTACTTTTGTGATTTTGCTAATTTTGAAAAATGCTTTTTTGAAGAAACTGAAAATCACTCAGTATATCTGATAGGGACTGAGAAGTAGGTTTCAAGACGAGCCCAAGTTGATGACAATTTTTATAATTTCTTAGATCACAAGTAAGATATTTTGCTGTTGCGTACTTTTTGAATGTCACTGAATATAATTGGGGCATACAAGTTCTCACATTTTTTATTTAATTTCATTCGGTTTTGGATTTTCCTATTTTCAATAATTAAATATCAATCATGAGATTCCATTCCTCTTCATTGCTGGTGGTCGAGTCCGTTGAATCGCTGACTTATAGTCTAGACTAGAGGACCCGGGTTCAAATCCCGTTGCGGCTATTGGAAATATTCATTTATTTCTATAGTATCGTTTAGCAGGAGGAGATAGTTGACCAACCGAACATTCTTGGTACCTAGATTTCAATCCTTCGGACTCTCAACGATAACCAGCCGAGTAGTGCTTCGGATGACACTCAAAAAGCTAAGGTCCCCGTCTTCCTTACTCATACAAGTCTCAATGAGTCTTCTAGGGTTGCTTCGCAACTAAGTTGGCGGTTAAAAACACTTTTCAATACGATGATTCACATAAGACCTACTAAACTGGTCTTTTTCTGATTGCTTCACTAATCTGCGGTATGGAACAACTGAATTTCTGATGATAGTGTTGAATTTAATACAATATTTTCGTAAATTATTTGAAAAGAAAAATACTTTCCTGAAATTAAAACCAACAATTGAGGCCGTTGATGCACCATGTCAATGCATTTATTATTTCCATTTTTAACTACCCTTTATTCAAGTTTAGATTAAACTCACGCGTTGTCATGTAAAGTAAACTGAATTAAAAGAGATTTTCTATTTTGGATGAAAAAAGTGCATTTTGACTCACGAGTTGTGACCATACAAAGGCGAGTAAACGAGATTGATTTTGATCAAGCAACTGAAAAAAAATTCAAAAAAGGTTATAGAGATTCTGCAATAATCAATCAAACGTAACCTTGAACCATCAAGGTGGTTCGACTTTTCCGTAAATTATAATAATTGTATCCTGTTTCTATGATTCAAACATATCAATGAATAATTAAAATCATTGAGAACTTTCTAAACCCAAAAAAAAACATCTGATGCAACACAGATGAAATTTTATAAATCTAAAAACTTTTTCACCTTGAATGGATCCGGCATTCGGGGTAATAAATACAATTACCCGTCCAATAGTTATTTATTCATTTATTTATATATGATGATGTAAATATTGAGATTTACTTGGATAGGTCTCGGGATATGTCGACAGAACCTGTAAAGTTAGCAAAACCACTTGCTAGGAAATCAATGAAACAATTTTTGATAACCAGAAACAAGATATTCACTAGTATTTTTATTTTATAGCCCATGCAAAAAAACTGAGGGCGATACAATTTTTTTCTTCACGAAAAATTCTCGATAATAATTCGACAATTATTGGAATTTGTTTAAATGATTTCCTAACCAAAATGAAGCTCCACTCCATTTTCGATCAAATTGAAAAAAACTGCTGGTGTTCAAATTGAATTACCTTTACACGACCCTCATTTCAATTTGAACATTTTTAAAATGTCTTCTTCGGAACTCACCTAGATTGGTCGAAGTGTCAAGGTTAATTTGTTATTCTTCTCGTCTTGTAAATGTACACACTGTGTATAGTGTATACAAGATATATGTTCCCAAAATTCCAGAATTATTATTTTCTTCATTCAGAGTGAAAGAAAAGTCAAACCAAAACCGCAAGCCCAGTCAACCTAGTCAATGATTTGAATAATCTCCATGAATCATGATTCACTACATAAACATACATAACCACCTGTTTGCAGGGGCGTCATTTGGGAAAAATCAGGAGGGCAATAGTTATTGTAAAAAAATAATTCTGTAAGAATAAATATTGTCAGTGAAAAAAATTGAACTTTGATGTTCATACATTGGGTAAAATGTGTGGTATATTCTAATTTGCCAAGGGGCCGCCTTCTTAGCCTTTTTTTGATGAAAATAATCGAACATAATTTAATAACTACTTAGTGCTGGTTGAATAACATCGAATATGTATTTGGAGGTAAATATCTCGGTAAATATAGGTACCAATTGAGGAGCACGGAAGTTTTTGAAAAGTTTTTGTAGACTCCATTTCTTCCTGCTATTCAGGATCATAAGATTTATATTATCACACAATAAATGTTGATTTCATGTCGAAAGTGTGTAGATTTATTGAAGGTGAGAAATGTCATCCCCTCGATTATCACAAGAAAATAAAAATAAGATTTTGAAATAATCTTAATTTATATCAGAAATATGAGATGATGAAATTACCTCGAAAAAAAAGGCGGTACCTTTACTCTTGATCAAGAGTATGACAATGAATGATTATTTTATCGTGTTATTGTATGATCTTATCGAGCCCACTGAAAAAAATCACAACACTCGACGCCACTGTTCTTTTGAATGATACCATTATGTCTGGGATTTTCTTTAATTCCAGAAACATATACTTACCTACAATTGATAAATTCATTGATATTTTTTATGAATTATGATATGAATACAAAGTAGGTAGGCATGATTATTCAAGGTGACAATCATATATTAGAATGCCATTCAGAAGAGAGAATAATTAATGTAATACCCCATTTGGTGTATTAAATTTGACAAGTTTTCTGCAGTTATTTTGTGGTTGTTATTCGAGGTGTTATTAGGTATCCCAGAATTAGAAAACTATTACATGATTCGTATCTTCACTGAACAGTTATTTGCTCGGTTATTTGGATCGTAAATTCAAGTTTGACTTTATTAAATCAATTGGATTCTAGTCTTCCCAAGGTTTTGCATGATTTTTCACGAATTCACACAATATTCAGTGATTTATGATCTGATGATTTCATGAGTATTCTCAAGGTTACAAATCACAATTATGAAATTGAATTATGAACAAAGAAAAACTCAGTTCCGTCTAGGGAAATTCCTTTTCCTTGATTTTCCAAGTGCTTCTTCACCAATTAACAGGTTTTGTAATTTGTTTTATTTTTCACGCAGTTTCTGATTATACATTGATGAAAACTAGTGAAGTATAAATTGAACAAAGTTCAAGTATAAAATGATTTTATACCGAGTTTTATACTTCGAGACTTACTCGAACATTTTTACCTCGATTTTTACATATCCGCTGTCTTCAATAAGGATACAACCTGATTTCTTGGTTGAAAGTGATCGAAAAAACTCGAAAAGATTCATACTCAGATTCATCCCATGATTTGTTTATTTTGCTGTATAGTAAATATCAATGAACTTAAGAAAATCAAATTTATTCGTTATATAAATCATCATTCAACGATACTTACCCTACAGACATTTTGAAATACCAGTTCCTGTACTAGGTATAAGTAGGTATAGGTATTACTTTTATTCAAATAGGTATTAATTTTATTCAAATAGGTATTAATTTTATTCAAAATAATAATACTAATACCAGCGAAAATACCGAAAAATACGAAACACCCCAGCGAAAATAATAATGACATCTTGTAGAGAAATCAACATTCAAAAACAATTTATCTCGTATTATTTATACAGGGCGATGGCCAAGATAAGAATGAACTCAATAGGTAGGTTTTCGAGTCATAAACAAAAGTTCGATTTTTCGACTTTTAGACATAATATGTGAATATCATAGCTGTTTATGAAGTAACGAGATGATAACTTTCAAATTCTTGAGAGGCACTTTTTCTGCATAATCGAAAAAGGTGTAATTTTGTTTCTACCCATAATAAAAATTAAAGGATGATGATTCCTCGAAAACGAAACATTGAATTCGAAACTCGTAAAAGCGATTTTTTAAAGCTCAAAAAGTTGCTATGAGAGTATACAGTGCGCGTCTCATGTCCGTACCTCCCGAGGTTCCTCCACTACTAATTTTTGAATCACCTGGTAAATAGCGACGAAATTTGGAGGGCTTGAATAGGAGATAAAAACATACTTTTCAAGGAAAAATCACAGCTAAATGTTTCAAAAAGGCAACTGAGCGCCATCTTGAATTACTTTTTTGAATATAACACCCTGTATATCATTCCATTTATTAGAAATATCTCGGAAATATCCGATATCAAACCTCTGAATAAGTTCTTCATATGGGGAAATCCAATGTATGGGTAAACCCAATCTTCCTTGAAAGCAAGAAATTTCAGAAATCTCCTCTGTACTCGTCTACTTCGTTGCGATATACTAGTTGGTTCAAAAATTAACAAAGACCATAAATTACCGTTACCAAGATACACAATATGCCGTTCTATTCTTGGTCACCATGTATAGCTATTAACTCTTCCAATTTCGCCCCACACTGAGAAGATAAAAATATTTTTTTTCTACTGAATGTATGGTAATCTGGAATCAGTTTCATGAGTGATCAATACGTAGACAGATCTATTCGGATCTATTGCATATTTGCATACCACCTCCGAATAGTCATATTTTCAGTTATTATTTACCACTACATCAGTTGACGTGTTGTATATTGATGAATATATTTCATGTAGTGGTATATTTTTATTATACCACTACGTTGCGGTAAAGATGTATGTTTACTTTCTATAATGTAGAAGTTACCACATCACAGAGTGTTATGTTTGGTTATGTGTTATGTGTCTGCTGGATTCCGGAGACAACCGAAATACCCCGATGTCGATCACTGATGGCGTTTTTGTCGTTGGCCATATTAACTTGCTTGGCTTTGGTGCATAGAAATCAATAGTTATTTAATATTCTGGTATTATTAATTCGGCATGAAGAACTATTTGAAACTGTGGAACTGTAAGAACTTGCACCGGTATATTCAACGGTGAGTCGAATACTGTCTTGTGATTTTCGTAGATAAAACTGGAATGGTAGGTGACTAAATTATTGCACGTTGAGGTTAACCAGAGAGAAATAAACTCCATTCTGTTCAAAATAATCTAGTTAACTTGATGCTTCGCTGTCTTTCATTAATTCTCACTATCATCTAGTTATTTGTTATAACATGCTCGCAATTTAATTGGATTCTGTGATATTATCCAGTTTTGCCTCGGAATGTCCAAGAATGATGGCGGTAGGGAAATAATAAGAACGTTTTGATGATGGGGTTCACTTTGGTAAAATCATCGACATCAGAAAAGTATATCTTTGTAAAAGTAAAGTTGAATAGTGCCAGGCTCTCTTCCAAAACGTGAGATTATGCCTATAGTGTAAGTATAACTCATATTTCACATCAGTATGAAGATATTCGTACTGATAAATTCAGAAAGTAACAATGGCAGTCCAGTCAAATAAATGGTACCTAATTTCATTCAATATAGAAGAATATGAACAAATCAACAGTTAAAAATTTCTCATTTGTAGTGGTAAATAAGAAACGAATTGATGTACTATCAATTACTAGTCTGTAGTGGTAAATAAGAAACAAACAGGTAGGGTACATAATACTCGCTGCATTAATATGTCATATTGTCTGAATTATACTGTTTTGTAGTGGTAATAATCGACCAAAGTAGTGATTGGCGCCTATTCAACCACAACGCCTGGTATAGTAAAGTCATCTTTAGTTATTCACAACGGATTATTTTTCTCAGTGCACATTCAACCCAATTAACATGCCAATTACCTTTCCGATAACTGTCATATCTCACAGGGGGCATCCAAAACCGCGCGACATTCCATCACCGTCGTTTCACTTGCATCGACAACTGCATCAATCGCATTCCACCCCGAAGAGGATATCCACCGAATCACTCCGACCAACACATCGAGAATGCACCACGACGCGCAGATTCGAGAGGTTTCCAACCGGATGTTTGTATCGCTAGGTGGGCCGCGACCGACGAAATTCGGCCAAGCACGAGCTGCGATCAGGCCAAGCGCGATCGGTTGATGTTTATCCGCTGTTCACGTTAGTTCAGAGTCCCAGTCGTGTTCGAACACTTTGAACGACTCGCACCGAACCGGACCTGCCGCCGCGACCGCGATGAGAAAAAGAGGGGCGCGGAAGAAAGCAGGAGAAAGAGCAGGTTGATGGCTGGGGAACGAAAAGAATTACAAGGTGTTCACGTTGAGCGGTGGTGATGCCCACACGAAATCGCGGTTGAATGGTTGATCGTAATTTATCCTAAACGCAGCAACCAGCAACAGTTCTTCGAGGAACGGGCAAGCAAAACTCAAGGGAGGCATTTTCAAGGGGGCAGCAAACACAGATATCGAAACGAAAATGAAACATTCTAAAATTCGATGATTTTTTTATACCATACAAGAACTTGTATGGTGAAACTTCGTTTATCGTATTCCTATGAGTTCAAAAAAAATTGTTGGTGGATCTCACGAATTTTGGCCTCCTGATCACGAATCCTAAGTCAAAACGCGGCGGTCTCGAGAATTTTCGAATATACCCCAGTCCGTTTTTTTTTCAAAGAAAAATAAAATTCGGCAATAGGGTGAAGTGAGCGTCTCATGTTATGGTGTAATCAGATGCTTTGAAAACTTGTGTTCTAGGAGTGATTTTGCCAGCTCAATATTAATTTAATGAAAAATCGCTACAAATCCACACAAAAAAATCTGATGAGATGAGTAACTTTCAAAACTGTTCAATTAGCAGCAAAAATCTAAAGCGTCCAATAGAAATTTGGTTTGACGTTTCATCAAAAATTAATGTCGTCAGTAAATTGCTCCAATCTCACAAGATTTTGGTTACGGACATAATATAGATTAGGATATCGATGATCCGAAACAAAATTACGCGGTAATTTTTTTACTCAATTAGGATGACTTTATAAAAACTTTTAACATTTAAGATTTACCACCTTACATTTAATACTTAAGATATATTTGACACGGAACAAATAATTTTGACGTTGGCAAGTTCTAACCTATATCTATTATCATTGTTTTTGTTTGAATTTTCTTTAGTTTAATTTAATAATTTTTTGTGTCATGAACGATGCTCTATTAATTCAACAAGTCGAAGAATTCAGACATTTATGAAAACTGCTTGGCCAAATATATCTTAGAAAACTGAAGGTAGAAATGTAAAATTGAATTACGTAATACATTTCCATCATGATTTGATCCTGGACAGCCTACATCAATGAAGATGAGATGCATCACAGATATCCATCAATACTATGCTTGAAAGTCTTCTTGTGCGAGAAGTATTCTGTTCCAGCATGTTTTGGATATTGTATCTCAATATGCTTTCCATCAAGGGCACCAATACAGTTTGGCATAGTCCATTTTTCATAAAATTCCATTGAGATTCCATGCCAATCGATTTTTCCATTAAATTTTCCACAGTACATCGCTGGTTTCCTCTATGATGACATGACATGTGTACATAGTAGTCAGTCCAACATAAGCAATTTGCTGCATCTGATCTGATTGCTAGAATTTGGAGTTATTATTCTTGACATCGATTTCAAAATAAAAAACTGTTCAATATCCATATTATTCATCATGTTCAAATAAAAATGGAGTTGGAATGGGTATTCCTCTTCCTATGTTTGGGTTTAACTTTGTATTTTCAATTCCGACCTTTCTTTCTAATGCACCTCAAGTAAACACCAAGCCCAAAAATCTATCCACACCAACAAATAATATTCGAAAATATAACCCAAAATTCAAATATCGCGGGAAACAGTATGTCACTTTTCGTTGCTCGATCATGCGCATCTCCTATTTCCATTTATGATCATTTATCATCCATTTCTTAAGTTGGAAGTTGATCATCTTCTTAAGTCTTTGGTGTAAAATCATAAGTCTTAAATGGTTTTATAACACAATCAATGATTCATCTGTCATAAGTGATAAGTATTAAATGTTAGGTGATAAATCTTAAGTCTTAAAGTTTTTATAAAGTGGCCCTGAAAGATCAAAATCTTATGTCTCAAGGCATAGGAGTTTGGAGAATTAATGGCTTGTTGGCTGTATTAGGCCAGTGCATTTAGTTGGTGACCTCGGAATATTGGGTACATTTTTTCTCTTGTTTCTCGATCGAAAGGGTCTCAAATAAAAAGCTTAACCCTGAGTTTGCGCATGCGCAAAGTTCACCATTTCGCCGCCATTTTGAATTTGATTTTATTTGTTGCAAACGAAGGTCGTTGGATTCGTCATGACTTGTACTATCATCGAGCTTATCTGAAGAAAGACCATCAGATGCGTGGGAAGAAAGGTATTGACGTATAAAAATGAGCATACTCCCCAAAAATCTGTTGACGTCACTGTTTGTGGTTGTAGCTCTGTTTTGGCGAATCTGACGTCAAAAGTTCCTACCCTAATAAAGAAAGCCAACGTAATTTCCAGCATTTTGAAATACAAAACATTGTGATACGATGATTTCTGACTGATCAATTTCTTTAAAATTGTATAAGATATTATTGAAAGAAAATTATGCATGTGCCTTATTGAAGCTTCTAAAATGTTCGATGAAAGTAAAAGTCATTACGAATCCAACGACCTCCGTTTGCATACTTAGAACGCGAGAAATAAGCGTTTCAAAAAAATGAAATCAAATTCAAAATGGCGGCGCAACGGTGAACTTTGCGCATGCGCAAATTCAGGGTCATTTGAGACCCTTTAGACCAAGAGACAAAAGAAAAAATGTACCTAAAATTCCGAGGTTCCTTTTATAACATTTCCTAAATGCACTGGCCTGTATCTGATAATGATAATCTCTTGTCTGACACATTTTCCGACAGCTTAAATTTCCGCTTGGGAAATACCTAATACTGGGTAATTTACCAATACATTCGGAGTATTTTGGTTCCAGGCACATAATATAATCCTATTCCAGTTCATTCCAGGGGCGGATAAAGGGGGGGCTATAGGGGCTTAAGCCCAGGGCCCCGGATTCTGCAAGGGCCTCCAAAAGTAGTGGGTATAGGGGATGGGAGACAATCCTCTGAGGAGCTGAGGATCCTCAGCTCCTCGGCTCCTCAGATCCTCGGCTCCTCAGCTCCTCAGCTCCTCAGAGGATTGTCTCCCATCCCCTATACCCTCTACTCCAAAAATATGAAATAAAAGGTTTATTCCAATTGCGACTGCAATGTATAATAATGAATAGACATTGATATTGTTATCATAATATTGATATTTTTGTTCTGATTCAGCGTCAGATCTGCTATATTTATATTGAGAATGAAATAGCGATAGGGTGGAATAAAAGTTCTTCAATTATGATATTATTGTCTTCAATATTCGATTCACATAGCACATACCTAAAAAACAGAGTCTGTTTTTTTTTTCAAGAAGAAAGAGAAAATTCTGCCATATTAGGCTAAAAGATAGTAACATCGAAAGAGCCTTAAATTATGGTGTAATCCACGATTTTTCGTGAAATAGCGCAAAAAAAATCAATTTATTTTTCATTCCTGTTTTTTTGTTCACAAAATATAAATAACTAAAATTACAACATTTATATATCCTTAATCCGACATGACGGGTAGCGTTCAAAGTTGTTCAATAGCCCAGGGCCCCGCCATCAGTTAGTCCGCCCCTGGTTCATTCTGTTTTGATTTGAATTATGGATCTATTACATATTAACTATTTTTTCGTGAATGAATAAGGTTTTCTGCTTTCATTTGTCAGGAAGTGTACCTACCTATCTACATCATTATAGTTTTGATAAAATGATTGGATCATTCGAGTACCAAGCATTGAATTCGATTTGTGAAATTGGAAAGTTCACCGTATTTATATTTTAATTCATAAAAAATCACGATACCAATAAATATTAATGAACCAGTTCATCGTTTGTAGTAGCATTCCTGTCTTGAAATGTTACGCAGTTGTAGCGAGATTCTTGGAAATAGTAGGTGAGCCCCACACTGTCTCTCGTGAAATATGACTCAGATCAGCGGCTTATAATAGATCTCTATCTTGTGCGCAATGAAAATAATCAGATCAGATTCTTATATCAGTTGAAGCTGGATATATTTACAACCGGTCTGATCCTCTAAGGAAGTAGTCATCTGAACAACTGTCATTTGGGTGGCAAATAGAAAGGTCAGTGATTATTTGATCCGATTTTTCAATTCTCCGAGGTCAAAATGGGAGAAAATTCAACAACTTGTCGTTCGTTCACCACCAATAATAGTTCATCCATCCATCAGTTTTTACCTCGGTTTTTACTGATGAAAATGGCAGTCAATATTATTATTCGGGTTGTACATCGATAACTTGTTACGTAATTTCGAAGACTTTCAATTTAACAGTTGAAATAAACCAGGAGGTTTATTCTGTAGTTGCTATGGTATAACGATACAAAATATAGGCTTTTGTATGGTCAAAAATGTTAGGTGTGAAATTTTTTAAATAATATTGGACATCGCGATTGGTTGAAAATCGTGCGAAAAAAATAATCAAATATCTACCTACACCTACCTACTGAAAATATTGTAATAAGAAAACTCATTTCCAGAAGACAGAATGCAACCAATAATAGAGCCTTACAAGATTGTACGGTAAATCTCCGTTTATCGCACTCCGCAATTCTATGACTTCGAAAAACAAATGTTGGTGCATTTTACGAACTTTGACCTGTTGATCACGAATCCGAAGTCAAAACGGGGAAGTCTCAACTATTTTCGCAGATACGGCCCCATTTTGCCTCGAAAATGCACCATTTGACATCTCAAATGTCTGCTATTATTATTTAACACATAAAATTCCTCGTAAAATTTCTTATTCTGCTCGTCCTTCTGCATAGAGTATCTATATTGATATATTAAGTATCAATTCTCCTTGATTTATTGTGAATTCCGTGAGGAATAATTTTATTTATTTTTTCTACAAAGGTTCGCGCATTGACAACAATATGCGAAGTGACCCTTTTTTCATTTTCCTTCGTTACCATGACACCGTGCGCGAAGTAGTGTGCGAAATACTTACTTCGCACACTGCATGTAAACTATATGGGATTTTTAAATTTTAACCTTTATGTTCCTCAATCAAGCAAAAATCCAAGAAATCATTTATTTATTAATGTATAACAATAATTAAGGCTTTCAAATTGTGAGAAAATTTAACACTACCCAATTTTATTTATTATTTACAATGTTAACATTAATGGTGCAGCCAGTGCACGAACCAATATTTTGACGTTTGTAGAAAAAATTTTGTTTGCATCTCATGCGCGAAATACTTTGGTGATCTCGACTAATTTTTTTAATTCGGCTGCGCCTCGTCAAGAAAAATCATTTCTCGATCACCAAAGTATCATTTCGCGCACTAGATACAAAAATAACTATTTTATATTTCATTTATGTAAATAAAGATACATGAACCCAAAAAATATAAGGTACCTTATTATCTGTATTTTCAGTGCCCTGATGATGACAGAATAAACTGTCGAAACGTTGGCTTTCAAATAATAGTTTATGTCACGGAAGAAAATAACTCACCATAATTGCATGATGTGTGGGCCTTTTTTAATGTGTTTTCCGCGGGCTTATTAGTTGTCATTGCTATACCAATAAATTTCTTTTTCTATTTTGGTTCTATAATGAAGTCATTATGATACGCATTTTTTATTTTTTAGAGGTTGGTACACTCGAACTATCAAATGAAAGTCAGAAGAGTTAGGCCCTGAGCGATATTTGATTTGGTAATACTAGCAGAGAAAAACTCAATGTTATTATTGGTGAATTTCAATTCAGAGTGTGATTTGACTTTCACCGCTGGTTTCGTAAAAATCAAAATCAATCAAAAGTAAACTAGGCTTTACGCTTGTGCGTCAGATTTTATATATTTCAATGTCATCATTGTTGCCAATCGAAGATGTTTCTGATATTTATCGATATTAAATAAATTCTTTCAATAAAATACTTCAATAACATTAGTCTTGAAATATTGCTATATCAAAAGACAGAAAAATGTTGTTTTTGAAAAAATCGCTCTGCTGAGTTCGCCCGAAGCCAGCAAAGCCAATTTTTGTTTATAAAAACGTCGAACAAAACATTCCAACATGAACATTTTATTGATCCAGCGATGGGTATCATCGGTTTGACAAGTTGAATCGTCAAAAATTTATGATTTGAAATTATTGCATCATCGACTTGGCGAAAATCGAAAATTCTTGTTTTTTTTATGTAATTCGTTGGCCGTGGAGCAAAGAAAATGAAATTATGGTAATTAGTTAGCCTAAAATTAGTTCTAAAATATCGTTATATTGAATCCAAAAAAAAGTGGATTTTCAAAATGGCTCTGCTGAGTTCGCCCGAAGCTAGCAAAGCCACTTTATTTTAAAAAACGTCGAATAAAACATTCCAAAATGAACATTTTATTGATCCAGCGATGGGTATCATCGGTTTGACAAGTTGAATCGTCAAAAATTTATGATTTGAAATGATTGCATCATCGACTTGGCGAAAATCGAAAAATCTTGTTTTTTTTGTAATTCGTGGGCCGTGGAGCGACAAAATCAAATTAGGGTAATTAATTAGCCTAAAATTAGTTCTAAAATATCGTTATATTGAATCCAAAAATAAGTGGATTTTCAAAAATGGCTTTGCCACTAGTTTTTCTATTAAGGGAGGGAGCAAAAAAAATGGGAATAGGGTAATAAATTAGCCTAAAATGAGCTCTACAATTTGACTATTTCAAAACACCAAAATTATTGTTTTTTAAAAATGGCTCTGCTGAGTTCGGCCGAAGCTAGAAAAGCCACAGATTTTTCTATCAATGAGAAGAGCAAAAAATTTGGGAATAGGGTAATATAACAGCTTAAAATGAGCCTAAAATTATGTGATCTATCCCGAGTCGAAATTCGTGTGTGGATTTGCTAACTTCTTTAGTATCTATAGTTCGAAGGAGATGCATTTCAGGACTCATTTTTATTCGAAAAAAAAAAGTTATTTTTAACACAGCAATGTGTCCTTGAAACATCTACATCGATTTATGAAGTAGCGGAATTCGAAAAAAAATAACTCAGATCTTAGTAGAAATTCGTGTGTGGCCTGATCATATTCAACAGTTTTCGGTGGCATTCTTAGGTTGGCAAGAATCTGTCATCAACGTCAATAGTCATGAATTTAAGTTGTGCAGATGAATTCATAAGCAGTCATTAATATTTTTCTATTCATATAAATGTTTAGTCATTTCATATTTATAATAAACTAGGACATGAAAACAATCGAATTAAATGACAGTTGACATGAATGATAGTTGACTTTGATGACAGTTGACATTGATGACAGATTACCACTAACCTATTAAGCCACTGTAATTACCATAGATCTTACTGCTTACGCTAGATCCGGTATCCAGGTTACTTGTTTTGTAGGTCCGGGGGGGTTGAAAGTACTAAGCCATTGATTGGTCGTTTCAGTTGTTTACCATAAAAATGTGTTGTCCCACGTGACCATAGTACCTAATTTCTTGCAGACCCCTCTTGACCTAAAAATTACTACAGGATGCCGGATCTAGCGTAAGCAGTAAGATCTATGGTAATTACCACCAACCCTAAAACCTGCCAACAAACCAATAGCTACTGGATATGGTAAATTCGACATGACGCATATTGGAAAGCACGTCACTGGTGCATATGAATCGCTGGCGGCCACCGACGTGTGGTGGAGAAAGAATACAGAATACGAATAATACGATGTCCTCGACTCCTCGTAAGTCGCGACGATAGACTTAGATCCGGGTCGAAGCGCAGAGCCGGATCTGGGCACGAATGTTCCGAAAATAAAATGCTCGAGGTGAGTTACCGGACGAAATAGAAAGGTCTTGCGGAGAGTTTGGAATGAATCGAAGTACCGCTTGCGATCGATACATCGATTGATAGATTTTTCATGCTATAGGTACAGGGTCTTCATATTTTGAACCCCCCCCTTAATTTTGTTATCGATTGTTCAATTTTCTCTTTGAAAATATGATCCCATGTAATTATCTCTGAAGATTTCATATATGTTGACAGAAAAAAAATTGAAGATCTAGAAAAAAGTTATGAGCACCAAATATATTTTTTTGAATGGAACACCCTGTATATTTTATCACTGTTAGATAAAGTATATTTTTCTGATTTGATCGATAAATACATCTATCATGTTATCTCTCATATATTTCGAGATATTTGAAGTTGAAATTCAGATTTTATTCGGGTTCTTTTGTCTGTTGTCAAATTGATACTTGCTGTAACATGTCAGTTACGGTGGATTTATGCAGAAGTTTTAAGTCGTATGTTTTAAATCTCAAGTTTTAAA
Organism: Chrysomela aeneicollis; assembly: GCA_029955515.1. Taxonomy (NCBI): domain Eukaryota; kingdom Metazoa; phylum Arthropoda; class Insecta; order Coleoptera; family Chrysomelidae; genus Chrysomela; species Chrysomela aeneicollis. The sequence goes on along the minus strand of JARUHQ010000011.1, from coordinate 12,821,949 downwards.
TAATAAGTCATAAGAAGTTCATGCATTGGTATTCAATATAACCATTTATACAGTAGTCGTAAGTTTTAAGTCTTAAGAAAAGTTGGCTAACATTTATCTCTTACGACTTAAAACTCGATCGATTTGCGCATGCGTCTGATTTTGCAAATATCAAATAGCAGAAGTTGAATGCATGTTGAACAAATAAAAATAAATAAGAATAGTTTATATTGAAGATTTGAATTGAATCGAAGGAAATGAGGAATCAATGAGGAAAATAAGCACGCAAAATAACAGGATTGGCATTATTGACAGTCCTTAAAACTTCTTGCATAAATGTTCCATTTTTCCTTACGACTTAAAACTTACGACTTAAAACTTGAGACTTAAAACTAACGACTTAAAACCCCTGCATAAATCCACCGTTATTTGTGAGGCTATTTGTCATAATGGATTTCAGTGACAGGGAAAATAAATATGATATACAAGAGGTTCTTTCGTCTGCTTTTCGGTGTCGTGTAATCTACACCAGCTGATTTTAAGTGTAGTTAACCTAATGTTTGTGCTTGTGTTTTATTTTAATGTGACATTGTCAACGTATTTTAATGTGTTTTTATATATACATTCTCTCCGACTTGCTATAATTATACAGAAATGTGTGAAAAATAGTCAAATAAATACTATAAACTACTATAAACTATAAACTAAATTAATGTTATTCATTCTACACCTCGCGAAACGAATGCTCAAAAGCGGTGCAAATACACGAGGTGTAGGAGAGTGCTACACTTTGCATACAAACGAAAGGGGCTTGTCAGTGTATTTGGAAAATGATGAAAATGTCACAGCCGCACAACAAGAATAAATGAAATATATTTGGAAATCATTTACAACAAATATTTTTTTTATTTTTCACCAAGTTAATACAGAATGCAAGTGTTTCTTTCCTCCTAATACGCGGTTATGATTACATTGAGACAGGAACGCCTGACAACCTACAGACCGGTTTCGGGCATATTGGCCCTCATCAGTGCAGGCTAGTCAACCGAAAAGAAATCTTGAGATCTCTACACTCGAAGCGTTGCCTGTCCCGATGCATTTTAAAAACGCATATTTCATCGCACTGAGCCGCGTTTCAAGAAAGGCTTGGAAGAACTAAGTAGCGACCCAATGCGGCAGAAAAAAGAAACACTCCAGATCAAGGTGGATATAGGATGGTGAAACAGCTCTTCAATTGTTTCTGCGAAGAACTTGTAGACCGTTTGAGAAGGTACTAATATTTCCACGACTTGAAAGAAGATGGCAGTAATATCGATTATCGAAGAAGATTTCTGTCGCTTACGTATTTCTGTGGTTCACATCTGACAGACGTGACTTGAAACGACATTAAAACAATATATTTTCGATAAATCTGGATTGAATATTGATATTTTGACTCTTCTCAATCATTTTTCATCTAGAACAGATGAAACTGATAAAAGTATGACAGATGCAGAGTTTCTGTTTTACCGACACAAGGTATGTCGCCATCTCTGATAACTTCAGGAAATATTGCTACGGTATGAAATCAAGTAGGCAAAGGTCTACAGTTTATTCTACTGCTTGTTAATAGGAAGCTGTTTCACCATCCTATATCCACCTTGCTCCAGATACAAGGCTCCCACGTCATGAGACATGGCATGTATGTTTGCATTTGTTTCATTAGTTTGCAGTACTCGTTGCAGTATAGAGATGCTGGTTTTTGTCATGTATAATCATCATCCACCTCGTTGTCAATGTTTTGACTGTAATATGTCATAACAAAAATTATGATAAAATTATACCCCTGCCTCTACCAGAGGATGAATGCACATGTGTCATCGGATATCATGGACCAAGACAAAAGTTTCGAAATATCTACTCTTATCGATTTAGGTTGGAGAAAATATTTTTTCTATTTTGGTTGTATAATGAAGTCATTGTGCAACGCAAATGCGTGTCGAAATAGCCTCTATTTCGATACGCATTTTTTATTATTCGGGGATTGGTACAATCGAACTGTCAAATAAAAGTCAGAAAGAGTTAGGCCCAGTTTACTTCTGAGCGATTTGGATTTGGTCATCATTGTCTATTTTTAAATTCACTATGCATATCATCACTTTTTCAAAAAAATCAAATGGAATCAATGAAATTCTTCATGGAATGTCTCATGAAATTTACACTCGAATTTACATGTTTAAAATATGAACTTTAGAATTCCAAATAATAATCAAATAATTCTCAAAAGATTTCATGGAATTTTCAAGTTTTCAAATAATGTACAGTCCAAAAATCACACTCATGCTGAAATTGAATGACATTTGTGTAAACTTTTTTAAATAAGTAAGTCAGATCTCCGGCCAGATCCTCGGATCCTAAAGTCGGATTCATGCAGGAATTTAACCCTAAGTTTAAGAAGTTGAAACTTGCTAGGTACATCAGAGGTACTACTTACATAGGTTCATGTGGTTAACCTAAGGCAGAGATCTCGGCAGAGATTAGGTAATCTACGGAATCACACATAAATTGAGAATTTGAGTATTTGACCAACTTTCATGTGTTTTCTTAAATCTCAAGGCAAATCAGCTGTTTTCCAAGGACCTACATGTTCCCAACTGATGAAATGTAGAAAGGAATAAAATGAAAGTCCACCATCAGAAATTACCCACAAGAATTTAAAAATGCCTAAGTAAATGTATACATTCTTCTTTTCTATCTTATCAAATCTGATAACACAGTGAACTGGTGTGCATGTGACCCTTGGACCTTGAAAGAACTTCTGAGAATCTGAGCATGCATAGCTTTGCCAGATCCTCCATGAATCTAGGGGCTAAAATAAATTAGGGCTATTAGGTCCTGCATAAATCCACAATAAATATTTAATATTGATAGAATCAATAGTTCCTATAATTTGATTTCAATTCAACATGATTTTATCCAAATATATCTAATGGGACCACGAATGGGACAGTGGTTCCTGAAATTAATGTAATGCAAGATGCAATATAATATATAGGTGAGTATGTAGGTAAGCTTGAATCCTCACTCAAATTATATACCCAGTATAGGAACTATTTTCTTCAAATAAAGAGTTCAGGATGCCTTCATTTGAATGTATATTAGAATGAACCAATCAATTTTATCTATGCAGTCATTCTTCAAGATTTTTATGGTGAACAAGTATTGGAATCCACTTGGAGTCCAGTGAAATTAAGAAGAAAAATCACTCAGCTCAGGATATTGACACCATAGTTTCCAAGACAATTTCATAAAGGCACAAAATAACATTTCAGCTCATTCCTATCATCATGAAAAACATGGACCACCATTCTTCAAATAGTTCAATCTGTAATGAATGAAAGGATTATGACGGTGGGGTGTACAGAAATTTGGGTAAACATTGGTATCAAAATAAGTAATCAAACTGCTCCTAATATGATTGCATGTTAGTGAGGCGGATCTTGGCCATACAAAGGAGAAACGAGCAAAAGTAAAAGCATTGTCCCCGATTGCACAGGTCATATCCGTTTGTTGAAATTCAAAGTTGAATATTTATTGTCCTAGTTTTCAATGTATATCCTACCTGCAACCTAGATAGAAAATCCGGACTTGGGGTCCTCTCAGCATCACTTGGTACAGATACAAGCACTTCAAATACGGTTTGTTCACTTTGATTTTTTTGTAGGAAACACTTCTCACTCAATATCGCAGAAAATAGCACTGAAATTCTGTCCAAATTTTCTCTGAGTAGTTGTGTGCACGATCGTTTTATTACGACTGTACCGACAACTAACTTTGACATTGTTTCTAATTCCCATGCTTACATGTTTATATCGCTTATCGGCAATAAAAGTTTTCGTCTAAATTTAAGTTTCAGATATTTTGAAAGATTATTTATTTCACGAATATGACAATATGACGTTTCTGTGACAGGACAACAAAAGTCAGGAAACAGACATTCGACTATTTGACATTCATTTGAAATCTAACCTCAAACACTCCTGGTGACACATGGGTGACACCTTGTCATTGTCATTTGTCAATGATGTAGAAAATAGAAATAAAAAAGGTCTGTGAAAAAAGCAAAAAGGTCTAATCTTTTCGTAGGAATCGTAGGATATCCAAAAAGGATATCACACATTTCTCCTTGTTCCTATTGATTCCTTCATTTCCGACGCAAATCGACAGCATTTTTAAGGTGTTTTCAAGGGAGCGCTTTTGTTTGGTTCAAAACTGGCAAATAAAGTTTTAATCGTTAACAAAGGGATGGCACTACTCACAACAATATTCAATTTTAATTCCAACACTGGGACCGCATAGAGTTAAGGTTTTTGCTCAATTTCCGTTCGATAAAGTTCAACTGATCAGTATTCGCCAGAGATTAGTCATCCGAACTCGCGATAGATGCTATTCGAAGAGAACGATAGAAGCACATCTTCTGAATTTCTTTCGAACTAAAACTTCATATTGTCGCCACTTTTTTTTGAAACTCCACTAACACCAGTCTATTCCTCGTACGTCTTCCATTTCATTCACGTCACGTGGCCGATTCTCTGACAGGGCTTGCCCAATGAGATCATTGGATTGGATTCAGGGGCTTGCCCGCCCGTTACCGCCGTTACCGGCTTTGGTGCTTTGCCACTTGCCCTTCAAATGACATTTGTAGCCTGCTGTTTGTGAAGTGTGGACCGGAGAAATTTTAATGTAAGTTTTTTACTGGTACATTTGCTACTAGAGTTTCATAATTTTAATTTTCAATCAATATGTTGTTGAGTTAATCAATTCATGTTTAGATTATATATCAGAATATTACATTTATGGAATAGTTATGTAATATAATGAAATAATTCCCTGTTGTCACCAATCACCATATCGGAGACAAGTTTTTTGATAAAGTTCGCATGAGTTCATTTTCCTCAAAGAATTAAAACGTAAATTTGCTTCTGATAATTAATTTTCTTCTGATCTAAAACCCAATCGTTTAATAACCATTAGTGAACGTGTGTATGGGTGTGGGGTGTGGGATTAATTTTATTTTTCAAATTACCATTTCATTTCTTAAAAGTATTGTATAAATAGATTCTAGAGACTACTGTCTCAATCAGTGAACAGTGATAAAAACGAGGATGAAATGAAAAAAGTGTTTGACCTCGATTGACCTTAGACATACCAATCAGAATCATTCGGCAGATGATTTTAGTAGCACCAAAGGTGGATATTTAGCACCAAATGAACTGACAGTTTTGTCAAAATATTTTATACCCCAATAGGCAACTGGCTAGAGACTGACCCAAAGATATCAACGAAAATAATGACTTTTTGACTGCCCCTATTTTTTCATCTCTTTTAGTGTGTGCCCAGAGCTCTTTTCTTTTTTCCATTAGCCACTCTCAGATGACTTTAATGGACCACAGCGTGGTCCATAAAAGCAAGTTACGCCCCAAATGCATGCAACATTTTAATGCACGACCGGTATATTTCATATGAATATATCAATAATAAACATCTTATCAGGCACGATAAAAATACATCATCACGTTTGCAGTGAGGCTGGTGATATGAAATTGATTATACCAGAATGCTCCTTACTAATTATATTGACAGTCGGATGATTGTGGTTGTTGGATTTTCTACCCTGCGCGCTTAAAGTGTCACTTTTTCGCCTGCCCACTTTACGCGCGGCGGGCGATAAAGTAATCCGCGGGCAGTAAAGCGTAATTTTACGCCCGCTCGTGCATACACATATTCATTTTTCGATATGCTAAGCATACTTATTATTGATATAAAAACAAAAACACTTCTTATCAGCTTTTTTATATGATAGGAGCCTAACAAACACTGGCAATTCTGTCTGGGGCTGCATGCCAGATTATGTTGTATGTAGATAATAGCAATATAAAATTAATCAAATCTATAATTTTGTTTACTTTATCCGGTACCTTATCCTTTTATTTCTCTGTCATATCATAGTCATAGGGGACCTCAACATCTTGAGGTGCCCAGGTCCTCCAACAGTTTGAATGCGGCCATGTGTGTATTTTATGGAGACATCTGTACTGGAATAAAATATAAACACTTCGTTTTCGCAATCGAAGATAGTTGAACATTTGCCAAACGTTATTACGGGATTGTAAATTTCACCACTCAATAGCAAAATGGTTTTATTTATATTTTAAGATCATTCAAGAAAAATGTTATGTTATTTATGATGAAAACCGATTATTCATATTATAAAACAATTTCATTTTTAATTTTCGAAACATACTGTTCGGTGTTCTCCGCATATCGGCTTTTTGTACTCCTTACAATGAACCCATAATGTCAGGTACAGGTATCCAGACGAAATGAAGATGAAAAATAAATTCGGTAAAATTCAAAAAACTACTCAAACACGGGAGTGTCGTAAAGTTTACGAACCTATCGCCAAAAAGTTGCACTGGCTTAATAGACTGAGAAAGTGGAAACTGGCAGCAGAAATAAACGAATTATTGGGTATTAATTGATTTATACAACTAGAACATCCTGTATTTTCTTCCAAATTCGGTTAGAGGTTGGATATTATTATCACTGATTATTATTCGGAATTCAACAATACCAGGTTTGAAGGGGGTTGTGTCAAGATGATATATAGGGTGAGTCAGTTTTCTTTAGCAAGACTTTGAACAGCGTAAACATATTTTGCAAGATGAAAATCAGTAGTCTGCGTTGGCTACATAAGGAAAACTTTTTTATTTCACTCAAAAGTAGCCTTTTTCGCAATATCGAAAATTGTTATTATGAAAAGTTGTTCGTTCAAATATGCAGCTGCATTAAGAGTGGGCAGGGAGACGCTCAATAATACCGAATACAGAACTCTCGCTCTCGGTTTCTAATTTGAAAACCAATCAATATTTTTATGATTTTTTTGTGACTTCATCATGTAGATAGAGGATCAAGCTAGGGAGTATACTATCTCATTTTCAAAAATTTCTAAAAGAAAAGGTATAAAAATACATCTGTAGCCAATTTGGCAAATCAAAAAAATATTTGTACATCAAATAACTTTGAAATTAAGGAAAATTATATTTCAAATTCGAAAAGTAGGCGGTAAATTCTAATGAGTGTGGTTGGTATTGATTTAGTGACAAAATGAAAATCGTCTAACATTCGCCTTCCGACTATGGTAGAGGACAAGCGGCGTCCTCGAGGTTGGAATGAATGTGAAGTGAATGTTGTGAACATCTAAACTGAAACGTACAAATTAATGAAAATATAATCACAAATGTTGAACTAAGTGAATATAATTTCAAATGTTAAACTAAGAGGATAATATTAGAGAAAAATAACAAGTTCCTTTGTCTCTACGCCGGTAACCTGGCCAGATGACAACGGAATAGTATCGAAAATTTGGCACCGAAAGGAGTCAGAAGCATAATAAGCCAAAAGAAGAAGAAAATATAGATACATTATTAAACCACAACAGGGAGGAGGAGATTGATTTAATTCCAGACGTATCTTAGGTGCTCATCCCTATACGAAGTACCTGGGTAAATAACCGAAACGGTTGAGCCCATTTTGAGGAAAGAAGGAAGGGAAGGAAGTAGTGATGTAAAAAAACTTTTTTTTTAAATGTGAAAAAAACAAGTTGAAAAAACCGTATTTATAATTGAAAAAAACAACAAAACACTTTTTTTTCACACGGCACATTGCGCCTATATGTAAAATTTTTCGCCGGAGAGCTTTTCGGGCTATGACACCGCCACATCCGATTTTCAGAATCAGAAAAATCTGACTGAAAGTTGCTTTCTATGATTCATCTTACACAAGAGTTTATTAGTTTTTTATGTACCCATATATAAATCCTTCATTTAGTCATCAAATATCAAATGTTGTTTTATTTTCTTTTTAAAACCATTTATTGATAGAGAACCTTTTATATCAATGGGAAGATTATTAAACTCACAAACACCCTTCACAAATACTGATTTATATGTAGAATTTTTAGTGACTGCAGGAATTCTTAGGTTTTCTTTCTTGTATTATGATCATGACTGATTTGATGGCTATACAAAATTTGCTGTAGGTACAAATTCAGCACACCGATTTGAATTTTAAATATGATATATGTATTTTTTTAGCGGAAATATATTTTCTTATTTGAGATAATTTTTGTGTATTTAATTGTGAAAAAAAACGAGGGTACTTTGTACTTAAGGAAGGAAAATCGTCTAACCGTGAATTTCAACTCGTCAAAACCCGCGCATGATCACAATTCATCGTTAGCAAGCTAGACAGTCTTTTATTTATCCAAAACTGGCTTAACTTTTCGCATGACGAGGAGAATAGGTTCATGCTCATACGAATATTGGACAATTTTTGCGAATAAAATGGCCGCTGAGAAGAAATATCGCAATAAAGTTGGAATATTTGAACTTTTTTCCGGATTTTTCATGTTATCATGATATGATACCACAGCATGCACAAATCAATAGTGTTGTAGAGAAGAAATAATATTTGTTATTTTCCGATTCGCATTAATTATGCGAAATTCGTATAAGCATGAAGCAGGCTTTATCCATTTAGTTTCATCAAAGTCAGCTAAATGGAAAAAATCTAAAATCTAGTCTTCCGTGCACTATAATGTCTGTTCAATTGCCAAGTTCAGTGTATGATTGTTTGAGGGCGCTGCTTGAGTGGTATAACAAGTGAATAACGCATTTTATGTCATTTTTTGATTATTCACATATTTTGTAGGTTGGGGTGCACATGTCATTCATGTAAATGTCACATTCCTTCAAAATATTTCTTGTTTCTTTTATACTTTTTCATTTCTGCGAAAATGCATCCACGACTTTGCGCCGTTCCATTATATGTAATACTAAAACTAAACAAATATTATTTCATCACATGAATTCGCCAGTGACTTCAATTTTGGAAAGCATGATGGGCAAGAAAATATACTATTACCTATAGTTTGTTTGAAGAATCTTTGTGGTAATATAAATTGATTCATTCTAGCTTTAGAATGTCTATAGAGATTTCTGAATATTGTGACTAGTTCTATCTCTGAAGCAAGGTGGATATAGAATGGTGAAACAGCTTCCTATTAACAAGCACTACAATAAACTGTAGACCTTTGCCTACTTGATTTCATACCGTAGTAATATTTCCTGAAGTTATCAGAGATGGCGACATACCTTGTGTCGGTAAAACAGATTCTGTGCATCTCTCACCTTTTTATCAGTTTCATCTATTCTAGATGAAAAATGACTGAGAAGAGTAAAAATATCGATAATTTTTCCAGATTCACTGAAAATATTGTGTTTTGATGTCATTTCAACTCATGTCTGTCAGATGCGAACCACAGAAATACATGAGCAACAGAAATCTTCTTCGATAATCGATCTCACCGCCATCTTTATTCAAGTCGTGGAAATATTAGTACCTTCTCAAACGGTCTACAAGTTTTTCGCAGAAACAATTGAAGAGCTGTTTCACCATCCTATATCCACCTTGCTCTGAAGCAACATAGTGGCAGGGCGAACAGTTGCATGTTATTCTCGACATCCACCATCTCCCTGACAACCCAACTGACACTGACACCTCTGTCCGTCGACCGGACACATATTTCTAATCATCCCCGGACCGTCCCCAGAAAAAACATCCAAGATGGTGAAGATGGGCATCAACGGCTTCGGGCGCATCGGGCGCCTGGTGCTGCGCGCGGCGCTGGAACGCGGCGCCGAGGTGGTCGCCGTCAACGACCCCTTCCTTAACGTCGAGTACATGGTGTACCTCTTCAAGTACGACTCGACGCACGGCAGGTTCAAGGGGTGTGTCGCCGCCGACGGCAACAACCTGGTGGTCAACGGGGTCAAGATCGCCGTCTACTCCGAGAAGGACCCCAAGGTATTTCTTTGATCTTTGGTGAATCTTCGTTTATCGCAGTCCTATGAATTTGAAGGTGAAACTTCGTTTATCGCACTCCTATGTGTTCGGAAGAAGATTTGTGGTGGAACTTACGTATTTTGACCTCCTGATCACGAATCTGAAGTCAAAACGCGGCGGTCTCGACTATTTTTGGAGATACGGCCTCATTTTGTCTCAAAAATGCACCATTTGACATGTCAAATTTCTGCTATTAGGAATACACAAAATTCACCCTTCTTTGAACCAAAACACTATACACGCATATATTTACTTGTTTCCAGCACTTCTCAGCAGAACAAACTATTATTTTTCAAAAAATTCACCCTTCTTTGAAATGTAAACAAAAAATAACCTTTTTACACTGATTTTCTAGTAACTTGTATTTATGATGTTGGCAACGTGATTGTTTGGCTCATGGTAAGACGTTGTCAACATCTCAAATAAAAATAACCAGAAAATCAGTGAAAAAAGATGTTTCGTTTACGTTTTGAAGAAGGGCGAATTTTTGTGAAAATAACAGTTTTTTATGCAAAAAAGTGTAGGAAACAAGTGAATGTGAGCATGTGTGATGTTTTGGCTCAAAGAAGGATTAATTTTGTGTATTCCTAATAGCAGAAATTTGAGATGTCAAATGGTACATTTTTGAGACAAAATGGGGCCGTATCTCCGAAAATACTTGAGACCGCCGCGTTTTGACTTCAGTTTCGTGATCAGGAGGTCAAAATACGTAAGTTCCACCAAAACATTTTTCCGAACTCATAGGAGTGCGATAAACGAAGTTTTACCAATTTGAAAAAATGTATGGTGGAGCTTACGTGGCGGTCTCAAGTATTTTCGGAGATACGGCCCCATTTTGTCTAAAAAATGCACCATTTGACATGTCAAATTTCGGCTATTAAGATCACAAAAAATTTCACCCTTACTTGACCCAAAACACTATACCTGCATAGATTTACTTGTTTCCAACACTTTTCAGCAGAAAAAACTATTATTCTTTTGAAAATGTAGGTAACCTTCTTCAAAACGTAAACAAAAGTTGAGTTTTGTTTATCTAACTCATTCACTTGAAATCAAATAAAATACTTTTTCCTCCTACCCCTATAGAAAGTACACACTTTCCTCCCTCAAATCAGCTCCTGGCAATTGCAACTTTTTTTTTTGTTCACGAACGTTATTTTACTTTTTTCTTGTTAGTGATTTGAATTATTGGACATTTAGATAGCTTATACATTTCGGATTGCTATTGAGTGATTGATCATTTTTTTCTAAGAGCTGCGCTTGTAGAAAAAGGTTTATTTAGTGGGTAGGAGGAAAAATCATATATATTACATGGGAGTAAAGTGCCTTTTCCTCCCTTGGATGTTTACTGCCCTCCGCTTCGCGTCGTGCAGTAAACTACATCCTGCGGGAGGAAAAGTGGCACTTTCCTCCCTAGTAATACAAATAGCTATTTCATTCAGGCTATTCCATGGGGAAAACATGGCGCTGACTATGTAGTCGAATCTACTGGTGTATTCACCACAATTGAGAAGGCATCCGCCCATTTGGATGGAGGCGCCAAGAAAGTCATCATTTCTGCCCCCTCTGCTGATGCACCAATGTACGTTGTTGGTGTGAATCTTGATTCTTACAACCCAGCTGACAAAGTGAGTATATCATTATTTCAGAAATTTATGTTTTTACATTTTATTGTGTGAAGGGCGGCCAATTCGGTGATACTCAGATGTTCCCATTTTTTTGTACGAAAGTACTTGGATTGATTCTTATAATTTTGACTTTTAGGATGGCAGTGTTAATTTATGTAAATGACTTCATGTATGAATTCGAAATATTAATGATATTCCAAATAACAGTTCACTCTTTATAATCAAATAATAATGGATTTAATACATTAATTTTGGAACAGAAACACTAACATGAAAAGCAATAACATTAAGATACGTTAGTATTCTCTTATTTCAGCTTCTGTTGAAACTCGATACTCCTGAAATGAATAAACATTAGATAATATCCATACTGTGCCTCAGATTGGTTCTGTACATGTGCTGCATATGTTGCTATCTCAGCTTTTGAAGGTCTTCACAATAAAAAATAAAACAACTTATCACCTTTCCTTTCCAAGATAAGGACTATTACTATGTTTTTCTTACAGAAGCCATATTGGATGTTGATTGCATAAAATATGATTTTAACGTGCCCTTTCAAAAATGTATCACATAGTGTTCATTTCTTCCGAATAAATACTGAAACTATTAGAACAAATTTAATATAGTTATGCATGATGCACCATACATACAATTTTCCAATCGTTCACTAATAATTCCTTAGTAATTCTGAATGCTTCTCTGGATGGAAAAACTAGCTAGGGCTAGACACAATCAAGAAATTTTTCGTGATATATTATCATTGAACGAGACTTTTCATTTCCTTGACAAAAATGTATGAACCTTTCAATCCCGTAAAAAAAACACTAAAAACAGTACCTTAATGTGGCCATTTTCAAAGAAGATTAGAATTTTTACCAACAATATAGTGAATGCGTCTTGTAGCGGTCATTTTTGAAACTCAAAAATATCTTCCATCAATTTCTCTTGGAAGATCTGGTAGATTTTTTTCCGAAGCCGTAAAGTTAATGATTTTCATATCAAAATCAATCGATTTTTTCAAATTTTTATCGTTATTTAAATCAAAAAATTACTGTGAAAATTAGTCGCGGAAACTGATAACATATCAGAAAATTCAAAACAAGAAAGATAGTTTATTTAAAACTAACTGTTGTCATTCATATTTCAGGTGTCTTTACTAAGATATCAGCAAAATAAACTACTCAATTACTTCGTCAATTACTAACAATGAATTAAAAATATTAAAATATAAGGTACTTCGTTTTCAATCCACACATATCTCCTGTCCAACTCGAGATTTTCCTGTATTTGCGTAGGTATGAAAACTTACTTCGGGTTTTTTTCTCGCCCAAGAGATACAGTAAAGTACGCCAACGACGTGGTTAAACTGACTGTTTTTGTTGGTGAGTTCTATATACAATGTATTGAACAAATTTCTGTAACCCTGACTTGCTATAAACCATCTTCTGTATGAGTAACATAGTTAAATAAAAAAAATCTAAATCTAATGATTGATAATTTTTCAGAATTATTCAAATATCAACCAACAATAACACTTCACAAAAAGAAAATTATATGGGCACCAAATGTGAACAAACGATTCTATGGCCCATCCGTCAACGGTAGGGGGCGTACTGCTTATTTTGTTTCGCCTGTAACTTTTTTTCGTAAAATTATCAATTAAAAAGTTTTCCATATGTAGCCAACCTAAGCTAGTGTTTTCACCCCCCAAAATTAATTGCAAAGCAACCCTCGTAATTTTTGTTTGAAGGTGGCTGACAATGTCTCGAGTTGTGAAGAAAAGTTTTGGACTTCCATTGTCTAAAGGTATAAAGATTTGAATCCTGAGAAAAGAAAATATGAGTTATGCTGAAAAAACGAAATAAGTGATGAATAAAAAATTAACTATTTTATCGAATCAAGAAGATTCGAGTATCAATAAATCAGGTTAGTATTAGTGTTAGTATATATGAAGTCGAAAAATGTAGATTTAAATGGGAGTTTAACTAGTCGATGAGCCTGAAAATAAGAAAAAATTGAATTAGAAATCAATAGCCTGACAAAGAAAGGTTGAATTAGAAATCAATAGCCTGAAAAAAGAAAAGTTGAATAGCCTGAAAAAAGAAAAGTTGAATTAAAAATTAAAATAAAATGAATGAATAAAGAATTAAAATTATGAGAAAGATTCAAATCGAGTTTGTCACGACGTTTCGATTGTGTGTATCTACAATCGTCTTCAGGTGAGAACTAACAAAGTCCTGGGATACGGGGGTATTTATAGGTCAGCTATGGCGGGATTTTTCGGTTCAGTGAGCCGTAACCGGTTGATTCGGCTAATCAGCGGTTTCCATGTGTTGCGGATCTCGACGCTTGGTTGACTGAAAGCGTTATTATTCATTATGTATGCTGCTTCCTTGAATTTCCTCCTGAACCAGTGTTCTTCTCTATGGATGATTTCTGCCTCAGACCATTTGATGTTATGTTGGTGGGTCCACACATGTTCTGCGATTCCTGACTTGGTGGTTTCTCCTCGTTGGGTGTTTTTCTTGTGTTCGCCGATTCTGGTTTCCAGTGGTCTCTTGGTTTCTCCGATGTATGATTTGCCACATTCGCATGGTACTCGATAAACACAATTCTTGGAGTCACTGTTTTTGTTCGTTGGTCTGGTTTTGGTGAGTTGGCTGCGGATGGTGTTTCCAGATTTGAAGCAGGTCTTGATCTTGTATTTGGATCCAATCTTCTTGATTCTCTCTGACAATCCTTTGATGTAGGGAAGGCACAATGTTGGTTGTTGCGGTTCTTCTTCTTATTCTTCATACATCGGAGAAACCAAGAGACCACTGGAAACCAGAATCGGCGAACACAAGAAAAACACCCAACGAGGAGAAACCACCAAGTCAGGAATCGCAGAACATGTGTGGACCCACCAACATAACATCAAATGGTCTGAGGCAGAAATCATCCATAGAGAAGAACACTGGTTCAGGAGGAAATTCAAGGAATCAGCATACATAATGAATAATAACGCTTTCAGTCAACCAAGCGTCGAGATCCGCAACACATGGAAACCGCTGATTAGCCGAATCAACCGGTTACGGCTCACTGAACCGAAAAATCCCGCCATAGCTGACCTATAAATACCCCCGTATCCCAGGACTTTGTTAGTTCTCACCTGAAGACGATTTTAGATACACACAATCGAAACGTCGTGACAAACTCGATTTGAATCTTTCTCATAATTTTAATTCTTTATTCATTCATTTTATTTTAATTTTTAATTCAACTTTTCTTTTTTCAGGCTATTCAACTTTTCTTTTTTCAGGCTATTGATTTCTAATTCAACCTTTCTTTGTCAGGCTATTGATTTCTAATTCAATTTTTTCTTATTTTCAGGCTCATCGACTAGTTAAACTCCCATTTAAATCTACATTTTTCGACTTCATATATACTAACACTAATACTAACCTGATTTATTGATACTCGAATCTTCTTGATTCGATAAAATAGTTAATTTTTTATTCATCACTTATTTCGTTTTTTCAGCATAACTCATATTTTCTTTTCTCAGGATTCAAATCTTTATACCTTTAGACAATGGAAGTCCGAAACTTTTCTTCACAACCCTCGTAATATTATTATTAATTGATATTTTCTAATTCTAAATCTAGATGACAAATATTTTTGGGCGAGTATAGAAAAATATTGAAAACGGGTGATTTTAGAAATGATAATTTCCATATACAAGAAAAAAATCGATACGAAAAAAAAAATCACCCTCACCCCTGTCCCCCAGGTCATCTCTAACGCGTCGTGCACCACCAACTGCCTGGCGCCGCTCGCCAAGGTCATCCACGACAACTTCGAGATCGTCGAGGGCCTGATGACGACCGTCCACGCGACGACGGCCACCCAGAAGACTGTGGACGGCCCCTCCGGCAAGCTGTGGCGCGACGGCCGCGGCGCCGGCCAGAACATCATCCCAGCCAGCACCGGCGCCGCCAAGGCCGTCACCAAGGTCATACCGTCGCTCGTCGGTGAGTTTCTTTTTTTTTGTTCGCTCGTCGTGGCCATGTGAGAGAAGCATCATCGGTGGTGGTCGTGGAACGTCGGGCGGGCCAGGGGGGAGGGTTGGATCATTGTCACGTGGTTTAGCGTGTCGAGGCATTGTTCTAAATGGACACCTAGTAGGCTGGAACTATTATTGTCTACTCAGTCAGGTCCCAAACTTCTGCCATGATGATGTCGCTACTTTATAGAAGTCGTTCGATGCTCATTTGTTTCAGTTTTTTCTCTGTCAGCAAACCAATTTTAGGTTGAAGTTATGTTCTGTTTTTTTTTCTAACAGCACAAAATTATGTATTTATCATAATCTGACAATTTTACTTTTATACATAGGTTTACTCAAAGAGGTTCAATACCAGTTTTTAGGAATAACAATGCATTCCGAGAAGAAGAAAAAAAAATTGAAGATCTCCTCCTGAATGAGAATCCGAAGTCGAAACGCTTGTTTTGTAGATACATCATTTTTGACATCTCAAATTTTTGCTATTAAAAACACAAATTTCGTCCTCCTTTCTTCCTTTTTGAAAATTTGATATATCTGATCCTTCCACAGTAATTATCAAACATAGGTGAGAAGTTAGTTATTCTCCTCCTTCGTCAATTTGGCAGCTTTCTGCCAGAAAATTGGCCATGCCACAATGGTGATTTCTCCACTTATATTTTATTGGTCAATCTATAATAATTTGTCATTGATTCTTTCCAAAAATACCACAATAGTACATTTTTTTTTATAAAATATTGAAAAAAATGAGTTCTATGATGATGAAAATCGGTTTCAAGTGATACTTATTCAGAATCCATCATAATTGTTTGTGAAAAAAAATCCCTAATAGTACCTCATGAAATATGAGTCAATAAAATTGGTCGCAGTTGGCCACGATAACAGCTCAAAAATATAATCACTATTGTTGGATGGACATTTCAAATACCTATCCAACAAAAAAAAGTTTTTCAAAGTTGATCAAATAATAACGATTTTGCAGGGATACACTCTATATGAAAAAATTGAGACAATGCTCCTTTAATCAATTTGTACAGTTTGTTTTCTCTTTCCATTTTCTCATATTGTTGATTGCCCTTCTCTCTCTCACATTATTCTAATTTTATTATATTTCTCATATTTCCCACTACTCACATTGCTATGAAACTAATGTTTTGATGAACTATAAATGACTGATTGATATTATAATGAAGTATTCTAATTATTATTTAACAAACTGGCTATTGTTGTTTACTTTGCATATTTTTCATTTAAGTCGAGTTCTTGAACTTTTGCTTTACTTTCCAATTACACTTATTCTTTCAAAAACGATGTATTGTTGATCTCTCTCTGTCAACTTGACCTTATGTTCATATGTGATTTCACCCACAAATAAAATGCTTCTGGGCGTGATGTTGAGGAAGGAATATATGACGAATTGCAGGCAAGCTCACCGGCATGGCATTCCGTGTGCCGGTCGCTAACGTCTCCGTGGTCGATCTGACCGTCCGCCTGGGCAAACCGGCCACCTACGAGGCCATCAAGAACAAGATCAAGGAGGCCTCCGAGGGCCCGCTCAAGGGCATCCTCGGCTACACCGAGGACGAGGTCGTCTCGTCCGACTTCATCGGCGACACGCACTCGTCCATCTTCGACGCCGCCGCCGGCATCCAGCTCAACCCGAACTTTGTCAAACTCATCTCGTGGTACGACAACGAGTACGGCTACTCGAGCAGGGTGATCGACCTCATCAAGTTCTGCGCCACCAAGGATGCTTGATTCGGTCGCGAGCGGTTGGGGTTCGCGAATGATTCAGAGCCGCGAATCGTTGGGTGTCGAAATTGGGAACCTCGTAGCGGTTCTCCTTCTCTATTCTATTGATTTGATCGGTAGTGCTGTTTTCTGTCTACCTTTATTTATGTATTTGGCGATTTGTCCCGATAATTAGACTGAAATATGAAGGAAATCTTGTTGTTTTTGGTTCGAAACCATTTTCCGGTCCACCTATTTCCTTTATCCTTCTCTGCCGTCCTGAGGTTGAACGCTGTATGTTCCACAATGGCGTAATTTGAGTTATTAGTGCCAAATCCTTCCCTTCACTTTGTCTTATATATGTACCAAACATTAACGACGTATCTGAACAGGAACTATACATGAAACGATCGACAAGAAACTTCCGTATGCCAATTAACGATTCGCCGACTCGTTCCAACTGAGAGCGCGGTGTCAATATCGATCAACAACAAACAGTAAAAATATATTGATGTTGAGATCATGGCTGACTAAACCGCGAATCTCTCGGTTTCAAAATTTGGAACTACGTTTCTTTCTACCTTTATTTATGTATTTGGCGATTTGTCCCGAGAAATAGGGAAATCTTGTTGTTCTTGGTTCGAAACCATTTTCCAGTCCACCTATTTCCTTTGTCCTTCTCTGCCGTCCTGAGGTTGAACGCTGTATGTTCCAAACTTTTGATTGGCGTAATTTGAGTTATTGGTGTCGGTGTCGTATCCTTCCCTTCACCACACTTTGTCTTATATATCTACCAAACATTAACGACGTATCTGAACAGGAACTAAACATGAAACGATCGACAAGAAACTTCCGTATGTCAATTAGCGATTCGCCGACTCGTTTCAACTGAGAGCGCGGTGTCAATATCGATCAACAACAAACAGTAAAAAATATTGATGTTGAGATCATGACTGACTAAACCGCGAATCTTTCTGTGTCAAAATTTGGCACTACGTTTCTTTCTACCTTTATGTATTTGGCGATTTGTCCCGAAAAATAGACTAAAGTATGATGGAAATCTTGTTGTTCTTGGTTCGAAATCATTTTCCGGTCCACCTATTTCCTTTGTCCTTCTCTGCCG
The DNA here is from genome assembly GCA_029955515.1 of Chrysomela aeneicollis. Lineage (NCBI taxonomy): Eukaryota > Metazoa > Arthropoda > Insecta > Coleoptera > Chrysomelidae > Chrysomela > Chrysomela aeneicollis. The sequence continues at coordinate 12,803,501 of JARUHQ010000011.1, read as the reverse complement.
TCCTGAGGTTGAACGCTGTATAGTCCAAAATTGTGTAATTTGAGTTATTAGTGCCGGATCCTTTCCTTCACTTTGACTTACAGGAACTATATGAAACGATTGACAAGAAACCTCCGTATGTCAATTAGCGACTCGTTCCAACTAAGAGCGCGGTGTCTAATATCGATCAACAACAAACAGTAAAAATAAATTGATGTTGAGATCATGGCTGACTAAACCGCGAATCTTTCGGTGTCAAAATTGGGAATTACGTAGCGGTCCCTTTTCTCGATTATATTGATTTAATCGGTAGTGCTGTTTTCTTTCTACCTTCATGTATTTGGCGATTTGTCTTGAAAATTAGACTAAAATATGACGGATATCTTGTTCTTGGTTCGAAACCATTTTCCAGTCTACCTAATTCATAAGTCCTTCTCTACATCCACCTATTCTGGCGTCCAAAGGATAATCCTATATGTTCCAAAACTCAGACCCAAAATTTGGTGGTGGAGGCTTTCTTTTTACTCTGACTTGTATATCTGCCAAATATTAACGCCGTATCTGAGCAGGAACTACTATTGAAAAAATGTAAGCGCGGTATCTAACATCGATCGACAACAGGAACAAAATACATTATAGTGTTGAGATAATGGCTGACTGAGCTTCAAATCTATCGATGTCACAATAGGGAACTACTTATATAGCAGTTCTTTATTATATTGATTAAGTCGATCTAGTACCGTTTTCTTTTTACTTTCATTTATGTATTTGGCAATTTTGGCAATTTGTAGAAATCATTTTCCTGCCTTCCTATTTCCTTGGTCCCATATATCTTAGGTGTTTTGAGAATGATAATTTTTAAAAGAATGCTTTTTGAGTAAAGGGTAATGGAATGGAACTGATGAAGTTCTTAGGCGACAATGGATATATTCATCAGTTGCGAAGGATTGTTTGGCTAAGTATAGGCAAACTATATGAGAGCTAAAAGCGCCAAGGATTAACATCCAGAATAATGTCAAGTAATATTGGATTTCTTACAAAGCTGCAAGCTATTCAACATTTTCAATTCAAAAATAATCAGATTTTTTTTTCATTTGTAACGATTCATCGTAGGTTGATATTCGAGTAACAATTTTTGGAGAAAATGTTTAAAATATTTATCAAATAATGTTTGCGACGAAATAAAATTCAAGTTTCTTTTTTACACATTTATTGGATTAAAATTGTGGAGCATTTGAGGACAAAGCACAAATTGAAGCCATTGTACGATATATATCGACGACTGCAGTTTTGAACTAATGAACTGTTTGACATCAAAGTTTCTAATCAAAGGACGATATTATCGAAAATGATCAACAAAAACAAGGATTCCTTCTCACCAAAAGATGGAATCTTTACCACCGATTATTGCATGAATGAAAATTGAAAAATGCAATATTCGCTGGTCGAAACATGTTGAACTGCCGACAAAAATTAAGTTTTCCGTCACATTAGCATGTCGCTAACGTGAACCCATGATTTTTTCCCCTAGCAAAGCTCATCACGGCTAAAGAAGTTTTCACTTGAAAAATGTTGGAATTTGATTCCTGATGGTTTTTTTTTTTCAGATAACATTGAAAATATCCTGTCCACTCCGAAACTGAGTATCTTTATTTTGTAGGCAAACTAACCGGCATGGCTTTCAGAGTTCCTACCCCAGACGTGTCAGTAGTCGACCTGACGGTGCGTTTAGGAAAAGAAGCCACCTACGATGAAATAAAGGATAAAATCAAAGAAGTTTCCAAAACGTCGATGAAGGGCATCATAGGCTACACCGACGAGCAGGTCGTTTCGACCGATTTTGTAGGAGACACAAATTCTTGCATTTTCGATGCACTGGCCGGTATCGCCCTTTCGAACACTTTCGTGAAATTGATCGCTTGGTATGACAATGAGTTTGGGTATTCTTGCAGAGTGGTGGATTTGATTAAGGAAATATCGGTGAAAGATGCAGCGGCATAAATGATTGAGACTTCTCTGGTCTTCTCATCACTCACATATCTATTTTTAAACAGAATCAAAATTATCGTGCGAATTGTAAATTTTTGTATATTCTGAGATATATCTGGTGACCCAATTGTGCCTTTTTTATAAATTTGGAATAAAGAAAATTAATTGTTTAATGACATTATACACTACAAAATATTTGTCATTTTGTATAGTGAGGAAAATAGTACTCATTCGATAGAAATAAGTAATTTGGGGATCTTCAAGTAACCAACTGATACATGATGGCTGAAATTGAGACAAAATTATGTTTTTTCGTGATAAAAAATTACACATGTGAACTTCAAAGAAATCTAAACTTTTGCGGAAAGACTTCTGTTCATGATGTCCATTAAGGAATAAAAATGCATACAAAATATATCAGTCATGTTCAACTAAATAACACAATAACTGAACAACACAAATAAAATAAACAATAAAAAAATACCATACTGAAACAAACTAATAAAAATGTAAATAATGTATACAAGATATTAATCATTTTTTTCTCGAATTTTCTTCAAATCCTTCAGCCTATTTAAAACAATTTTTCCAACATCGTGGTATCGAATTTTGCCATCTTCATCTTCAAAGGAATCTGGAAAATAGTTTCAAATGACAGACTTTCTCATAGAATGTTAGATATTTGTTATTGAGTAAGTATATCTCTGTCAACAATTAACAAAGCATGATTTAAAGAATGTACATTAAATTTAGTATACTCACCTTCAAAGTAAATTAATTCACAAGACTGGCTAAGGTCATTCCTCTCGAGTACGTTTTTCAATGTCAAGTAAAATTGCAGGATTATGTCATTTTTGTGCTTCTCATAGAACTCTGAAACATAACAATTGATTCAGTAATGAAACTCGAAGCGTAGATTTTTTTTATTTTGCGACTTCACGAATTGAAAAACCTATAATGTTAGTTTAACATCGTGCAAGCCAGAGGAAGGATTTTGGGAGAGGATATGAAGGTATTGATTTTTATTTAGATATATTTCACTAGAGATAGTTCTTTTATTATGAAAAATGCCTATATCAGATATTAATAAAATGCATCATTCGCCATCCTATTGTGCGATACAAGCCTATAAGTACCTATATTATCCTTTTTCCATCAATCCAATTCTAATCAATGTAATTTAAGAAAATTATTTTATGAAGACCATATACAGGGTGTCCCCTCTCAATTGGAAAAAACTTCTGGGGCATATTGAGGAACGATAGACAAGCAGTTTGAGATAAGAGACTGATGTCTGGAAGTGCATGGTTTTCAAAATACAGGGTGTCAAAGTTTTTTTCAAAAAACTTTTTTATTAATATTTCAAAGACACGTTAACCGATTTTCTTGAAATTTGCTAGTGATGTAAGCTTTAATAAGACGCTCAGTTAGCACTAATTAAATGTTAATTATGACTTCCAGTGGCGCCCCGGGGGACAGTGTCACGAATAAAAATGACAAAAAATGTACGCTGCTGACTTTTTTTAAAATTTTTATATATTTTTTAGAAAGTTCAGTTAAAAATACAACTTTTTTGTCACTTGATATTTTTTCGTATCTCTCCGTTTTCGAGAAATTTTTTTTATTAAAAACTTTATTGAAAGGTTCATTATCTGAAAATCTAAAACAAAACAATGATGTCATGGTAACACATAAACATGTCAAACTTTAGTAAAAGTGTCAGTTTCTAAGTACTTAATTATCTTCAAACGTTACACTAATTGCAAAAATGAATCGGTTTGAATTAGCCGAGCTTGCAGATATGCATCTCTTGTATGGGGAAGCGCGGGGTAATTCTTTGTTAGCACAACGGTTGTACGGGCAGCGGTTCCCAAATCGTGAATTGCCAAACCATAAGATTTTTATCAAAATTCATCAAAATCTACGGGAGACCGGCTCATTCGTGGTAAGTATTGCAGAAATGGCAACTTTCTGTGTTTTTTTTTTCTTGCGCGTTTCTGTTTTACAGCCAATCTAAGAGGCTTTGTTATCTTTGCAGCCTATTCGAGAATTTGCAAGGCAGTGCTACAGAACGTCTCAGGGACGGTTCTAGGTGGGTCGTTTTAATTATGAGCTAAGTAGGTAGGTTGAAGTTCACTTTAATCTGATAACGGTGTAGACAGTACTAAAAGTAATAAACAAAAAGATAGCGTACCTAATGAATAGCACTGATGCACAAACATTAAACGATATAAACAAAATGGTTATAACATACCTAAAAGTAATAACACCAGGTACACGAAGAAACAATCACAAAAGTGTATAAACAACTGGTGACCATTCGATAACCAACAGGGCTGTCATTAATTAGCACTGATCGATCTGAAACGCAAGACTACGAGTTCCAGAAAAGGACGGTATCCAACCGGCCGTTCACGTACTTTAAAAACTCGAGCAAAAAGCGATAGCTGATATCCAAACCGAAAAGAATATACAGGGCGACGAATGTTATTCCGCTTCAACTACCCCCCGAAGCTGGCATACTTCGAATTCGAGGTGTGACGGCTTCTCTTTGGCCGTGAAATAATTTTAAATGGCTGGCGTGGAAAATACCCCTTTCGACGCCACTGACAGGGTCCACCAAAACGTATGAAGCGTAGCTAACATTTTTTTTAATTCTATAAGGCCCCTCAAACAATAAAAGAAATTTCTTAGTTTCGGAATTCACCGCGGTGGATTTTGGATTTGCCCTCAACAGAACTAAATCTCCTGGATTAAATTCTTTAAACGGTCTACCCGGGTTATTAACTCGTCGGCGCGCGGCCTTACCCTCTAACGCCTCTTTAGCAATTATCATTTTTTGGTCGTTAGAGCAAATAAAATCGGGACTCGGAGGGCGCAGACGCGGAGGAAGAAGATTTTCGCGAGGTTGACCAAACTGAAGCTCGTTGGGGGTGAAACCGGTAGCCTCGTGTACTACATTATTCAGAAAATTCCCGAACTTTACAACTTCAAAAGCCCATCGCGTATGTTTGCCCTGACAATAAACTCGAAATAATCGGCCCAGCTCCCTCATAACCCTCTCCGAAGGGTTGGCCTGCGGATGCCGTACCGAGGTATATATCACTTGGATGTTTAACATATTCAATGCGGTTTTCCATTTAGGCGAAGAAAATTGAGTACCTTGGTCGGATAATACCTTTTTTGGAACACCACAAGTTGGAAAATAATCAACTGTCAAACGATTTAAGCACGAACGGGTGGTTGCCGTTTTGAGCGGATAAAGAGATACATGTTTTGTGAAGAGATCGACCACAACTAAAACGTAGCAAGCCCCCGCACGACTGCGTGGAAGAGGTCCAAAAAGATCCAAAGCAATTATATCGCCTTTGGACTCTGCAACTATAGGGTGTTGGGCCGGCTTTGGCAAAATTGATATTTTCGATTTTTGACAAATCTCACACATTTTGATAAATCGTTTGACATCCCTCGACATGTTTGTCCACCAAACCTCATGTTTAAGAGCCGACCAACATTTGTATGACCCGAAGTGTCCCAGCGCTTCATGAAAAGCCTCAATAAACTTATCACGGAGAGCTAACGGAACGCAAAGTAGACTATTTTCTGCATCGCTTTTTCGGTGGTACAACACATCGTTGTGGACGAAAAACTTGGTCCGTAGGGACTCATCATCATTGAGCGAATCACGGATATCCTTCAGTTTCGGGTCTGCCAATTGATGTCGGGTGATGTTTTTGATTATTGACTTGAAATGTTCAGGTAACGATAAACTCAAAACTCGAAATGACTTATCGTCGGGTGTAGGTAACCTGACACAGGCATACCGAGAAAGACAATCGGATATGACATTGTCTACGCCCCTAATGTGTTTTATCTGAAAATCGAACTCTTGCAGAGCTAAGGCCCAACGTGTAACACGTGGTGAGAGTAAACGACAAGTATTCAAATATGTTGTAGCTTTATTGTCCGTATGAACCAGGAAAGTACGACCCAAAAGGAAAACGCGCCAAGTATTTAGAGCGAAAACCACAGCTAGTACTTCCTTTTCGAAACTACAGTAGCGCCTTTCGCGGTCTAGTAATAGGCGACTGGCCCATGCCACTACTTTGCGTTTACCAGCTACCATTTGAAAAAGTTGCGCGGCGATTCCGACGTCACTGGCGTCCGTTTCGACATGAAAGACCAAATCATGGTCCGGATAGTACAATAATGTAGAATCTTTCAATTCTTCCTTGATGCGCTGGAAAGCCTCATTTTGTACCGGTCCCCATGCCCAAGGATTCTTTTTCCGAAGAAGAAATGTCAAAGGTTCTGTGTAGGATGAAAATTTTGGACAGAAGGTGCGGTCATATTGGCAAAGTCCAAGGAATTTTTGAAGCTGTTTAACGTTTTGAGGTACTTTGTAATCTATTATAGCTTGAACGCGGTTCGGATCTGGTCGGAAACCTTCATCATCCAGTACGTATCCAAGAAAATCTACCTGCTTACAGAAAAAACGACATTTTTTCAGCTTCAAGGTCAGACCTGCCTGACGCAATCGCGAAAAAACGAGCTTCAAGTGTCGTAAATGGTCTTCAAAAGTATCGCTCAAAATCAACAAGTCGTCGAGATAGGGCACTAAGAAATCCGAAAACGTGACGCCGAAGATCTGATCTATACATCTAGTGAACGATGAGACAGCATTTACTAATCCAAACGGGATGACATTAAAAAAATAGCTACGATTTCCAAAAATGAACCCCGTATATTTTCGACAATCCGGTCTAAGCGGAATCTGCCAATAGGAATTATTTAAATCCAAAACACTTTTATATTTGAACCCTTTCATACTGCGCATTATTTCGTCAATTCGGCGAGGAAGCTCGTGATCTTTTTCAGTTATAGAATTTAATTTTCGGGCATCTAAACAAACCCTCACGGAACCGTCTTTTTTCAAAGTTGTCATGAGTGGGGATATGAACGGAGTAGCGCCACGGGAGATCACCCCCCACTCTTCCATTTGATCAACTGTTTTTTGTACCGCCTCGCGGTGAGCAAACGGTACCGGGTAAGGTTTTACGAAAAAACCGCTTTCATCATTTACTTTAATGACATGTTGGTATAATTTGGTTAGGCCTGGTTTACACGAAAATATCTTGTCAAACTCCTGAATTAATCCTAACAGCAAGTTACGTTCTGCCCCTGTTAAACACCCCGTAGATATAATTTGCGATTTCCCATCCAAAATACATTCATTTTTAGATAAATGCAAAACAGTCGCTTTCTTATCAGATACCGTTCGAATATTCATAGAGTCTGGCGGACTTGATTCGTGAAAAACTGGTATCTCCGGCAAAGAGACTTTTTTATCCTGAATTGTTAAAAAACATTGATCCTCGCATAAATCGATTTTTGCTTGGTATTTCCGTAAAAAGTCTACACCGAGAATAATCGGATAAACTAATTTAGGTACCATTAAAAATTCAAAAACATATATTTTTTCTAACATTGAAAAAGTTAACTCTACTTGTAAATTAACTCTCTGATGTTTCGATTTGAAAGCACCAGTAATTCTTACTCCGCTACAGGGAAAATACGGAATATCCTCGTGAAAACTATTGAGTTGAGACCACACTGTATCGGAAAAACAACACACTTGACTCCCGGTATCTATTAGGGCAGGAAAACTAAAATTGTAAAGTTTTATTTCAACAACGGGTGATTTATCACTAGAGGAAAAATGTTCGAAATCACAGTCGTCAACCAATAAGTCCTCCCGAGGATTATTTTCTATATTACCGGCCTTACATAAGACCCCAGTTACTTCTGGCCGTCCTGGTAACTGGTTGAATCGTTTTCAGATTCATCGGCTTCACCTACTGATACTAAAGATATATTTTTCTGAAACCTGTCATTTTTGACAAAACTTTTATTTTTATTTTCTGAAAAAGTTTTATTATCTCTAGGACCAGGAAAACTAGATCTATTAATCGAACGATTTAGATTGCTAGAATTGCCATTTAAATTATGATAGTATATATCGGCTCTTCTCAAATTTTCCAGAGCTTGAGAAAAATCATTACACTGTAAGAGTAAAAGTGAAACATGAGGGGGTAAAGTTCTCGAAATAGCAGCCAAAAGCATTTTTTCAGGGTAAGGTGGATCTAAATGTTTTGCTAACACCAAAAAACTATTGAAAAAATCCACAAATGATTCTCCCTCTCTATAAACTCGTGTTTCCAATTGAGTTCTCGCACGCCATTGCGAGTGATCATCCCAAAAATGTTTTAAAAAGTTTGATTTGAATTGTTGATAATCTGAAAACTTTGGCAAAAATGCATCTGCCCATATTTTTGCAGAATTTTTGAAAGAATCCGCCACCAAATACTTAAATTGCTTATAATCAACGCTTTCAACATTGAAGCCATCTTCTAATTGATTTAGAAACTCTACCGGGTGGATAACGTCTGGATCAAAGTATGGAATTTTTTTGTTGGTTGTCGAAAGGCTATTACATGAATGATTTACACTATTTGAATTATCTGAAGGCCTATCCTGATTGGTATCATTAGAACTATTAGAGCTATTGACATTCAAATTGCTATTTAACAGTTGATGAATAGTTTGATTGACAAGTTGAGTAATCGCTTCCGGAGTAATCAAAAAATGTTGAGTTGAAGAAGATGTTTGCGCTGCATTTGGTGGTACATCACTGAAGAATTGACTTCTATTTGCGAAGTTTGGTGGTAGGTGTTGTCTATCCCATTCGAATGAGGGATTTTTTGGTACTTGATCCCCTTGGGGTTGTTGGGGCGACACATTCTCTGGTATGGGTGCCGAAAAAGACAGAGGAACGCTCCTACCTTGACTCATTTGTGCCGAGCTCACGTTGGGTGTGTTCCTTACATCTGCAACCCTCGATGGGGGATACCCTATGTTCTTCAGAACCCTCCTTCTCAGATTATAGCTAGCTCCATCAGGTGTTTCTTCATTCATAGCTCACAATTGCCTACAAGTTGGGCGCCAAGATGCTACAGAACGTCTCAGGGACGGTTCTAGGTGGGTCGTTTTAATTATGAGCTAAGTAGGTAGGTTGAAGTTCACTTTAATCTGATAACGGTGTAGACAGTACTAAAAGTAATAAACAAAAAGATAGCGTACCTAATGAATAGCACTGATGCACAAACATTAAACGATATAAACAAAATGGTTATAACATACCTAAAAGTAATAACACCAGGTACACGAAGAAACAATCACAAAAGTGTATAAACAACTGGTGACCATTCGATAACCAACAGGGCTGTCATTAATTAGCACTGATCGATCTGAAACGCAAGACTACGAGTTCCAGAAAAGGACGGTATCCAACCGGCCGTTCACGTACTTTAAAAACTCGAGCAAAAAGCGATAGCTGATATCCAAACCGAAAAGAATATACAGGGCGACGAATGTTATTCCGCTTCAGCAGTTTCCGATCAGAGATGCCGTTGAGGATGAAGTCATGGCACGCATTCAGAATGAGCCCAACACTAGCACTCGTCTGATTGCGTCGCAACTTGATTGCAGCAAAAATACTGTCCATCGAGTATTGAAAATCCACGATCTCTATCCATTTAAACTGCAAAAGGTGCAGCATCTGCTCGAGTTCTGCGAGTGGTTGCTCCGTCAAGCGGATGAAAACGCTGATTTTTTAAGTATAATCTTCACGAGCGATGAAAAAGGATTTTCGCGCGAGGGGACATTCAATCCTCGTAATAACCACGAGTGGAGCGAACAAAATCCCCATGCTACGCACATCAGAGGATATCAGCAGAAGTTTGGTGTTAATGTTTGGGCAGGTATTCTTGGCGACCATTTGATTGGGCCGTACGTTCTACCTGATCACCTCAACGGGAATAACTATCTAGTTTTTTGCGAGATATTCTGCCCGAGCTGCTGGAAGATGTACCCCTCCAGTTGCGTAGAGAGGCCTGGTTCCAACACGATGGTTGTCCAGCGCATTTTGCGCGCACCGTGAGAGGTTACCTCGACCAAACCTACAACAACAGGTGGATTGGTAGAGGTGGTCCCGTCCCTTGGCCAGCAAGGTCGCCGGACTTGGCCCCCCTGGACTTTTTTCTTTGGGGCGAAATGGAACGGTTGATCTATGCAACTCCTGTGCCGACCATGGAGGACCTAGTTGCTAGAGTTGTGGTGGCAGCGGAATTTATCGCGAACAATCCAGGCGTGTTTGCTCGGGTGCGCGAATCCTGGCTCGACAGGTGCAGAAAATGCATCGAAATGCATGGTGGACACTTTGAGCATTTGCTCCACTAATTAATAATAAATTATTTGTAAAAAAGCCTCCTTGTTTTTCTTTCTAATAATAATGAACCTTTCAATAAAGTTTTTAATAAAAAAATTTTCTCGAAAACGGAGAGAGATACGAAAAAATATCAAATGACAAAAAAGTTGTATTTTTAACTGAGCTTTCTAAAAAATATATAAAATCTTTAAAAAAAGTCAGCAGCGTACATTTTTTGTCATTTTTATTCGTGACACTGTCCCCCGGGGCGCCACACTGGAAGTCATAATTAACATTTAATTAGTGCTAACTGAGCATCTTATTAAAGCTTACATCACTAGCAAATTTCAAGAAAATCGGTTAACGTGTCTTTGAAATATTAATAAAAAAAAGTTTTTTGAAAAAAACTTTGACACCCTGTATTTTGAAAACCATGCACTTCCGGACATCAGTCTCTTATCTCAAACTGCTTGTCTATGGTTCCTCAATATGCCCCAGAAGTTTTTTCCAATTGAGAGGGGACACCCTGTATATGGCCCTCAAAAATAATTAGTCTGTAAGTTAACTGAACATGTTCATACAATAGAGACCGGAATATTGAACAAAATTCGAACAGAGGAATTAAAATCATTTACTGCATTAATAACTACCCACCTGAATGGTCTCCTGTTTTTTCAAAAACATTCTTGAATGTTTTCAATGGGGTAGCATACTCGGCAGACACATAAATCTTCTTGTTATTTCCTGGGACAATTTTGTACACAGCATTTTTGTATACCCTGTTCTGAACCCCAGCAACAGTTATTATTTTCTCGGGAAGAGACTGAAATCGATTAAAAATCAAAAACATCTGATAAACATATGTAATTCACATTGTAACTCACACTACTCTCGTCGATAGAAGGCGAATATTCATTCTTCAAACTGTCAAAACACGTTAGCGATTTTGGAATCAAAATAAACAGTTTATAAATTGAAAACTTTACTCTATTCCTATCCTCATAATCTTGCATCAGTTCCTTTAAATTTTTGTCTTCCATGCCGGTTTTTTTTAACACCAAATTCAGATAACCGTGAAAGAAAGAGTAGGCCATCCCAGATCCATAATCTAATCCATTATTTTCTGCTATCCATAGGGAGTCGGTTAAAGAGCAGGCGTTCTGGAAAACATATATTAGGTAATGCACCAGTTTTTTGTAGATATTATGCAAACTTAAAATTGACCAAAAATAATGAAACCTTTTTCGCTCGAAATCAATAATTGTCTCAAAATTCAGTATAATTGACCTTTCTTGTTGGATGTGGTATATTTATGAATAACCTTCGGTCATTATTCTCAGATTGACGAGGGGAATCCCAGAAAAAATATGTATTGGATGCAATCGAGTTACTAGTCTCGAGTTTGTTCCAGTTTATCCATGTCTTTTGCAGTAGGTACGGCGAAGCATGGAGGTAATGACGGTATTTTGTGAATATACATGACGCATGGTACACTGTTAAAATGTATCTACTTGGGAAATAAATAATTCAGTTTCATTTGGCTATGACATGGATAATGATAGTTTGTGATCAGGAGCCTATGTGAGTATAAAAATCTATAAGTAGGAGAGATGGTTGAGAACACATAACACATTGGAAATATATTATGATATTCATTCATTATAAATATTGCAACTCAAACCAAGTTAATTTTTTGATATTACAGGCCGGGAGTCATTTTGAGTGAATTATTTGAAGAAACGAAATTTGAGATTTTTTGTTAGGTTAGGTCAGCTTTTCATGGTAGCGGTGGGTGGTGCTTGCCGTCACACGTAAAATAATAATAAAAAAACAAACGTAAAGAAAGCCGAGACTGTACGTTATTTATTTGATGGCACATTATACATTTTGTTGATATTTTTTTATGTTTCTCTAATCAGTTTGTTAATTTTAGAGATGAAACCTCAATTCTGACATAAAGCTCTGATGATATGGCATACAGCCCAAAGCGCTGTTATACACTTTTTTAACCTCCCTTGGAATCATTATAGTCTCAATTTTATTTCACACAGTTATCTTTTATTTGCACATTTTTGTCCTGGGTATCACCTTGCATTGTCAAATATCATTCCAAAAAATGTCATATTTTTAATGTAAGATCTTTTTTAGTCTACAGACGATTTTTTGTTTGAAATGATCCAATTAGAGTGTGTAGGTACATATTGTGCTTATTAAAAAAAAGGGAAAATTTTAGCGGAATTGTCTGGAGAAAGCCATTTTTTTGTCTTTGGGGCACCGTATTTTCGAAACTAATAGAGAATGCAAAACATTGATTTCAATTTTTGTTCATAAAGCCAAATTACGTAATTTCCGCTAAACAGCATTTGTCTACAAGAGAAGCAGGACAATAAATGAATGTTTCAATTTGACAAACCATGAAAGTAAATTCAAGTTAGGTATACAAAAGAAATTGCCCAAGTTAATTTTCAATTATTTGGCAAAAATTTTACTGTGCTTAACATCAACAGTGTATGAAAGAGATTAATTTCTCTCTTCGAAAATTAGGTGTGTACAAATTCGAAATTTGCAGAAATTGTTCAGCTGATCACTTTACTCACCAAATGTAGATTGATCCCAACAAAATAGACAGTGGGAGTCATAAAGAGAGCTAATCTCAGGAAACTGTCATTAATGGCCAGTGAATCGTATGTACAAACATAAAAAGTCAAGTAAATTAAACATAGGAAAGTTGTCACCCAAACTCGTGGCCAGAAATGCAGAGAATATTTGAGCAAAACAATGAAACTGTTTTCATAACGACTCGCTATGTGGTTGTGTTCTTCTATCATCAATATTAGCCGATGAAGGACTTGAAGGATAATAGATATTAATATTCCTGATGTATATAAAACTGAAATTCAAATATATTATGTAAGAAAATAGAACGCCATAATGAATATTATACAACTCTATGTAATGATAATTTCATTATACCCATTAGAAAGGGGGGCCACCTCCTAACAAAAATTATACTTTTGGATAAGACGGGATGGCCTACTTTCAAGTAGCTCACACTGTAGTTCATTGATATTCATAAATCTAGTTTAAGAAACACTTCATATTGTGAAGCATTACTTTAAATATCATGTGATGAATGAAAATGGATTATTAATTTGATATTTCTAAAGTAGTTAGGTATATAGTGAAAGATAAGGAATTATCATTTTGTCTATTTCAATTTTACTCATTATTTTCAGTGTGAGCCTGACGTTCTTCAAGTTATGGGATAAGCATATCAATATAAGTTTTTTGAATATTATAAAATATATTTCAATACAATATATCAATTGAATACAACTAAATTGTTGCAATTGAATAATTCTCTATGGGGAAGTTATTCATATGTATTACCTATCCCAATGTCTCTATATGCCATCTTTGAGTATTCCTAATAAAATTTATCAAAATGAATTCAATTTGGACATCCTATATTGATATGCTTTCCTCATTCCCTTTCATAAAGCATAAAGCCATTGTGAATAGATTATAATATCAACTTACAAAAAATTTCAGAACAGCTTAATTCACTTGTGAAGAAATAAACTGAAAATAAAATGACAATAATGAAAATACAGCTACCCTTGAATCTTGACAGTGGGTACAAGAACAATGGAGTTTTTGGAATGAGCACTGCAATTCTCAACAAAAATATCAAGAACCAGTTCAAACAAATTATTATTGTACCTATATTAGTTGTCACAAAAGATTTAGATAAATATTAGGTACTTTCAAATCAAGTTTTTCATGTGGTAAAACCTGACAATCCATCAGAATCATAGCCTTTTTGAATTACCTATTATGAGTATAGTTTTACCACACACTAATATTTTCATGTCTTGCTAAATGATAACTGTTAGCATCTTCAGACCAAAACACATGACCAAGCAATAAAAATATTTTGGTGTGTGTGATGTGTGATGATGTGGGCATATAGTAACTACCCTGTCAAAAGGTTCCAGCTAATATATGTTCCAGCATTTGAATTATGATTTTTCTCTTGTGATAGTTGCTACATTATATAGTTCATACATTCCACTTGTGGTATTGAAATAAATAATATACTTACCCAAGAAGAGTAAAAAACTCAAAAACATGGATATATTATTAGCAAGGGGACCTCGTTCCTTTGGTATACTTCTTGGATAGTAAAATTTTTGTCTTCGCTGAGACACACATAGCTAAAAATACATAGCTAGGTAATTCTTTGCAATTATTTGATATGGGCTTTCAGGATTTTTGAAAAATTGATATTCCTACTTACTGCCTTATAATTCACATCCAAATCACCCATTTCAGAAGTATTATGATTAAACAGAAAGTGAGCTTTATAAAATCAACTTTGTCATGATTGTAAACTTGATAATTTGGAATTGATTATCGTCTCTCCATTTGAAAATTCACACTAATATATAATAAGATGTGAAATCAAGCTCAACAGAATGATAACAAAACTGATGACGTAATCCCTTTAATCATATTATATCATATCACGAACAGGAAAACATGTGGATGACTAATAGACCTTTACGAAAATATAATAGTCATTACTAAAATTATTAAATAATCCACAGGGGCGAAACAATCTCAGGTAAACAACACAACCAAGTCAGCCCATTGTTGGCTTGTAGCAGGGGGCTTTCGAGGATGTTTAATAATAACCCATTCAACTCAATAATCAGGAAAATACAAATCAAAATCACAAATCCTTGGTGTATCTCTCCACAAAAGAGTTTTGGCTGTTTTGAGTGTTTTGGCAGATTGTTTTGGGTTTTCAGTTTCAGTTTGGTTGGTGACTTTGAAGTTTGACCTTGACCTTGATCTTTCAAAAGTTTCAAATCATAACCACAGAGTAACCACTAATCTTTGTCATAATCTATGGTCTGGTCTGAGTATCCTGTTAGTAACGCCCTCTAATCATTCAGAGACTGAAGCTGGTCATGTCTGTGACAGAAATAAATATCTCTGACTGATGTGATAAGCTGATTGTCTGCCTCTCTCTCTCAAAAGATAGCGCCACATCTCTCGGAATTTGAAATAATCAAGGACATACATACATTATTGTATAAGATAAGATCAAAGAATAGAGGTTAACCCGGATTTAATTTTGTGAATCATTTTCCTTCGATTAAAAAAATTCAATCATTGCTTAATGTTTTTTTCTCAGACAATAGTCATGCCTGCATCAGTGCTTATGCATTGTAATATTATATCAAAATAATCTATTATTTCCCTATGTACTTTACACTCCTAACTCGTACAAGTTTACTATGTAAACTTCTGAGGGTTGCTAAGGCAACTAGGATAGTGGTAAAAAAAAAAAAAAAAAAAAAAAAAAAAAAAAAAAAAAAACCTACCAGTCGATCCGATTTTGAGTTATTCAAATTTGAAAAAAAAAACGTTACTTTTATTCTGGTCAGAGGCTTCACTAGCCTCACTGAACACGGGCGGTCGACTCGACATTTTCATATATATTTGCCCCTTTTCGTTTTTATTTTACAAAAAATATCGATAAAGGATACTTTTGAAGGTTATCATGAAAAATGTCCATGTAGGATATCCACTGGACGTACAAAACGGTGACATAGGAGTATTCATTATATGTCCATAGTACCTACATCCTTTGGATAATATTTGGATGTCTATTTGTTTATCCAAAATATCGTATGCATATCCATTATTTCGTGTGTTCTAGGATACTGAGTTTTAAAACGAAGATGTGATTATATTATAATCTAAGGCTCCTTCAACCCTCTTTGTCGAACTTTTCGCCGATATTTTTGCCATTTTTTAAAAAAACGGAGTTTGCTTTAGGTATGCGACTTATGCGAGTGTCTGTACTAACGGCGCGTTCACATGACAGCATTCGCCGGAAAACTTTAATAAAACATTGCTACGCAATAATTCATAACATTGTCGATCTAAATGAACACCTAGCAGACGGTATAATATTGTCTGTTCACTCAAGCCCCAAACGTCGCTACTTTATAGAAGTCGTTCGATGCTCATTTGTTTCAGTTTTTTTTCTGTCAGCGACCAATTTTAGGTTGAAGTTATAGTCTTCTTTTTTTGACTTCAGCACATATCGTATGTAACTATCATAATCTGACATAATTTTACTTTTTATACAAATTTCTACTCGAAAAGGTCCAATAACAGTTTTTAGGAACAATAATTATATTACAAGGAACATTTTTGGAGGTACTCACGAACTTTGGCCTCCCAGAACAAGATTCCGAAACGCTTGTTTCGTAAATATACACCCACCATTTGACATCTTAAAATTATTCTACTAAAAACACAAAATTCGTCCTTCTTTTAATTAAAACACCACACACGCTCACATTTATCTTCAACACTTTTCAGCGAAAGAATTCAATATATTTCAAAGAATGTACCGTTCTTCGGAAACACGTTGACTTTGATCTGTCAACTTGACACTGTCACATAGTTCAGCTCCCGTCATACTCGGTTTTCGATGGGTTTGGTAAAGTTTTTAGAATTTTTCCAAATATACTAGTTTATTCTGCTGAAATATGTTTAAAACAAGTAAGTGTGTGTGGTGTTTAAGTTCAAATAAGGATTAATTTTTATGTGCTTTCTTCAGTGGGTATGAATTATGCGTGGAGCAAATATATACAACTCAACGTAAGTGATTAAAATTATATCAACTTGTACATTCGATATGCCAATACATTCACTTGCCTCGCATTTGAGTTTCTCACGATATTTTTTCTGCTTCCTGATTCCCTGATCAATGCATGATATCAAACAATTCTGTGCTTGAAACAGGAGATTCGCTGTGCTAAAAGAAGCGCTTAATTCAAAATATAAATAAAAACGTTAGGTTTTGCCCAGTATGACACTTCGAGTTCAAAATAGTTCACGGTTATTATGAGAAGATGTATCTAACTTACAGAAGAAGATGCGTATTTGTTTCCAGTGAACAGACAATATTATAGTACTAGCCTACTAGGTTTCCATTTAGATCGACAATGATTCATAATAATGACGGTGATTTTAACCTGGAAAGTGAATATTTTGAAAATCGAAGCTTCTTTTAGGCAAAAGTCGAAACGTAATCGACTTTCTGGCTGATGACCTTGATGCGCGCTCACAAAGATCGGCCAATGGAATCACAATACGCCATAAGCCAAAACGCGAAAAGCCAGCATGTGAACGCGCAGTAACTCTATATAGAGACTTTTCTCGTACAAGTTTCTAGATCTAGAAACTTTCTTGTTTTGAAATCTCTTTTGGTTCATCATAATTAGTGAACTATATTTTTGTTTCAAGTTTTCCTCCCTAAGAAGAAAATGTGCCACTTTCAACCCTGAAACTAGGGAGAAAAAGTCACTCTTCTAAGGTAAAAAACAAAATGATGTGAATACCTGACGACTATGCCTGTGCCTGAAATTTATTCGAAGCATATAAAGTATCCCTTTCCTTCTAGAAAAAAAATCTATATGCACCTGAGTTGAATCTTAAAAAATAAACGAATACTTCGCTCATTGGGTCGCTAGAATTTTTTTATTGAATCAACCCAACTCCTAATTAGAAAGACATCATCACAAACATGCATATGGAAATAGAATATTTCTTCCCTTGTATTACATGCACCCATAATATTTTCTAGATTTTTATGAATTCCCTATATAGGTTTTTTAATATTCAAATAAAATGCTTGGTTAAATAATAAACTCTTTTAATTAAATAATCAAATAAATAATCTTTTCTAATCTATATACACCGTGTAACAAAAGTAAGGAAATGACCAATATAATACATAATAGTTTTAATGTAATTTTGCGAGTAATTTCGTTTACACTAATCTTTTGGGAAAATCTATCTGGTAATTTTTCACATTGGACACGTGAAAATGTATCCAATATGAAAAAAAGTCAACAAAAATATTTAAAATTTGATACAGATTTCGAAAATGTCGAGAAATGTAATAAAATTTAGAATAATTTGATTTGAAAACAGAAAAACAGTAAACTTCGCAGCCATCGCCATTGAATCCGACATAATTTCATACTTGAGTACAATATTTCACTAAAATCGGATAGGTATGCGATATTTGACCCGTTTCCTTAATTTTGTAACACGCTCTATGTATATGCATATATACAGTAAGTACAAACATATTTGGCAGCATTGAGAAAAATTGGAATACACAGTGGAAACACTAATCGATGCCTCACTTTCTATTAGTCAATTAGTCATTATCGTCCTTCTTTTTCCTCAACTTCCCCTCTCGCTGGATGGTCCTCGTGACCATTTCCACGCATTCCGAGGTTGAAGGCTCATCACTAGGCTCATCATTCACAATAGAAGACAACGTCATTATATACGAACAAGCTATCCTTAAAACGGACAACTTGGACAACTTCTGGTTATGCGAATACGAGGGAACCGACTTCCGGAGCGTGTCGAAAGCCGCGCTGATCGTGTGAACTCTCGTCCTCTCCCTGGCATTGGCTTCTATCCTCCTCTCCCTGGTCATGTTCTTGTAGTTCCTCTGCTCTCGCTTCTGGCTATCAGTCGCCCTCTGGCCGCTACTGACAGACGGAGCTTGCAGAGCCGGAAACATCTCGCTGGTTTCCAGGATCATTCGCTCAGTCTCCACCGCCGAGAGACTCTGGACCTGGGGGTGAAGCGGAACGCGGTCCTGGGAGCTGCTATCACTTTCAGCCTTGATGGTTTCGTCGATTCGCCGCCTCTTCACGAGGGAAACCGGCTCTTCCTGCTGGTAGAACGCCAAGGGCGATGGTGGTCGGAAGTACTGGGGTTCCGCCTTGGTCTGGCAGTCGCTCTGCGAACGGGAATCCTCGCGTTTAATGGTGTCGACA
Source organism: Chrysomela aeneicollis (assembly GCA_029955515.1). Classification (NCBI taxonomy): domain Eukaryota; kingdom Metazoa; phylum Arthropoda; class Insecta; order Coleoptera; family Chrysomelidae; genus Chrysomela; species Chrysomela aeneicollis. The sequence continues at coordinate 12,784,379 of JARUHQ010000011.1, read as the reverse complement.
TTGCTGGCCGCCGCAGGACTCCAGGGCCTGAAGGGGTGGCTGTCGTTTTCCGCCTTCACTTTCAGGCACATTCTCTTTTTCAGCGGCCCCGTGAACTTTCCCGGGGCGCTCCTGAAGTCCAGCTTCCTCTTGTTGGCCAGAGATATCGCGGACACTTTGACTTCGACGCTGTCCTCGGAGCTGTCAGTCGGGGAGTGGAGTTCGCTTTCTAGGTAGTCGACGCTGGAGCAGAAGCCCATCTCGTCAGACGTCGGTAGGGCCATGTTGATGTCTGTAACGAGAAATTGAAACTTAGAAGATGCGTTTCATCATTCACCAAAAATGCAGTATATGTTGTTCTGACATGCTTTTTTAATTTTTCCCCGAATTGTTGAATTGATAGTTTGCTGCGAGGTTTGCAGTAAACTCTTTTTCTATAATTAGTATCGGAATTTCTGAAATGTGTTATAATGATAACAGCTTCCTATTTTCCAATGACGAAACGGTATAAATAGAATTCACTATACACCAGGAACTATTTATCTCGCGAAATAATAATAAGCAGATGTAAAAAATAGAACTCATGAATGAAAAAGGAGGTGGTCTGGTCAAATGTATTCTTTTTTTAGATCTTCTTAGAATCGACTGTAATACAAATAGACATCAATGCATGCACTCAAATAATTACTGTATGCCACTACTAAGTTTTTGTTTATTGATTATTTTTATCATAATTGCACTATTGAACCTCTTATTTGTGGTTGCTGAAGTATATTCATCGATTTGAAATCAAGCATATTATTTGAATTATATAATTTGTTACTACTAGTAAGTTTGGTGACAACATGACAATGAAATTAATGCTCACTAAAAGTAATTCGGCCAGTTCAGTGAACATATACCTACCTATTTCAACTGCATCTGGGTAGACTACAATTTCGTGAATCAAATTGTGTATCTCTTTATTGAATATTTATGCATATGAGATGTTGCCATAATGTAATGTTATGTGGGTCAATTTTGAAATATTCCGAAATATATGGAATTGAATGTCATTGAATCAATGATAATGTCCATGTTTCCTTCCAAGCGCCAAAATAAAATAAATGTAGTCATTTAATTTGGAAAACACTCGGGAAAACAAGGGCAATCTGAGAACAACCTGCTTGGAGTTACCATCAAATTAATGTTGTGTTTTCGTTTCAGACCATAAGAAATATCGGTCATCATTTCTCTGAAGGAGTTGAAGAATTATTATCAATTTTTCCAAAAGTCATGATGGTATGAAAAGGTCCTTTAATTGCGAAATATTTCAAGAGCGTACTGCATCCTGAATTAGTTGAAAGGACTTTGGCATACTTTTCACAAACAATTTGACGAATGAGAAAGTACATATTATTATCTAGTTATGTTTGCATTTAGCAGGATAGATCTATTATCTAAATACCGATAGTTATTTGGAACTTTGCGATATTGTTCTACTGGAAAGTAAGTCTAACACTGGTATGTACATCAAAATTGGACAAAACGAATAAACTCTTTGCACCAATTTGAGATTAATAGGTATCAATAACTCACTTTTTACTCGAAAATTTGGAACAGTATGCCCATTCGTCATAATCCCATAGAAACAATATCGAAAACTGAATCAAATATCACAGCACTACAAGTATCATTCGAGCATGTATGGCACAGTTTTTGTTTTCTATCACGTAACGTAAGTAGGTATACCGAAACACTCGGGGTTGACTAGGAAGAAGTAGGGAAGTGAGAGAGCCCTGTGCCTGCAATGCAACCGCTTCGATGCAAAGGACTGCCTGCACTGACTGACGACTGCGGACTGAAACAGAACTTGTCATGAATGTTTTGAGTTTGAGTCGCGCCGCCAGTGCCCCCCCGTTTCGAGGGGGAGAGTGGGCGAACTCTTGGCGCCAGCTGTCTGGCCAGCCAGGCTGACTTGTTAAGTGTGAGAAGTAACAGGGCAGAGGGCCCGATGCTTCGGAATGTGCAGGCTCGGACTCTGATTATTTCAGATTTCGAGCATCATGGCGCGTTCACATGACTAGAGGTTTATTGATAATTATTGTCGATGATATCGATATTATCGGAATTATCGATGTTATCGAATATATTTCAACTGTATCACTAATGTTATTTTTTTATAAAATATTCATATTGAAAATCAGGTGTGGGCGATAACAATTTGAAAATATCGACTATCGATAATTTTACAAAAATAAATTATCGATAATATCGATATTATATCTGAATAAGATGAATAAATAATTTATTTTTTGTAAAATCATCGATGTTATCGATAATAACTTAACTGTTTCAATTATGTTATTTTTTATTGAATATTCAAATGATAAATCAGGAGTGGGCGATAACGATATTATCGATAATTTTACAAAAGTAAATTATCGATAATTTGAATGAACCTGTAAAACATATGAAAAATTAAATTCCATCGAGACTATTTTTCCCTGGCAACCTGATTCGAAAAACTGCGATTCACATGCAACTCTAGATTTGAAAATTGAAAAATTTGAAATGATAAAAATCAAAAAGTGACAGATGGATACTTACAACGTGATTTTCTAATGAAATAAGTAAAAATATATCGAGTGTCCCATTTGAAATAAATATGTAAGGGATACCTATTTCCGGTTAAATCTGAAGTGATATATAGGTAGAATGAATTGAACCTACACACCAAATTTCACTTGTTTATCTGAAGAAACAAAAAAGAAATAGGGGTAAAAGCCACTTTTGAGAAACGCCCGGTATATTGACCAAACCTGATACAATATTAATTATTCAGCTATTCTTGTACTGTATTACTTTGATAGTTTGATATCAATCTCACAGCGCTATTCAACTGGAACATATATACCTACCTATCACTCAAACGTAAATCTCTCACAATGCAATAAGTAACTCGATGGACACTGAACCTTTTTCAGGAACTCACTCTCACTCTACTCTATATCCTGTTCACATACATGCTAATTCGATTGATTTTTTATTGATTCACTTCGTCAACAACTTAATCTTTTTACAATAATTTATACATGTAGGTAGGTTTATTCAAATCGAAATATTCTAATATATAATATAATACCTCATAAAATAACACCCCTACCACCTTTCAAGCAGAAGTACATGCTATAGAGATATGTGCCCAGGAGTGCCTCGAAAGGGACACTCGAAGGGCAAAAATATATATTCTATATCAGATAGCCAAGCAGCACTAAGAGCTCTGAAGTCATAACACTTGTGAGTCTAAGCTGACTTGGGACTGTAAACAATCCCTGAGACAACTGGCAGCGAACAACCAGGTCACTTTGATGTGGATGCCAGGTCATAAGGGAGTTGAAGGCAACGAGGAAGCAGACTGCCTTGCCAAAGAAGGGGCAAATACACAATTTCTCGGCCCAGAACCCTTCTGTGGACTTGCCAAGGCCCACTTGAGAGAAGAGTTCCGACGCTGGAAAGCAGATGAAATGAAATCTCACTGGAATAAAGTGCCAGGACAAAGACAAGGCTAGTGATCCTTTCGCCAAGGAAAGCTAAACAGATTCTCGAGTTGGACAAAAAAGACTTGAAACTGGTGACGGGACTCCTCACTGGACACTGCCCTCTGAAGTATCACCTCAAAAATATGGGCAAAACAGAGAGTGATAGTGGCCGCTACTCTGCGAGAACTTCGCTGAAACTGCAGAACACTTGCTTTGCGAATGCCCAGCACTCTTCTGCAAGAGGCTCAAGTTCCTGGAAGGGGCCTTCTTAGAGCTCCCCGATGTCAGGAACCTAGCTCCCAGGAAACTGATAAACTTCGCAAGAAGCCTCGGAATCCCAGGCCTCGAATAGATTAAGGGTTATGCACAAAAGATCTAATAGGTCGAGGTGCTTGAGAGGCTGCACAGCCTTAACGAACCCCCCTACAATCTAAAATCTATCTTATAGAATATATATATATTTACTATCTAGTAGGTATCTGTCAAGCAGTGTGAAGGAGAATACTAATGTCAAAATTTAATTATGAACAGGTCCAATCTGGTGAGATTATTCGTGATTCTATACTTACACTAATAGTCTTGCCACTAATAGTCTTTATACTCAAGGCAATATCAATTCCACTATTATGTACCTACTACGGATTTATGTTCTGCAGTTTTGGTTTTTACACTGAAATGGAGGAGCCGATTTAAATTAGGTACCTATATATACACTTCCCCAAGAAATTAACGCACCACCAAAAAATAATCAAAACTTTTAAATTATTTTGTGTTCAAACCACTTGCCCAATTTGGACGTTTTTTTTAATAATAGGTCATTCTTTCCACAACATTGGTAAACTAACTGTATTCCGATAGAAATATCTTTATTACAAATACCGGGTGTAGCAATTATAGCGTATTTTTTTCATGAAATTTGTAATACAAGAAAGATAACGGAGTAAATAAAAAACAAAATGTAGAGAAAAGATGAGTCTACAGTGTTAATTCAATTCTAACTTGATATTGATACTGTTTAACTCAATTACAAATTTTATGAAAAAAAACACGCTATAATTGCTTCACCCGGTATTCGTAAAAAATATGTTTCTATCGGGGTAATTTTGCACTCATCATGCGATCTATATTTTGATGAAAATTTTTGTTGGTACTTACTTATTTTGACCTGAAAAACACGAATTTCATAATATTATAGTGAACATATCTCTATAGTTTTCGAGATAATGGCAACTTTTGGGCAAGTATTGTATCTTCTTAGATCCCAAGACATATTACATGCATTTACTATGGTTAATTATGATTTTTGTGTAAGAAAACATCATAACTATGTAATCTTTCCGTATTTTTCCTTCTATTTCTTAAACTAGGCTATCAAAACAACGGCCATTTTGAAAACCTCTCTGCGAATCTTGAGCGAATAAAGGTGGATTCATAGCTGCCTTATAGCAACACGAGTCAGTGATAAGTGTTCTCTCTCTTCAATACATGTCAAAAAGAAAGATGGTTATCAGTTAAAGAAGGTTAAATATTTCGAACTTTGGCGTCGATTATTTCGAAAACTAGAGATATGTTCTCGATAATATTATGAAATTCGTGTTTTTCAGGTCAAAATACGTAAGTAACAACAAAAATTTTCATCAAAATATATCTCTATCGGCATACAGTTAGTATACCAATATTGTGGAAAGAATGACCTGATGTTATCAAAGAAAAAAGGCGTCCAAATTGGGCAAGTGGTTTGGACACAAAATAATTTTAATTTTTTGTTTATTTTTACTGACAAGTACATGCATAATCAATAGTAATAATTTATTTTTGATTACCTAATTCTCCTGAGTCCGTTCCCTGTACGGAATTCGTGCGAGGTTGATTGTATCGTTTGGCTGCGATGCAGGGGGACCGCTTTTTCACTGTCGAATCCATGGCGTTTTCGGTGGAAGAAGGTTACAGGTACCTGGTAGGGGGTATTTGGCTTTTTAACGCCACTTGTATCATCGCGCTTCTCTACGACAGGTACCCATTGGCAGGGCCGGCTAATTGTTGTTATCGACGGGGGAAGCAGCAATAAAACCTAAAAGCCGTGTTATTATTTTAAACTGTAATAATGTTACTGTTGCAGAGGCGGAGCTTGCGATAGGAAGTAATAGTATAAAGGCGCCTAACGGACAAGGTTAATCGATAATCTCAATGACAGATTTATCTTGCATTTACCTAAATTGTCAGATAAATCTTGCAATGTGCATAAAATAATAATATACATAAAAAGATATTCAAAACTTCCATTCGATATCATATTTCCCATGAAGAATGAACAATTTCATCAGAACTTATTTCCCTCCATTTCAATTATTTTTTAGTAACTTTTGTTAAGAAACACACAACGGTATTATTAACAGTGCACTAATTGTCAAATTTTCATAATGTCATGTACCATCATGACATTTAATAGCCACCTTAGATGAATATGAGAAAAATAAATCGATTTGTTTAGAAAATTGCTATTATCTCGGAATTCTGGCTATTTAGGTATAGAAACATGATATATCAATTCGAAGGGAATTTAGTAATCTTTCAGGATATTTCATAATATACAGGATGTTCCATTTAAAAAAACGCACTTTCAACCCTTTTCGTATCTAGCAGAAATATCATAATTTTGAACGACCCTGTATAACGCAGAACAAACTTCTCTATACAGAATCAATCTACATAATCTTGATGAACTAAACACAAAATTGCAACTTCCTAAGAATCCAAATAGCGCAGAAATAAAACATTCAATTCGAGCTATGTTTTGGATAAAAAATATGGAAAATAACCAATACCTCAAAAAAGTTGGTACCTACCTACCTATTTCTCACTGTATCATATATTCAGCCACACTACTTTGTTTTCAAAACTTGATCCAACCGGATTCTAACAGTGTTGTAAATTTCAATTCCTATCCTCGACACTAATTAGCGAAATATTAAATTTGCATTCTCTTCTGTAAACACATATTGTATAGTTGGTTTTTTTGGGGAAATCCAGATGTCAAGATTATATTCGCATAATATGAATGTCTTCATTTCTCACATTCTTGCATTAATTAAATCATTCCATTAAAAAGCAAACTATTTTACTATACAAGCACTACTAGATTTATGTTTTCATGCAAGCACTTTTTCATAATATGCACTGTTGGAAATTAGTTGCTAAATCAGCAAAAAAATATAGTCCCAGTAGGTCTACAACATTTTATAGTTGAAATATCAAGAGTATTTGAAGTTAATTTTCACAATAATGGTTATTGCTCATCTCAACAACCGCCTCTTTGTATGGCTACTACGTCTTATTGGTGAATTAACTACAGTAACTCAATAATAACCATATATCATGAAAGACATTTCATTTTCTGCATAGCAACAATACGAAAAAAATCCACTATTGGCACAAAAACACATCAAAAGCTGTCAGTAAATCGAAAGAACATCGCGGCACGTGATTCACTACAATGCTGGTCAACCTCTTTCTGATGTGTTTGTCATCCGAGACAACTTATTCCTATCCTCCTGGAGTGTTGAGTATCTCTCGTTCAATTGCTGAAACAAAAATTATATTAATAATTCATTTTGGATTCATTTGGTCATGAATTTTTCAATCCAATTACCCAGTAGTAGCTTGAAAAAATCCGAAGAAAGTGAAAATCGATCCATCGAACAAATACCTGAAATGAAGAGTTGTACAAATAATCACATCACAACTTCAACAGTTTTAACCTAGATGTTGCAGTTATCTTCATAAGTATAGTAAAATATATATGAAATATGCATGAGAAGTAGTAAAACTTCCATAATAATAATTTCAAAATGTGAATATAAAACTGATATAATTATACTCACTTTTTTGCAGCGAAACTTCAATAATCACAGAGAGAATCCAAGAAAAATTCTCAACAAATCATGTGAAATTATTGCGCTTGCAGATTCCGAAGAAACATTGTTATTTGTTGCTCTAGATCAGGAAAAATATTCTCAACTGAAACAAAATAAAAATAATATTAATATTGGGATGAGTAAATAAAATTTATGTACGAGTCCACATCAATCTACTCCATGTAGGTACTTACCTTTTTTATATCTTGACTACACGAGAGGAAAACCTAATGTATTCGTTCTAATGCTCTACAACGGCAACAGACTGCAGATAACTGAGTAAACTTGGGTTGGGACTTGTAGGGAATCGGTATTCGTGAGAAGACAAACGAAAAGTAGCGAATATATCCGAAGAGATCGGAACTAAAAAATCTTTGTAACCGAGCACAAACTGTTGCAAATTATAAAACTAGGTGATGTTAATTTGACAACAGAGTGCGACAAAACCGCTATTTAATATTAATGTATTAGCAACTAGATGATGTTCTACTGTCTATGTTTCAATAACCATTATTGAAGTTCTAGTTACAATTATTTGTTGTTGTGTTACAGATTATATGAAGTTGTTTGGACAGGAATTTCATCTGTTCATTTGATGCAAACTTGTTGCTGTTGTATTGACATTATCAGTAGTGAATTCGATAACTGACTGATTTAACAACTACATCGAAAATTGTGGAAGTGAAATTGAGACACAATTGTTGTTGAATTTGACTACAATTTTTTAACGATATGAGAAGTTGTTGAAAGTAACAACTGATTTCCAACAGTGTGATTGTCACTAATCGCTCCATTTTGAAAAAGAGGTAACTTATATATGTGATATATGTGATCCTATTTTTCACTCTGTTTTTCATTGTCCCAATTCCATTGGACACCCAAATCTTCTAATATTCGGTAATTTATATGAAGTTTATTAAATTAGACGAAAGTTGCTTATTTTAGTGAACAATGAAACGATGCTTTCAAATCGGAGATATCACGAACAATTTTCGAAATATACGGGGAAAAACCGAAACTCAGAATTTCCGACTTTAAACTCGGAAGTTACGATTCTCAACTCGGAATTTCCGATTTTAAACTCGAAATTTCCGACTTCAAACTCGAAATTTTTTTATTCCGACTGCAAACTCGGAATATCCGACTTTGTACTCGGAAATTCCGACTTTAAACTCGGAATTTTTTTATTCCGACTTCAAACTCGGAATTTTTTATTTCGACTTTACACTTGGAATTTTTTTATTCCGACTTCAAACTCAGAACTTCCGACCTTGAACTCGGAAATTCCGACTTTAAACTCGGATTTTTTTTATTCCGACTTCAAACTCGGAAATTCCGACTACGAACTCTGAATTTTGTTTTAAGATGGATGATGGAATAGCTATATCAATAGAGATCTGATAATCTAGTAGAGTCCGATGCTACAATTGCTACCAAACTCAGGCTTGTATATTTTTTTTCATGAAGGTGGACCTCATAATGCCTTGTATTTGTTCCTGTTAAATCCTCGATATCCATGCTTGGTATGACCATAATCAACAATAGTCTATCATGGAATGATTATGTGCAAAAATTGCTTCACAAGAATTCGATTCTTTGTTTCGCGCCAAGGACTACTTCACACCTTGAAAAATTCTCATAATTAACAAAGCACATGTTCAGATGTTTGGAGTTCAGCTCCAGGATTCAATATCCATTAAAAGTGGACGATATCCCCTTTTTTGTAGATATATTGTTATGGTAGATGCTTATCAAAATCATTTATATCATTATGAGCGATTCCGAGCAGACAGACCAGACAGACTCATCAGATTGGCCACCCACCCTTTCATTGCCAGGCTTGAGCCTCGCAGAACTTCCCTCTATCAGGATTCTATTTTTCATCAAACAGAGAAGTTGTGTGACATTATCTAGTATGGTTTTTCCTGGTGTCTATATCTAACCAGACCTGGGAAAAAAAAATATATATCGAATTTTTTTTCGAGATATAGATATTTCTCGATAAATTATGAGGATGTTATAAGAAGAATCATGGCTGCTGGTATCATCAAACCAGGCATTATATGAGATCAGCCTTCTTCTAGAAAATATGCAACTTGAGTTAGGTTGCATCAAACTCTACTTAGATAATCAGATCCCCATTTCAAAAACTGTAACTAAAACTTCATAGACAATGTCAACCTTTCGTCTTATTGCAACTCTAGCTTCTTTGGATGATATAGCGGCTCTATAGAGCAGAAGTGTACATGGAGTGTACTTTCATCCGCAAAGCTGTAGACAGGACACCTCTATCAGGTCATTGATGTGAAGTATAAACAAAGTTGGTGCCAATACAAATCCGGCGTAATCATCATCCATCGTAAAACAAAATTCCGAGTTTGAAGTTGAAAAAAAAATAACTCCGAGTTCGAATTCGGAAATTCTGAGTTCAAAGTCGGAAATTCCGAGATTGAAGTCGGGAAAAAATAATTCCGAGTTTGAAGTCGAAAAAAAATAATTCCGTGTTCAAAGTCAGAAATTCCGAGTATAAAGTTGGAAAAAATATAAAAAAATCTCGGTGGCCCTTATACGCTTTCGTAACTTCACAAAACCCGCCGACTCGTTTTTTCTGTCGTCCTCAAAGGCCTCTCGACTTTACATAACCGAAACAATGGATGCCGCAGACTTGGCCGCAGCTTCCCAGGCAATCGAGGCGCCAACTTTTCACACCTCTAATTTTTCCATTACGCCCGACGTCCGATCCGTGCATCAGATTTAGTTTTAGTTGCTCATTTGGACCCTTGTCCGATGCCAAGAGGGAATCGTCTTCTCGAATCGAAAAATAAAACAATGGATGTGTTAGTCCATAGACGTTGAAAAGGGGGATTCTTATTGGGCGAGCATGAAGTAATTCGAATGAATATTAAGGCGGGTTCAGCCAACTCACAATGCATAATGGATAACTCAGAGTAGTTAATGCATAATATATAATTTTCAACGCATAATGCACAACAGAAAGAAGTGTTTAAACTGTGCATAATATTCATGCTCAGATTTGGCAGACGACATTAGTCTCAAGGTTAATATTAATCAGTTAACCTAACTTTTGTGTTTTGAATAACAGTTTTCTTCTCATTTGTGACTTGTGCGTGATCAATAATTATCAATTATTGATTTACAATGAAGGTACAGAACCGAAATATAATCTCACTGTAAGGCCTGTAAGTGACAAGTTGACATTTTTGATTGACGCATGCACACGAAGTGAATAATGCATAAAAGTTAAAGTTGGTCAACTTTGTAAATTGTGCGTTATGCATTAAATTACGAGTTGTATAAACATAGGGAACTTAAATTTCAAAATTATGCATTATACGCATTATGAGTTTTCCATTATGCATTGTGAGCTGGCTAAACCCGCCTTTAGATGAAATTGATCAATCAGTTGATTATTAGTTTGAGATACAATTCAGCATAACATAATCATATGGAACAGTCAATGGATAAATAAAAGTATTATCCATACAGAGGGCCTCAAAAATCCGCAGCAACTCAGTTAAATAGGACACCCTGTATAATATACAGTGTATATCATTGCATTTTTGGATTCTTCATTGTATTATGGATAATTATGATGAGTGGTCTTTTATCACAAATTTTAGTAGTTTTGGAATCATAAACACTTAATTCTTATTTGACTACATTTCGAGCAACTTTCGAGCAATAGGATAGTAAAATACATTGTGTTCCATTTTTTACGGTTTTTTTTTCACTCAACTGAGAAGTATAGTCAAAATGGTAGTTTACAAGTGTTCATGATTCCACAATCATCGTTTATGACTTTTGCAGTACTTATATATCGCTCAATTGACAATGGACAAGCTACAAATTTGAATATTTAAATGTGCCTCGAGTATTTTACGTTTTATTTCATGAATATCACGTGCAATAATAATAAAAGGCATGTAATGGCTTGATACTACTAACTTATCTATTTTCATGTTATTGTAATCCGAACATTTGTATATCTATATCTACAGGGTATCCACGAATATTGTTAAATATCCGATCAACTTTTTAATGTACAGTTGAATTTAAATATCCAAATGGAATGTAGGATTCTTCTGCTGAAACAGTTGAAGAGTAGCGCCATCAGGTCATATTTCCATAATTCCCAACATGGAGATGATCTCCAAGTTGGGTAGCAACGAAGACGTGAGAGAGAAAAAACACTCATAAGAGATTCGCTCTTGAATGTTATATTAGTATTATTAGCAAATTCTGTGTAAAATTTGGTATTGGTCAGTTAATGTGTTTTTCTATTTTGGTTGTATAATGAAGTCATTGTGCAACGCAAATGCGTGTCGAAATAGCCTCTATTTCGATACGCATTTTTTATTATTCGGAGATTGGTACAATCGAACTGTCAAAGGAAAGTCAAAAGAGTTAGGCCCAGTTTACTTCTGAGCAATTTGGATTTGGTGATATTAGCAGTGAAAAACTCAATGTTTCAATTGGTAAATTTCAATTCAGAGTGTAATTTGATTTAAATTGACCAATCCAATAGAAACAATAACAACATTGAATTTTTCACCGCTGGTATTGCAATAATCAAAATCGCTCAACTGTAAACTGGAACAAGTGCGACAACGTGTCTTATAAAACGTGTGTCATATGCAATTTTTTCTATTTCGAATTGATTTGAAAGAAAAATTGATTTAATATCGATAAATATCAGAAACATCTTCAATTGGTAACACTGATGAGATTGAAATATTTTGAATCTGACGCACAAACGTTAAGTCCAGTTTACTGTTGAGCGATTTTGAATTTTGCGATACTAGCGTTGAAAGTGCAAAGTTGTTATTGTTTCCATTGGTCAATTTAAATCAAATCACACTCTGAATTGAAATTTACCAATAAAAACACTGCTAGTATCACCAAATCCAAAATCGCTCAGAAGTACGCTGGGCCTAAAGCCTGGTTCATGCTTATACGAATTTCGCAAAATATATGCGAATGAAATGGCCGCTGAAAAGTAATATCGCAATAAAGTTAAAATATTTGAACTTTTTGTGGATTTTTTTATATTATCACGATATTATGATCCACAGAATGCATAAATCAATAGTGTTGTATCAATGTTGGTGTAAATCAATTTAATATTTATTATTTTCCGATTCGCATTAATTTTGCGAAATTCGCGTATAAGCATGAACAAGGCTTTACTCTGACAGTTCGATTGTACCAACCTCCGAGTAATAAAAAATGCGTATCGAAACAGAGGCTATTTCGACACGCATTTGCGTTTCATAGTTACTTCATTATAGAACCAAAATAGAAAAATCATTTTATAGAAACTTTTTTCATCCACTATCAATGTTCCTTGCGGTCTTGTGTGCCAAGCCAATATCTTGAGGATTCTGTTCGTGACAATAATCCTGCCTGCAAAGGGGCGAACAAAATGAATTCCATTCGCTACTGCCACTTCTGCCAGCCATGTGACGGTCATGTGGACATAGCCAGCCAGGCGACCAGACCAGATGCATCTGACATTTTTAATTCGTCGTTAAAAAAATCTGTTGCCGCCGGGATATCTGTCTCGTCCACGAATCGCATTCTAAATCAGCATCTATTATATCGGGATTAGCTAATAATACACGATGCGTGTGCACGAGCTATGGTTTGACTCATATACAGTGTGTACCAGCCAAATGGAATAAATTCGTTAATATATAAACGGTGGCGTTTTAGGAAAAACGCTCGGACACGTCGATTTGCATCTTTAGTTGCGCTTTTTTAAAAAAAAAAAACTTTTTATACAGGGTGTGTCATGCCACAGTGGCCAATATCAACTTTCTTATTTTAAATGCAACACCCTATATTTTATTTCATTTTCAGATTCTTCCTGGAGAGCTGATTTCGTCGATCTATCATACTTGGGGTATAGCGCGTAAGATTACAGAGATATAGGGTGTGAATAATCGAGATTTTTCAACTTTAGGAATTTTTTGTGCCTGAACTATCCATGCTTGCTCAAAACGGCTTACATGTCCCTATCTCAACTTTCCATTTACTATCGATTGATATTTAATTGAAACAAATACGGGTGGTTCAAAATTTTGAGATTTGCATCACCTTCAATTTGTTTCTATTAAATGTCAGTAGATAGTAAATGAAAAGTTAAGATAGGGACATGTAAGCCGTTTAGAGCAGAAATGATTAGTTTCGACACAAAAAATTCCTAAAGTTGAAAAATCTCAATTTTTCACACCCTATATCTCTGTAATCTTTCGCGCTACACCCCAAGTATGATAGATCGACGAAATCAGCTCTTCATGAAGAATCTAAAAATGAAATAAAATACAGGGTGTTGCATTTGAAATAAGAAAGTTGATATTGGCCACTGTGGCATGACACACCCTGTATAAAAATTTTTCTTTGAAAAAAAGCGCAACTAAAGATACAAATCGACGTGTCCGAGCGTTTTTCCTAAAACGCCACCGTTTATTTATTAACGAATTTATTCCATTTGGCTGGTACACACTGTATAGGGTTGATGGTATTTCGGGAGGAATATTCGAGAGCAATGGGGGAGTGTGGATTCGTGTGGTGTGGGGATTATTCGATGTTCTGCGAATTTGAGCGTTCGACAAGTGACGAACTTTTTGTTTTACTATACAAATAAGTGGAAACCGTGTTCCTATATAGGTATACAGTGTCCGCCATAAACATGGCTACATATGGGAACAAAATCGTTATTGATATTCCTGAAAAACTCTTATGACGGTTCGTTTCTACATGTCTGACAACTAAATATCCATTACGACTTATATCACGTGACCTTATATTTGGCAGGAATTGAAAAAAGTTGTATGTGGCGCCGGAAATATAAAATTTAGCAAGGATAAATAATGTGATGTTAAGTTTTGATTACAAATATAGAAAGCTCATATGCATCAAAATACAGGGTATGAGTACATACACCTAGTGACAAGACTGAATCGTGTTTTCATAATTAACCTCCCGCAAAATGTCTATTCCACAAATATTTGATTAGTTTTGACCCAACCTTATGTGATTCATGTTATCAAATCCGTTTTCAGATGAAACTATAATGTTTCTCAGTAAGGGTAGAGGGATAAAAATTGTATTTTAATTTTTCAAAATCCTCGCTGGATTCCAAGCACATTTTTCCGATAACATTTTTTGTTATCTTGTCAATTCAACCCATTCTTTGGCACCACTGACAACTTTTTTTCAAATTCCCGCCAAATCTGAGGTCACGTGATATAAGTCGTGACAGATTTTTTACTTTTTACTTGTCACCAAGGTGGATATAGGATGGTGAAACAGCTCTTCAATTGTTTCTGCGAAAAACTTGTAGACCGTTTGAGAAGGTACTAATATTTCCACGACTTGAAAGAAGATGGCGGTAAGATCGATTATCGAAGAAGATTTCTGTTGCTTACGTATTTCTGTGGTTCACATCTGACAGACGTGACTTGAAACGACATTAAAACAATATATTTTCGATAAATTTGGAATGAATATTGATATTTTGACTCTTCTCAATCATTTTTCATCTAGAACAGATGTAGTGTTTAAATGTCTTTGGATGAAACTGATAAAAGTATGACAGATGCACAGTTTCTGTTTTACCGACACAAGGTATGTCGCCATCTCTGATAACTTCAGGAAATATTACTACGGTATGAAATCAAGTAGGCTAAGGTCTACAGTTTATTCTAGTGCTTGTTAATAGGAAGCTGTTTCACCATCCTATATCCACCTTGCTTGTCACTGACATGCACAAACGAACCGCCATTAGAGTTTTTCAGAAATATCAATAACAGATTTTGTTCCCCGATGTAGCCTTTATGGCGGACACTGTATATACAGTGACAGGCAGAAAGTATAGGAAGGTGAAATTATTTAATCAATAAATTTTGACAAATACCGTTACGTGCAGTCGCTTCTGCATCAAAAGAGAACTCGAAAACTTTGTACAATGCCTTTCGTCTTTTTGTGTCTCAAAATACACTTAATTGAAAAAATATCGAAAAATAATATTTACAAAATTCCAGAATGAAAAATGAAAAATTCAAAAGCTTTTACTATTTTATACAGAGAACATTTTTAATCTGTGAATCTGACATGTCAATTTTGAAAAATAAATTTCTGACAAATAAACTCATGAATACAGCCACCCCAGTAATATTTAAAATATTTTGTAAAAAAATCGCAAGTTTGAATGACTGGTAGATCACGAGCAGAAAACAACTACTTTCCTGACAAATACCACGCAGAATTATATATCTGCTAGTAGTTTCGTACCAAGAGACATTCAGAATCAGCGACACCATGCGGCAGTAATTCAAACTGTGTTTGATATTTGATTGGACAAGACATGTCGATCTTTCGATACTTCGTCCAATTTATGGCTTTTTCATTTCGCAATGATATTTTTCCAAAAAGGTGTGTTTTGAGATAAACATTTTTAAATTTCCTGTAAAACTTCCCTCTCAGGTTCTATAGTGAGTATAGACTATACAGTATGATATATTTTTCTGTGACACACCAAACATATACACGTATAGCCACCATGGAAAAGGATTAAATAGTGATTACACAAATTACAATAAATCAAGGATATATAATCTTTGGAATATGATGTGATTTCGAATATAGTGTATATGTGTAAAAATACGTTGGCTTCTGTCCGATATATGTCTTGTTTTCAGTGTCCTGATGTTGATAGAATAAAATGGTATAACGAATTCGTGTAGCTGATGACCATTTATTGCATATAAAAGACTTTTTGGTCGTCATTATCATTTCACGACTTGCTTCAATGCGTAAGGATTGCTTCCTACAGCTGTCTTCATTTAACTAGCATGAAAAATATAATAATTATGTGGGCAAACAGCGTTTGACTTTCTCCGAAATAAGCTTTCAAAAAAATTAATGCTGAACTGCTGGGGTGGATTCACTGGATTCATGCACAACCTAATTATGGCAGAAAAATGCAGTGAAAATCTCTTGAAAATTATTCTGATTAATGGGATTGTGATTGTTATCAGCTCGAAAAAATTACCCTTGTTATTCTATAAATAGCTTCCTCCTTCAGAGTACTGCTGTGAGCTGTTAATGTGAAAATCATTTCAGATGCCAATACGAATTATATTGTTAAGATTATTTATAGACATAATTGCATGATTCACAGGGTCAAAACGATGCGATTCTTTCCCAATTTTATACAGGGTTATTCAATTAAAACTCCCCACGCCAATATCTCGAAAACGAATAGAAATATTTAATTTCTGTGACAAGTAGTTAACGAATGGGGTTAAAAGAAGTTTAAAAACTTCGACGCCTACTAAGAGCTGAGCGTCGCGACGCGTCAAAATATAATTCGATTGTGGTGACTTTGAAATTACGCGCATTGGATACCCACTGGACAAATGAAAAAAATGGGAAGAAGTGAAACAAATGTCAATGGTAAAAAGCTTGAAATTGAAATTTTTCACACAGAAGTGAGCTCGACTTTTAAGTAGAAATTCCGATTATTATCTCAGAATTCCGACTTTTAAGTCGAAATTTCGTCTTTTATTTCGGAATTCCAAAAGGGTTGGTCATCATAAAAAATCTACAGGGACTCTCGCCCTTCCAGAGTTATAAAGGGAAAACTAAAAATGCTGTTTTTGTTTTTTTTTTGAATAGAATTGAAGATTTTTCCCTAGCCAACTCACTGCTCACCACATTAGTTACCTTTTTTTCTATCTCACGTCTTTGTATCTATAGCAGTTTAGAATATAGCAATGTTATCATATGATAAAAAAAACGGCCTGTATACCTATCCAGGACCGTTTTCTGTTTTTTTATTCATGTTATGAACTTTTCAAAACATTGTTTGATTTGGACTGTGAGTTTCTGAGACGGTGAAATTCGATGGAATGAGGTGATATTATGAGTAGGAATGGGAGATAATGATTAGGAAATATTAATTATCGATAACAAAAATGTATCGATATTAACGATGATTATCGATATTATGATCGATAATTTTGTTATCTAAATCATAATGGAATTGAAATGAGTGTTGAAAAATGTGAAAATATATACAGCATTTCATGTGAATATATCATCTGTAATTTTGAACAACTCTGTAATTCATATTTTGGACATGAAAAAAAGAAAATTATTTATATCCCGAAAACGGTCATATAATATAAAAGTCCAAGATATCATATTTTATACTGAGTGATTCATTTGAACAATCAAAGTTTCTGGTATAAGCGGCAAAGTTGTATCGTTGAAAATATTTCAGATAGATATATATATGTCGATTTATATGTGAGTCGCCAGATAAAAGTCGGATAAATAACAACAAAAACATCTTCAATTGGTAACAACGATGACAATTATTTGAAATCTGACGCTTTAGCGTTGATTCTTGCGATACCACCGGAGAAAAATGCAATGCTGTTATTGTTTTTATTGGTCAATTTAAATAAAATTACACTCTGAATTAAAATCAACCAAAGAAAACATTGAGTTTTCCACTGTTAGTATCACAAAATCCAAATCGCTCAGAAGTAAGCTTCTGACTTTCATTTGACAGTTCGATTGTACAGGGTGGGCCAAATTGGACACTTTTAAAGAGAAAGTCCTGTTTCTAAACTATAGATAGATGAAAAGTGATTGTTGTGTCTGAGGATCAATTTTTATGACAAACTCAATGGTGAAAACCGCATCGATATATATCACCGTTTCTGAGTTACAGCATGTTTGCACATTTTCGAAAAGTTTCTGTAACTTTTTTCCTATCAAAAATTCTTTGTTCCTATAAAAACATTCCCAAAGCACATTTTAACGTAGAATTCAATGGTTCAAGTCATTTATTTTTTCAAATCATATATCAATAGCTATTAATGAAAAAATATTTTTTTCAAATGGGACAACCTGTATATTCCTGCACATTTCGATATAACTTGAAATTTTCATTCGAAAAATGTAGCACACTTGGATTTTTTGCTACAGTTACCTTTGAAATGCGCATCAGCTTTTTTCATGTAGACTTTGAAACACAAGTAGGCTTTGGACGATGCAGCGATAAAACAGAATGCAAAAGTTCACTGGTAGCTGCCAAATGTCAAAAAATCTGTCAAAATCAGTAATTAAAACTCATAGTTTCAATAAAACTAACAAAAATGTAGACTTTATTCATTATTGAGAAACATATTATCATATCCCATTTTTCATAATTCTAATACTTTATCGTAGATAAATGTGTTTGAGAAGAAAGAACAAAAACCACAAATTGAGAAACGCCTTCACTGCTTGAATCACAATTTTTTATTCAAGCAGTAATGGCGCTCTATCGAAATATGCAGGAATATACAAGTTGTCCCATTTGAAAAAAAAATATTACAAACAATATTTTTTCACTAATAACTATCGATATATGATTTGAAAAAATAAATGATTTGAACCATTGAATTCTACGTCAAAAAGTGGTTTGGGAATGTTTTCATATGAACAAAGAATTTTTGATAGGAAAAAATTTACAGCAACTTTTCGAAAATGCAGTATTTCACCATTGAGTTTGTCATAAAAATTGACCCTCAGACACAGCCATCAGTTTTCATCCAATTTGGCCAACCCTGTACCAAACCAACCTCCGAATAATAAACAATGCGTATCGAAACAGAGGCTATTTCGATACGCATTTGCGTTTCATAATGACTTCTTTATAGAACCAAAACAGAAAAAATCATTTTTTGAAAAAACAATTGAACAAACGATAAAAAAGTTAAGAGGGAGAGGTACAACTACAAAATATACGTGAAGCCAGCCCAAAAGCGGCAACTCGTTCAAGGAGTCTCCCCCATCCGGGCCAAGGCCAACCCTGGCCGGTCCGCACTTCGCAGCAGGATCAGGAGTATCAGGACCGTGGTCCAGCCAGCATCCGTGGTCCGAGCGCGCGGATCGCGGAGATCACCACGGAGCGCCGCGCCGACAGTCGAGAAGGATAGTTGGGGGGGGGGGGCGGTGGGTAGGGGGGAGAGGGGAGCGAGACTTGGAGCCGTGAGGCTGTAGGGGGGCGCGGGGAGCCGGGCTGGATCAGTGACCGTGGCCAGCTGGCGCCATACTCTCGCCATAAATAATACCGCACAAGTAGTGTGCTGCACCAGAAGAATGCCACCGGCCAGATGGTCGCCTCTCGGTCGCCGGCGAGCGTCGATTGCACCCACCCACCTGCTCGGGAATCGGCCGCGCTTTCCGAACGATTTAGCCCAGTGGTTCCCAAAGTGTGCGCCGCGGCACCCCGGGGCGCCGCGAGGAGCAATCAGGGGAGCCGCTAGGCGCACCTGATGAGCCAGAGTTTGAGTTACTTTTGTTAACGCCGACGACTGTGAAAAGAATTGTAAGCGGTTGAATTGTTGAGATAAATAGAAGAAGTAATAGAGAGTTTTAGTAGTGATACAAACAAGGTGTTGTGATTTACAAACTCAGGACACATAAATGTTCCATAATCGGATCGGTTGATTCGTATTAATCGTACGCTGTCTTTTCGTAAAAAGTTAGTAACAAAATGGAAAGATTTTTGTTTTATAAAGAAACCGATAAATCAAGCATCGACAAGTGACGAAGGAGTAAAAAGAAGGAAAAATCACAAATACGATGATAGCTATTCAAACTTTGGTTTTACTTCAGTATGAGCATAGATTAAATACTCCGTAGAAGTGAATCATGAAGAAAGACCGACGTGTGTGCTCTCTTTGAAAAGTCTATCCGTCGAAAATATGCCATTCATCCTGCGATGGTTGGAAGTCACGCGAATTTTTCATAAGAAAATTGTAGATTTTCAGCTGGTAGCTGTAATAAAGAGCAAATATCGTTCAAAGATCAACGTGGAGCAAGAAATAAGAGTGGCAGTGTCAAACCTCATTCCCCGCTTTGAAAAAATTTGTGGAGATCACCAAGCTCACCCATCACATTGTTTTTTTTCTTCAATGATAATGTATTCTTGTGTGTTAGTTCAATAATGAACCTATATGAAAGTTAGATTGGGGTTGTTTTCATTCATGTGTTTTGTAACTAGTGTCAATATATGTACAATCGCGTTCTATATAGAAAGTTATACAGTACAACGTTTGTGCTTTGCTACTATAAGTAGTAGGCAAGTTGTAAAGCACATACTTTGTACATTGTGAATATGCAGCACTATCTTGGACACGACTGTGTATTATTGCGAGTGAGGGCGCCTTGACAAAGTACTAAACCTGGAAGTGCGCCGCACACTGTTTGGGAACCACTGATTTAGCCAATTTAGCCAATTTAACTTTGTTCGCGGATCACATCTTGAACCAATTCTGAACCAGTCCAGAATACAGTGACTCTATACAAGACAGTGGCGACAATAGGGCTATGAACTGCGCCCACTCCGCCATTAGGAGACAAATAAGTGCGCCAAGATTCGAATTAATTGCCTCCTCAGTGGCTTGAATCCTTCTTAAAACTCATTTGGCTTCGAACTTGAAACTGAAAGATTTAACATGGCCATATTCACAAACCGAATGTTAGGTTATTTTCATATAGGAATTTATGTATATAAGTACATTCCACTCAAGTTTTTGGAGAAATCACTGCTTATTATTGTAATACGTGTTATATTATGATGAAACTGCCAAATTTTTAAAAAATATAACTGCACAAGAAGAATTAGTCACTAAACACCATATAAACCATATGTAAACAAACAGAAAATTTGCCTCCTAATGGCGTCAGCCAATCAAAACGCTGACGACTATTGTCGCCACTGTCTTGTATAGAGTCACTGTAGTCCAGAACTGATTCAGGATTGACATAAAGCGCATATCCAATTATGGACTGGTTCAGGATTTCATTTTACCGAAAGATTTTATAAGCAAAAGAAAACTCCTAAGAACTGACCTAACCAAATCTTTCTGTTGTGTTCAAATCTTTCTGTTGTGTTCTGATTGAAAAATTAGTGAAACCGAAGGAGGTAATAATAAACGCATCGTTTCGTAAATAGCATCGTTTAGCGGGAGGAGATAGGTGACCAACCGAACATTCTTGGTACCTAGATTTCAATCTTTCGGACTCTCAACGATAACCAGCCGAGTAGTGCTTCGGATGACACCTAAAAAGCTAAAGTCCCCGTCCTCCTTACTCACACAAGTCTGCTTTGCAACTATAAGTTGGCGGTTAAAAACACTTAAACATGTTTTGAACGAATTATTTTCTGGGATCCAAGTATCAACCAGAGGAGTAATGTAGGTATTTATATTTTATATTCCTTTTGAATATTCATTAAGAGAAACGTCTTTTGGCTTCTAGAATGTATAAAACATAATATGTATTACTCGAAAATTCCTTGCATTGAAATATTTCATGAAACCAGCATTTCGTATTTCATGTTACTAACGTTACCTTATTTTCTTATATTGTTTGAGATTTTAGTCTAGATTTGGAAAGTGAAAGAGAACTTCCTTGCATGCATTTATATGCCTTGACTCATATAGATCGTCAGCACACCAAAAGCTATTTTTAAATTGATTGTGTGTTTTTTTGAAAAGTGTTTTTTGACCACTAACTCAGTTGCAAAGCAACCCTCAAAGTCTCATTGAGACTTGTATGAGTAAGGAAGACGGGGACCCCAACTTTTTAAGTGTCATCCGAAGCACTACTCGGCTGGCTATCGTTGAGAGTCCGAAGGATTGGAAATCTAGGTACCAAGAATGTTCGGTTGGTCATCTTTTCCTCCCGCTAGACCATGCTACAGAAATAAATAAAATTTCCAATAGCCGCGCCAGGATTCGAACCCGGACCCTCTAGGACCAAAGGACAGCGCCTCAATGCACTCGACCACCAACCCAGTTTATATCGTAGCATTCCGGAAGCCTATCCAGGTGTCAAAAATAATTGCCATAGGCTCTCTCTTAGACCATACACTAGATAGACTCGGTATCGAGGGCGATTTGTTTTGTAACTGAGGGGGGAAACAAAATTTGACATGGTACGAGTTTTCCTATTGGCCAATTCTGACATTGACATTGTTGTATGGAGGCATTTGTTTACATTTTGTATATGTGGAGAATTTCTCGTGTTTTTATTTATTTTTCAATGTTTTTTGTGTTGAAAATGATTGATTCTTGAGTGTATTCAAGAGGAAAGGATTATGGCAAAATCTTGTGGAATTTGTGTTAACAAAGATAACAAAACGTCGTCGGAATGATTTCATTTGTAAGTATTCCATAGGCGTAGATGCAAAGTAGCTGTAGGAATGATCCATATTGAAAGGGAATATTTTTCGAATATAATATTTAGCAAATTTTAACATTTGAAATGTTTTTTAGGTTTTTAAATAACATAGAAATATGGATGCAGTTGTGTCGAGTAGTTTCAGGATAGAAACATTGGAAAAACGTACAGAATTTTATGATATGTTCACTGCCCTACTGCAGATATTTGTTGAGAAAGCTTTTCTAATAGTGACAGAAAACAGTTTCTTCAGGTAAACTTAAGTATATCCACAGAAAATGTCGAAGCAGGAGTCATTTGCACTTGGAAAATATGAACACCATTTTTGTTCATCAGGAAACCTCCACCCTATAGTTTTGCCATTCATAACATCTGATGATCATGCGAATTCCTAGATAAACTCTTTGACATTTTCAGGTTTCCAAAAGATTGGTCAATCAAAAAAGAGAAGCTTCAGCTGGGCTGAGAAGGCCAAACAGAAATTTGACAGAAAAGTTCAAAACTGTATACAAAAGGTTCTTTTATCTCAGAGAAAATAATGAAATTTTGGGCATTTTTAGTTTTTAATACACATATTAATTCAATTTGTTCAATTCACAGATTCATCAATATGTACATTGTATGTATAAATATATTTTATTGTATTAAATGTGTATTATTCGAATTCTTCTCTCATCTTGCAAACTAATGATGTGCTTGTATATTATTTATTGTATTCTGATGAATTCTGATTATTTATAGAATTCAACAGCAAATACACTATTTGTAAAATGAAAAAAAAAATGAGCTTTATATTCAAATCAACTTTTTCATGATGTTTGTTAAACATTTGTTGGAATTCTCACTCAGCTTTTGCGGGAATTGAAAACCAAACCGAGAATATGCTTGAGAATACATCAATTTTTTCATATTTTGAATCCCTAAAAAAAGCACGTCTCTGGACTCTCGGTTCAACGATCGTCTCACCTCCCCGAAAATGCCATATTCAGCGCCCCCTTTTACCAAACATTGCATAAGGTACATACCGTGTCTATCTAGTGTATGGTCTAAGGGCTCTCTTCTCTTATAACTCTTATAACTTGATCAGCCAATGTTTCTTGAAAATGCTACATGCGGCTCGCGATCTGCATGTTCCAGACAAATGTTTCCTTATAGAATGCGTAGATCTGCTCTAATCCATCGCTGAATCTGCTTGATAGTTATCTCTTTCGGAATTTCGGATATGATCGTCTTTGAATGTGCCAGACACGATGCATCAAAGTAGGCAGGCACCTTACTCTGTGGAAGATCATCTGCTGATCTGCTGTGTTGGTGCAAACGATGTTCACCCAAAACACTTCTCACTCTCGATCCCCCCTCTCTCCGCAGTCCGAGAGTCCGGGTATAATGCTGATTTACAACATCACATCTGTGTTTTCCCCTCTATATCGGTATGCCATCATATCTACATCTCACAGATTTGTTTTTAATTTGTTATATTGTGATCGCTGGCCACCATATGGACGCCGTTCACTTAGTCATCGCAGCAGAAGATGCTAATAAAACACTTCTTGTTTTTTCATTTGATATATATATTTCGTCACTTCGTACAAAACATTCCGGCTGTGATTCCGGATTGTATTTTCGTTCGATGGTTGTTTCGTGGGTTTATGTCATTAACATCCGGTATTGTATATCCTAAATTGAGAAAGAAAAAATATACAAACAGCCCAAATAGCACAAGTTCACAGATTCCAATATTATGTTATGTTAGAGGTTAGAGGAAGAACAAAACCCCATTATTCATATTGTCAGAGAAAAATAGTTATTATGTTCGAAATGATTCGCATCTTGAGCCAACTTTTCGGCTTCAACATGTAAACATCGAATTTAATATTTTAGAGACAAGGAGTAAATGACCTGTATTTCGCAATACATAAAAATGATTTTTTCTATCATTCATTATGAAACGCAAACGCGTATGGAAATAGCCTCTGTTTTGATACGCATTTTATATTATTCGGAGGTTGGTACAATCTACTGTCAAATAAGAGTCAGAAGAGTTAGGCCCAGCTTACTTCTGAGCGATTTTGGATTTGATGATACTATTCGCGAAAATCACGAAGTGGGTGGCCTCTGGTGTCAAATTTTCGAAGCACAACGAGGGTGATAAATGAAGCAATTTAGCATTGCATTTGCTAGACTTTCGCATTATTTTCAATGAATTTGAATTATTGTGAATAGTTTTCGGACTTTTTTCGTGCTTATCAGCTGGTTACTGATATTATTGAAACATGCAGCAAGTTCACATGGTCGTAAAGACGAAATCGAGAAAGATTTGTTCAGTACCTCAGCGTACTTCCTACCGTACAGACATCGTTCCCTTGGCACAAAATCCAAAATTTCAACTTCACGATTGTGTAAAAAATAGAATATTATGTTGAAAATAGAAAAACTTATTACCACAAACATTTACGTTTGTAATAAGCACTTCCTAGAAGTAGATTTCTGAAGTAAATGCCAAATTGAAGGTAGGTATGGTATTATGTCTCTTTTCAGCTAGAATCAAACAAATAATATCTGGTGTTGTGTTATCTATTTTATTGTTCATGATGAAAACCTTGATTTCACTTCAGGACCATCAAGAAGGAGAGTTAAACCAAGAGATAGGCTCAAAAAGAATGCAATTACTTCAATGAACATCTCAAAGTCATCACATGGAAACTTTAACAGTGCACAATGTAGGCTTGATGAAATCAAATTTTTATTTAAAATGAATAAGCCATGAATTGGATAAGTATTAATTGAGAGAAATGAATTTGAATGACTGGTAGACCATAAGATCTTTAACTTCCTTGGTACATACCAGAGATTATGTATCTATACAAAATACTTATTATTATGGACTATAAGTACATTGTGAATTCGAAAATAATAACTTGTGTTGCCTATTTAAGATATCTCAATATGAGCAGATGCACCACTACACTTAATTTTCTCAGAAAATAAAGTTAATTGATACATTTTTTGTTTTTATTTCTGTCTGTAATCATCTATTTTTTGGGTTAGAATAAAATTACAGCTTAATACAGATATATTCACACTTCCACTGCTAACTTCTCCATACAATCATTTTAATTTCATATGAGGGCTGCCTTAGAGCTGAAGTTTGAGAACAGTAGTTTATTTATGTGTGTTCCATATCTATCCCACAAAGTATGATGTGACCAGCTTTGAACAATGCTTCTCGTTCATTTAATGGTTTCTTCTTATTTCTGATATACTTTAGATACTCATCCCAATATTGGGCATTCTGGAAATATAACAATATAAAGATAAATCATTGAAATACAAATACCTCAGTGGCCCCATTGATTTTGCAGAGGTGGTTTGAAAAGCCTATAAAAACATAATAAATCCATAAACCTCATATAAAATACCTGTTTTGTGTTCTATAAATAATAACCAAACGATAGCACCCTTTCAAATATTTTGGATTCGTTAATTCTTTCCTAAAATGTGAATCAAAAGTTGACAAATTATTATTGAAAACATAACGAAATGCTTGTTTATCACCTTCATGTCAAGTTTTTGACATTACTGCAGCGCCATCTATTGGTTCGTGATTTTCGCGAATAGCAGTGGAAAACTCAATAAAATCGGTCCGATTCTTTAAAAAGTGGTTAATACGGTAGATACATTAGTAACGTTGTTAACAACTACTTTTTTATTTTTTAACCACTTTAGATTTTCCACTATTCATATGTGGTATTCTTCAAATACGAAATTTATCAAGGTTGCTAATTTCTTACATTTCCACTCAGTGGTAAATAAATGCGGAAAAGTTAGTAACTCCTCTTCTTTTTTATTATAGTTTGCTGTTTTTCTGCAATTTCAACGTCAATCTAACCTCATTTTTTTTCTGTGTCCGGTACTGCCAAGTTTTTCGTTTATAATTGCAGGAATAATAATTATATGTTTTGTTAATGAACCTAGTGAGGTAGGTATAAATATATCCTGGAATGCATATTATTACACAGGATCATTGCTCATTGATTCAGCTAGGTATCTAATTTTTCAGTAGCAATACATTCTACCATGTTGAACATCATTGGTTCTATCAGAGACATCATTAACATCAATATTCTTGGTTTGTATAATTTCATAAGGCTCTATATAATTGGATGCTATCTGTTTCTTGAGCATATATATGTAGATATTTTCATGATATTTTTTTCAGTAGGAAGGTATAGGTTCTCAATAATATCGATTATCCTACCATATAATTATTTCCTGAGCGACTCAAATCCTAAAAACTGTAACAAATTTCCTTCATAACTGCCTCTTCAAATATATATCACGTTTATGATGAATTATTATTTCATTTCCACTAGTAAAATCTGGTGTATAAATTAGTCACTTTATCAGTGGTAAACCAACGACAAGTTGTTAATTTTTTTTCCATTTTGACGTTAGAGAATTGAAAATTTGGAAAGTGATTCAAATAACAACTGACCTTCCTATTTTCCACCCAAATGACAGTTGTTGAGATAACCACTTCCTTAGAGAATCAGACCGATTCCCGGACCATTTTCTGCGGTGTAAGATTACAAAATTGCCGTTCTTACGAAACTGTTCTGATAAAATTTTGTCCTGTGATCGGTTTAAAGCAGTTTAAAGTTGATTTTATGATGATGAGGTTAGGTTTATTGTTATTCAGTTATGTGATACAAAAAATCATCGAATTTTTATCGTGTGAGCTCATCACATTTAGTATACAATTACAATTTTTCAAAATAATACCTGATACATCAATATTCGATCATTCTCTTTGGCATTGTGAATGATTTAAAATTTTTGAATTTCGCACCGGAAACTGACTGACAGTTGGACTATGTGGGTCGTTCCCGCGTTGAAGTTTCGTAACTATAAGTAGACCATTTTCGTAAATTTACGAAGTCAAATACGAGGGCTCCCGAATACCCTTAATATTTTTTTATTGGTAAATTTCAATTCAGAGTTTGATTTGATTCAAATTGACCAATAAAAACACGATTGTTAACAATCGAAGATGTTTCTGCTCTTCATCGATGTTAAATATATTGTTTTCAAAGACTTCAAATTAATGTAAAATAGAAAAAATGTATATGACGTGTGTCATTGATATACGTTTTATAAGACACGTTGTCGCACTTGTTCACTTGGAGCACTCCTCTCGCTTCACCCGTCGTACTCCAAACAACGCGTGCGACAAAATATAGCGTCTTATAAAACTTGTATTTTTTCCAGTTCCTCTATACTTATAGTATATCTGAAGTGCTATATATAGTTGTGCTTGAATAGCAAACAAATTCGACATCAAAACAACTAACTGTCATGCAATTGTGAAATTTTCTATTCCATATGGTACTGGCCATGGACCCTTTATAATATGCTGACCTGGGTTGTTTGTATGAATATTGGAGTAATTCATTCATTCATTCATCTATTTTCTTTCATGACATCATAATCCTAAGAGCTTGTCAAAAAATAGGAAGTGACCGCGTTATATGTAGGAATACCTACCCACCCTAGGA
This sequence comes from Chrysomela aeneicollis, assembly GCA_029955515.1. Classification (NCBI taxonomy): domain Eukaryota; kingdom Metazoa; phylum Arthropoda; class Insecta; order Coleoptera; family Chrysomelidae; genus Chrysomela; species Chrysomela aeneicollis. The sequence goes on along the minus strand of JARUHQ010000011.1, from coordinate 12,756,140 downwards.
GGGACTAATGGCCACTTCAATGTTAATCTGTTCACTGTTGGTCAATTATACTCAAACATTCTTCCGATACCTTGTAAAAGTTATCTTTAAATGCGCGCCTTCTTCATTTCGTCAGATTGTTTTCATTTCTGTGTATATAACTTCCTTCTGTGTCTAGTCGAAGAAGATAATGGACATGTTTTTGTTTATCGACGAAATACATTTCAGCTGATATTCGAAGAATTTGTTTTTATGAACAGAATGTTTATATTATGCCTTCTTCAGCACAACCATATCGAGGGGATTTTTTGTTTGACTGCAAGTTTTAATTTGAATTTACACTGAGAAAAACGCTTCTTTGTAGAAAGGAATCGTGTTTGAATATTATATTTATATGCCAGCAGAGTAGAGGTCATTGTTTCAAAAATGGCATTAGACATAAACATTCATACAGACTTCTACCTATTCTATGCTCATCGGGGTGTGAGGTGAAAAAAAAGGCGCCGAAAGCATCTTTGAGATTCAAATGAGCCACTATAAAGTCAGACAACACGAAAAGGAAAGGTCGAGCCAAAAGAATCCGGTGCCAAGCAAAGTGAAGTAAATCCTACACGTCCATTATTAGACTGGCGCCACTCAGACAATCTATCTATTCAGAAATTTGTGGACACAGCGTGGTACCCACTCAGGTACGACGGCAAATGTCAGCTGAGCATGAGAGCATAAGAAGCTTGGGAAGAACAGGTGACTCAGGTGATAGTCCTAGTGAGTTGGCTGCAACAGTGGCACTGTCACCAGATGTTTGTTGATCTTGGTTTGATCTCGATTCGATTAGTTGTGTCCTTATATTGGTAAAAGGAATATGGTGATGAATGAACTCATATGCGAAGCCTTTTAGATTGTTTCATATGAATCACTATACCTACTTGATTATGCCACAATCACAGTCATTTTCAGCTGCAGAAGGCGCTAAAAATCGTTGACGCATAGTTGTCAGTAATGTCAATGTAATTGTAAATTATGTTGTCTTATATGATATGGGTTTTACTCTAAGACGTTTTACATTTTCGCCCAGGAAGATTATGATAGAATAGAAAATTTATCGAATTCACGAGATATCGCAAGCCCTTCAGGAAAACATGCAACTGTTTTGGTTGAAACAAAACATCACTGACAGTGATTTCATCATCTCACTTCCACCATGATCCTGATCTCAGACGATTAAAAAATATAGACTGGTATTTTCAATCCTTTTCATGACCTTCAAACCTTCTTGTTTCCACGATAAGAATTTATCGTTCGGGCCTCGTCGGACCAACTCGCCGTTTTCGTGTCTCGAACAAGTTTCTCAGATTGTTTATATGAATCATGACGTGGTTATTCGTGTTGTCATATTATCGTTCTCAAAGCGTTGATTTGTGCGTTTTTTTTATCGATTAATCGACATGGTGAAAAATTGTTTTATTTGTGGTTGAAAGCAGGTTTCTGGCATTAAAGTGACGATAGTGTCATTTCATTGTCAATTGTCAATGTGTTTCAAAAGTCAATTCGTGTTATATTTCTGTGGTTTTATCCGTCTGAGGGCCGGTTTATCAATGGAGGGTTATCCTGCGGGGTTAGCTGACCCGGGGTTAACTTTATCCTAGAGCTAACTCCCCGTTTGATTTTGACAGCATTTAACCCCACCTCGAAGTGAATAAACATTTTATCCCAGAGTTAGCTGTTAACCTTGGGTTATATTAACCTAACCCTGCATTGATAAACCGGCCCTGAGAAGGGTTAACATTACCGCCCGTTCTCCTCCTCTCTCCCCGATACCAAGAGAGATAGTTAGATCTTGCTTTCAAACAATGTAATGCATATGCATTAGAGATAGGAAAGGCCAGTCCATGTATTTTATTGTCTGAGATCCTGATGGTCTGCTAGTCTGTCTTCAGGGAGAAGATTGCTTTAACCTGCCACCAAAGTTATACAATGAAATGGGTACCGCCAATTTCTCAAATAAATCAAGACTTGCAATATTAGTATTCATCAAAATATCAAAGGAGGTCGAAAAAGGAATCGAACAATTTCACACAAAACAAAAATCAAATGATTTGTGTGCTTCTATGAATGGCATGTGCGAATTTCTTAGACATTAAATGCACTAATAAAAATGGCTGTTCTGTATTGGAGATCATCATGAAATAAAAGGAGAATTATTGGAAAATGCCGTATGTTTATGATGTTTTTATCGAATGAAATACATTAAGAACTCTTGGGAAATGGTTACCATTCCTGATCGTAAATACTATTGTGTGATGTTGTTTATCAAGGGTATATTAAAATGTTCATTGGTTCCGTTATTATATTTATATGAGTCTGATGGTCGTTCGTTTCTGCCGTTTCTGGTAATATATTACTTTGAACATAATAGAAAAAAACGGAATTACTTGATCTAATTTGAGAATCTGATGAAGTAGGTATTTTTCTCATAGGAGGAGTTGACATTCTGTTGGGTTTGGAAAAATTTCCCCAGCCGAGCTATCATCCGTCATTCACTAACATGCAAGATGTCCATCGGCACTTGAGGGAGGCTAAGGTGCCTTATGAGACACCCAATATTTCTGTTGTTATTATATTCTGCTATTTATGGGCGTCTGGGACCTTTCTCTTTGAATTTTTCATTAGATTTGTTTTGGTAGGGATACGGCATCTCTTTCTCCCATTCAGATGCTAATTCGGCTTTTGTACGAAATTTGGAAACAGTTAACAGTTCTGATATATTGATATCGGGTTCTGAGCTGTGTGAGTTTCAGACTCTGAAACAGGTGCTGTAGTTAATTTTATCTACGGTATGTCATATTTTAAATTTGCCAGTGGTTTTATCTCGGAAATCGAAAGAGAAATCTGGAAATAACCGAACCTGTTGCAAGATGAGGTTGGAGAAACCAAATTTTCCATCTACACTCAAATCGAAAGTTTGGAATGCAAACCTCCCATGTGAGATGCATTTGAAGAACATGCTTTTCAATGTTATTGAAATAAATTTTTGGAATATATTCTTTCGTATAGTGAAAAAATTCAAAAACATTATTTTTCCTGAGTGTGGGCAACGTATGGAAACATTTTGATTATCAGGGTTGAAAAAATTCTTCCTAGGGTATCGTCTGCATATCGGAAAATCTTAAATTCCATTTTGAAAAATGTCACATGATCACAAGTCTGGCAGCTATTTTGGAAAGTTTGAAAAAAGTGTTTAACCGCCAACTTAGTTGCAAAGCAACCCTCGTAAGTTTAGGACTTGTATGTTATTGGGAATCACATGACGATGCTCAATGTGAAATTTTCAACAGGTCCATATACAATTTCTACAATTATTATTGGACTTTGAATGCTTTTTTAATGATGATGTTAATCATATCAGAAAGTGAAGTGAAAATATGCTTCGATGTTCAATTTGAACACATGTTGTAAATATAATATGATATAGTATAATTGAATTTATTGAAGCCATTCATTATAATAAACGGCAAATTGTTCAATGTTCATCTGAAATAATTTGACAACATCAATAAAACAGAAGTTATGAGATGAAAAGTTTCATATTGATTTGAAAAGATAATTCAATTTATATACAAAAATAATGTGCAAAAAATATATGAAGGAATAAATAAGTAACGGGGGATTAAAAATGCAAAAAACTATACTTATGAGATAATTTCAATTCGAAACAGTTTATATTCATTTGCTGCCCATGGCGATTTCAGAGCGGGGAAAAACTATAAATACATAATTTTACCACTATATTATCAACTATACAAGCACGTTTGAACCAAATTTACGCCCATTCCGAGAACTTATTGAGACATTGAGCAAACCCCGCATTTTCGTTTCATCACTCTTCAGTATTAACAACAACAATAATAATTCATGACCAACCTTTTTACACGATAAGACTAACTATTTTTACAATTATTCAAGTTTTTTTTATTTTTCAACATCAAAATACATTCATTTCTTTTAAATGCTAACAAAGGGATTTTTAAAGTTGGTTAGAAACTCCAATACATATTGAAATACAAAACTTGGAAGAACCTTCTCTTTATTTTTTATAAATATAGTGTCCATGTTATACCTATATACTTATTTGTATTGAAACTTCCAACTTCATGTTAGTTGACTATGGAAAAAAATTCTTCTATAGGTCTGGAATTATTGTTACCTACATGTATATAGAGCATTTTAGAACACGTGACCTTGTTGGACCAAACCTCAGATCATAAAGGCTTACGCTAGATCCGGCATCATGTAGTATTTGTTTGGTATTAGAGGGGTCTGTGAAAAAGTACATTGATATCACGTGGTACAACATTTACATATGTATGGTCAAAATTTTAAAACGATCAATCAATGGCAGTACGTTAAATCCCCCTGGACCTACCAAACGAATAAACCTGGATACCGTATCTAGCGTAAGCATATGTGACCTAAGGACCAAACATGGCGCCAAATTATGTCAATACAAAGTAAATGTCAGTAAACAGGAAAGTTAGTTGCTGATTTACCAGATATTTTCAAGATATTTTCAATATTATTTCGTTCATGGCTAGTTAAGATGAAAGTTAATATTTATTGGGTTCAGAAAATTCTGGTAGTGAAGCTGCAGAGTGATATAGGGACCGATAAAATAAAAGTCATGAATTCTGTTGATGCCTATGTTATTAAAAATGATGAAGTGGAAACAGACGTAGAATTGTTTCCAAAAGTTGCCTCCTTGGACATCATCAGTATTTAGACTCTTTCGGGACCAAACATGTTTCAAGAACTGATTTTAAATACTTCCAACAGAAAAAAAATCAACTCGAATGACAGCGAAAATATGTGTGGTTATGTTTGTTCTGGTCCTGCAGGTCTAATTTGACAGGATTCTAAAATACTTTATTGTTCAATCTTTCATAGCATACTTTCATGAAATGCTCCGTTACGAGGGAAATACAAAAAGTATTTTTTATAAAATCACAATTATATCAGCTTATTATGAATTGACCGTTCCCAGAATAGAAAGTTATCATGGCGGATTTTGACATTTGACAGATTTAGGGAAAAATCTGGGGAAAAACTTGACACTTGACAGTTGAGAAGATAAGTGTTCCATGTAAATATTGATATTTCTTAGAATTGAAAGGCACAAAGAAAGAGGATATTATTCTAGAATTCGGATTTGTTCACATTTTATTTCAATTTTGACACGAAACATTTATTTTGTCAACTGTCAATTGTCAAATTTTTCCCTAGATTTTTCCCTAAATCTGTCAAATGTCGAAATCCGCCATGATAACTTTCTATTCTGGAAAGGGTCAATTGGAGGAACGATTGTGATATATAATCGGAAAGGTAATTCTATAACGAATCCTGATTTTCGAAAAATATATTCATATACATATAGATCAAATCGAAGTAGCGAATTTGAAACATCCATACAAGATACAGGGGGTTAAATCGGTCCCGGGTCATCCGGTATACTCGAGGGTTCCACCCGAAAAAAAAACCAACCCATCCATCCGATCAGCCGCAATCCAGCGTCGCACCATCCGCCCATGGCCATATTCAGCGCCGCGACGCCCCGCGTCCGCCTAGCGGCCCCGACTCGGTGCCAGGTGCGCTTCTCGCGGAGGCGACACCGGCGCCACCGAGCTACTACGGTCGGCCCGTCACGTGTACGCCTCCGGGTTGCTCCGGGTGTGATCGTTCCGGAGCTGTGACCCGACCGCGGGCCGTACCAACTGCCCTGAGGCCCATCTTGCAGACATGTTTACTACACCTTTTCCAGTTGTATTTCAGAAAGTGTCAAGTTAATTTCAGAATAGTCACTTGTATTTCAGAAAGTATCAATTGTATTTCAGAATAGTGAGTTGAATTTCAGAAAGCTTCAAATGTATTTCAGAATAGCGAGTTCGATTTCAGAAAGCATCAATTGTATTTCAGAATTGTGAGTTTAATTTCAGAAAGCGTCAATTGTATTTCAGAAAAGTCAACTGAATTTCAGAATTCGTCATTTTTGAATTTCAGAATATATCATTTGTATACAGATGATACCAATTCTGAAATTCAATTGACTATTCTGAAATACATTTGACGCTTTCTGATATTGAACTGACTATTCTGAAATACAATTGATGCTTCTGAAATTACACTCGCTATTCTGAAATACATTTGAAGCTTTCTGAAATTCAAGTCACTATTCTGAAATACAATTGATACTTTCTGAAATACAAGTGACTATTCTCAAATTAACTTGACGCTTTCTGACATGAACTTGATGGTTTCTGAAATACAACTGGAAAAGGTGTAGCACACTCGAAGTCTTATTTCTACAGGTCATATTAGTTGAAGGCCGAAGGGTACAGGAAAAACCGGATAAGTCAGTCATTTAGAGCGCGCAGATCCATCAAAGGATCTTTCGCTCCAAAATACCAAACAAGGGACAAAGTGGTTGAGTCTGCTGTGACAAACTACCAAAAATGACCCATGCATAAGAGAAACAGGCTAAACCATGCGGTACAGGAAAATAATCGGCTAAAGTCACATCTACTTCCGCGATATGGCACTCGGCAGTTGAGTTCCAAACTGCATCACGAACAATAAACGGCTCATCCGTCATTATTCTGACACTGAATTCACTGCCGAATGACCTAAAACATTAAAAACATAAGTATGGAAGGTTGACAAGGGTTTGTGAGAGGTTTCGTTCAAAAGCGTATGAAATAGAGATGATGTTACTGTAAAATATTCACGTGCGCGGAAGTTATTCATTTTTCATAACTTTTAAAGGATGATGGGGTCAATATAAGCCAAAAAAATATGTAGTGCCTGAAAAAGTTTTGTGGATCAATAGCACCAAACTGTTTTGAAAATATTCCACACCATCAATCGAGATGTCCACTTATATCATTCACATCAAACATTCAAATATAAGTGCTTTGTATCAAAATGTGCTGTGATATTATTCTTGGAATAAATCAGGGTATAATCAGCCTAGAAATAAAATTGGCCAGATCTGACAATGCTATTGTGGTGATAAAAATGCTAAGTTAAGCATTTGATCCATATATTCTCCAAATATTGGGGCTATTGTGATTAGATCGAGTGTACGAAAAGTAACTTAGCCTATTTTTCTCCTGTGCCCTTCTGTTAGGTTTGAATCTTTTGACGGTGAATCCATATTAAATTTTTTCAACATGGGATGAGAGTCTTATGGAGGATTAGCTTCGATATGAAACCACGCTCTCTAAAAGTCAATCAAATCATCAAATGTTGGATGCCTTCAACATTAGCGCGTGTTTTGATGTGCATTTCACACTATATACAATCTGGTTATATATATCCTCAAATCGAAATTAAAACCAGTGTTGTAAGAAAAATGTCAGTAGATCGTAGATGATTTCTGCAGTGCGATGTCCAATTAAGGTTATGATATTGTTATATGATATGTTATGACAAATAATAAAATATCACTCATGATTGGTGATATTATATTCCAATATTGGCTTCTAGGGCTATTAAGCTCTCAGTTAGAAATGAACAATCACAGGATGATAGTTTATTCAACGAGGTGTATAGAGTCTTCCATCTGGACGTTGGGAAATGTGTACTTTTGATCCTGTGTTTCGGATTATCGAAAGAAAAGTGAAAGTCATCATGAATAATGCAAGTAATGGTTCATTGCATGGACGTATAAACACAGATGGACTCAGTTGTTTACGTTATAATGTGAAGCCGAGAAATTCAGTGACATGGTCACATTCTGTACACCTGCCATTGAATTAGATGTTGTCACGTCTTGTCATTAATAAATCCTAATTTTCGTCTAAGATCATATTCTGTTCATTTGGGATATTTTAATTATCCAATCCCATTCAATCCTATCGTAAAAAATTCAGAAAGTTCCTGAAACAAATGGGATCAACCCAATAAAATGAAAATTGCTCGTAATCGAGGTAGTATTACGTGGTATTACTCCTGCGGAAGTAGCAGATCCAACAGAGGTTATGTACAACTGGCAACATTGCTTCAAATCAGTCTCGTTTCGTTTGACATTCGCTTCTCGCTTGGAGCAAGTCTTTGTTTACCAAACTTCGTTCGAGTGATTGATAGTGTTTTTTCGAGTTATTTTGTGAAATACTTTGAACATAGACAGTAAAAATGGTGAATCAGTGCTGGTTATGCAGGAAAACTAAGTTTTTACACCCAGATCTGACATTCCATTCGTAAATACTATATGTTTACATTATCGAATCTGAGTAACATAGGCGTAACAATGGGTTTATTTATCATTCCATGATCATAATAGTATTCCAATGATATTGTTAGTTATATAGCAGGTTTTATATCAAGGAGTTTGAATTCTATTGTCACTTGCTCCAGATGTAAGAAGTTATTGACGGATGAAAATGAGGAGAGTATGAAAACGAAAATGAGGAAAGAGTATGAAACCCTCACAAAAGCATCCAAATTAGTCATTGGAATTCGTAAAGAGGCTGAGAAATATTTTAGATCTTTTAATGAAACAACGAATATTTATAATAAAAGAGTTAATAACCTTATGAATATTTTGGTGAGTAAAACATTACAAAATATTCCGAAGGAATTATATCAACATTTTGGTGACCACTTTCTATGATGGAGATAAATTGATGGCCACCCTGTACAATTTTTTAAACTAATCCTTCATAAATATTTCAAAATAAAGATACACCACGAAACGATGAATAAATTAGATTCATCAACTGTCAGATTACGGAGTGTTTTACGAAGACTATTCTGTTCAGAAATCAATAGTCACATTGAGGACCTGTTTCAGAAATCGCAATTCTATGTCAGTCACTGTATCTACAAAATTAATAAAGTAACCTTAATATAAAACTTTGTTTTATTACATCATATTATCTTTCTACATTTACTTTGAGTTACCTATAAAGAACAATAAGATTATCACAGAGGGGTTTGATATCATGTTATTTATTCAAGTTAGGATACTTCTGCCGTTAGATATTCGATAGATTATAAGGGTTGTCAAAATAACTGATATTATTTATTTTTATTCATTTTATATACCTATAGCTACTTATTCAATGATTAGCTCATATTTGAATGTGTATTTAGTTTTGAATCGTCCATTGAATTTTATTGACAACGAAATAAAACTTCTCGATACGTTAATCATGTACGCCACTGTAGCGGAGGGAACAATCACAGTCTATCGTTTCCAACTCTCTTCCCTTCAACCCGACTGCCTACGAACTCTAAGCCTTCAAAACAATGTGCGATGAAGGTATAGGCGTGCTGTGTCCATCTGTGTTTATACGTCCATGGTTCATTGTGTCCATAAGTATTCAGTTTTTTATTATTATATAATTATTTTATTTTTCGTGATCCCATTTATGTTTATAATTGAATTTCCTACCAACCTTTTTTTTTTTTTTTTTTTTCTTACCACTATCCTAGTTGCCTTAGCAACCCTCAGAAGTTTACAGAGTAAACTTGTACGAGGGATCCGATACCACTTAGCCTCCATCAATCAATAATGAAATGAAGCCAACTCCCATCGAATTTGTTCACAAATTCTATATTTATCAATTACTCTAAAAATATACAATTTCATTGTGAACTTTTAATCGTAGCATATTGAGAGAGGTTTATGGATCTATTTAAAAAAATCTTGGAACATTTACCAAAACATCTGAAAACAGGTTGTCGTTGTTATAATTTTTATATTACACATTTCTTTAAAATTTTTAAGAGATGGCGACCTCAATTTTTTGTACATCCTATAATATTCAGTTATTATTATACAAACGTTGTAATTTTTCCACCCTGTACAATCCATTCAACTGTGCCCAATTTTCATTGTATCATGTTATATGTTATGCAATAAGTACTGAAACATTTTTTGCATTGATTATTCTCATTTCTCAATGTGCATTGATATAGGTTTTTAACCGATAAGTAAATGAAAAACTTCAAGATAAGTAACAAGAATGACCTATAACTTTTTAAGAATCTGTCAATGTCGACGGAGAAAAATTCTGAAAAGTGAAACAAGGCTTGACTCCGAAAATATTACCTGTGGATTATTTGAAAAATCAATTATTTTGTATCACGGGCATTTTTGAATGGATTATACTTGCCAAATCTAAGGTGATTTTTGTCGAAAATGTTTGAAGTAAACTTCAAAAATAATTTAAAAAATATATATTGGTTTTGATTGTATATCTAAAACGAAGCCCTTTGATACATGGGACATGGGTAAAAGGAATAGGTATGTTTATATGAACTTCTAAAAGAATCACACTTATCACCTTCAGTGTGTCTGAGTACCCTTTACACCCTATACATTGTTGAAAATAAACAATATTGAATTTTCCAATAGAAATGAAGCCGAATTTCCAACCAATATTTTGTCATCCATCAGTGCTTGCAGTGCCGTCACAGTCCAATAGGTACTATATTCTTTTGCGCACTTATCTAGGATCAAAGAACTGAGAAAATTATAAGACAAATTGTTTTTTCAGTTTACGCAATGATTCAACTATTCTTTAGTGCAGTTGAGACGGACCTGCTCTATTCACTCCCACATATTCACAGCGTCTCGTTTGTTCTCACACAGAAAGGAATGCAGCCTCTGTTCATTATCGTTAATAATAAAACAGCATGTTTCACTAAACGCATACCGAAAAAGTTACGAGGTAGCTGTTGAACATATCCACTTGCACCACCATCCGTTTTCCAAAACGCGAAATTGATGACGACCGCCTACAAATTTGACAAACATTTATTCAGCGTCATGTTTCCTATTACGAAATACAACAGGTGAAGATTCCACGGACGGATTCTGAATCTGATATTTATTAGTGTGTGGAACTGTGGAATGTGGCTTGTGAAAATGAATGTATATCTTGTTATTGTGTTCGACCTTAAAGAATCCTGAAATATCTTGGTACAATAACGCGATAACCTTGTTATTATACAAACTCAAATCCGTTTCATTCTGATGAATTTGAAACATAATTTTCTTCGAAGCTATTATTTATTTATTTATTTCTGACAGTGACATTATAAGCTTATATCGTCATAGTTACGATATCTATAATGAGGGTCATAACTCCCTTGGGATATTAAGGTTCAAAAACTCCCTCTTACCTTTTACAGGTGAAAATGATACAAGAAATGCTTATAAACGTTTATATGTAATGAAAACTAAGACATATTTTCCTTATTCACGTCATTACAAGTAATAAATGTACAATTTTCAAATGTTCCCTGAAAATTACTTCCGCCGCTGGAAACAATTTCTTCTTTTTTATAAACATGTAACATAGCGACAACCTAGCAACAACCAACAATGCTACAATCGACGCTACCTAATTCAAATATACCAGAAAGGTTATGAATTTAAACATTTATTGCGTTCTAAATATAGACATATTTTTATGAAAATCGGTCAAAAATAATATTATCTATGTACCACGGGAATTATAGAGCCTTAATAACCTCTGGCAATTGCTGTCCCTCGGGCCAGAGGCCCTCGGGACGCAAACTTTGCCATCGGTAATTAAGGCCCTCATAATTCCCTTAATACATAAATAACTATTATTACACACACATACTATTACAGCTCAATTACATGGATAAACTGAGTTAACAATAAAATGAAGTAAAAGTAGGAAGCCGTTTCGAAGAATAGATAGATTCAACTAAACTAAAACAAAGAATAAACAATAATAATCAATTAGGAATTAAAAATTAGGTATGGGTTTATACAGAGCTATTCAAATTCAAGTCTATGCATGGTTGGTTAAATGGGGGCAAAGTAGCATATTTCAGACGGTAATTATATGGATAAAAAAATCTGACCTAGCTTCTTCAGTTCTGGAGTTATACAGAAAAAAATAAAAAAAATTTGAAATTGTACTGGTAATAGTTCACTATTTTCAAACACTCTGTAATTCAGATGCACATACTACGTCAATATGAAACATTACTCTTGGCATTCAAAAAAATGCAAAAAAAAATACAGGTCCGTATTTGAAAATTAAAAGTTGAGGGTGGCCCAATTTATACGATACCCTGTAAATAGTTTTCAATCAGGTATTTGGAAAGGCTACAAAAAGTTGCTATGGCAAAGTGGCAAAATTTCAAAAAAATCTTCGTAAAATAAAAAGATATACTTAGGCAAAAGAAGAATTTCGAAATTTTTAATTTTTATTTTCATCTGAATTACAGTGTTTTGAAAATATTGAACTATTACCAGTACAATGTCTTTTTTTTTTTAATTTTTTCTGTATAACTCCAGAACTGAAGAAGATGGGTTAGATTTTTTTCATCCATATAATTAACCTCTGAAATACGCTACTTTGCCACCATTTAACCAACCGTCTATCTCTTATCGTTATCGAAATCCCCATGCATAGACTCGAATTTGAATAGCCCTGTATACAATACAATTAATAATTGAGAATCAGATATTGAATGTAACATGATTGGAAGCTCATGCCATTTCAAAGTATTTTGAATTAAATAATATTATTAATCAAATGAGCAAAAATCCAAAAAACTCCTGAACCTGAAACCCGTAACACTATTAGGAACAATTAATATCATGCCAAAAGTTTACAAACGACAAATGATGGTATTCTAATCGTTTTGCGCGTTCCGTCCACAACATTTCTTAATTCTTAATTGTTGAGTTCAAAGTTAACCAACTTCGTGTAAATGTATAAACCATCATAGAAGTTCTCGTATATTCAACATTCTTAATTCTCAGTTAATTCAATTTTTAGTTTAGTTGAATCTATAAACCCAGCATTTGTGTCTCAGGGTTACGTTCAATATTTGTTGTATAGTACTTTTTTGCGGAAAGCAGTTAGAGGTGAGGTCCAATCTGAATCAATAATCCATAAGAATATTCAAATTCTTTGCTAATTTGAGCATGAGCTAGATTGATCATTGGTGAAGAACGTGGAAACAAATTGAGGATTTCTGGGAAATTTATAAAGCTGTTCATTATTTTCTACAGGAATATCAATGATATAAGAGTTGTTGTTTGTCCCAACTACCTATAGTATTTTGAATCCAGATCTTAGATGTGATGTCCTGCCTTACGATGCTGTACCTCAATAGTTTATTCTGGACCTTTTCCAATTCATTCAAATGTGTTTGATATTTATTCTCCGAACCAAATGATCGAGGCAAATTCCAATTTAGCCATGACCAGAGAATTAGCTGGTGATTTATAAGTGCCGGTTGTATCAAGCCTTAATTCTGTTAACTTGACGTGGGAACAAATAATCAATGGTATGTTAAATTTTTTATACACGACCGGGCGTAAAATGACACTTTATCGCCCGGTTGTACGGGCGTAAAATAGCACCTTACCACCCTTGGACTATTTTACCGCCCACCGGCCATAAAATGACACTTTACCGCCCGCCGGACAATGAATTATTAATTATTCGCATCCCCAGCTGCTTTACTGATTTCTGCTGGAGTACAATTCACACTTTCTTCGTCACTGGAATTCATTTCTTAATGACTATTGTCTGTAGTGACAGCAAATATGGCTACTAGAGGCTACTAGCCTATTTATTCACCCACCAGTCAGGAACATGAGCAAATTGTAAACCCTTAATAATTCCCCTAGTATAAGAGATAGATAAAAAGTTTAAACACTCTCATGTGATGCTTTTTCGAGAGGAACATCATGGGCGTAGCAAAAATTATTTTAAATAGGTTTAAGAGGTATTTAAGAACGATTTTATTCATATCATGCTTCAGAGGTGAAGGGGTATTTACAATAAAATATACTGGTCGTGCATAGAATGTTGTATGTATTTCGGGCGTAACTTGCTTTTATGGGCCTAGGCAGGCGTGTTGATAGCCCTTGCTATCGCTCAGGCTATTATATTTACACGATACGGTCCATAAAAACCTATTTTACGCCCTTGATACATGAATAATTATTAAGCAAACTGTACTTTTCTATCCAGTCTCGAAGCGTTTGTACTTTAGAGCTTCAAGTCTTTGGAAAACAGTATTATAGTATTCTGTAGTCTTTGGTATTAGCATTATGATAATTCAAGATTTGGTGATAGATCGTTAATGAAAAGAAAAAGAGAAGAGTTTCTAGATTCGGCCATGTGGAACTCCAGAATTAGCCAAACATTTTTCTGATGTGTTTCCATTATGCTTGACAATGGAGTTTAGATTTTGAAATAATCTTCCATAAATTCAAGAATGTTTCTCGTATATTTTAAAGGTTACAAAAACGTAGCAGAGACTCAGTAGTCTATGATTTTCTCAAGTTTTTGTATAAAAACCAGAAAACATCCGTGTCATAGAATCGTGCCTGCACCTAGGGGTAAGTTTTGTTAGGCCCACATCTGGTTGCGCCCACATCTGGTTGCACCCAAATCTCGTTAGACCCACATTTCGTTAGTTCATTCTAGAGAATTTAAAAAATCATTTAGTAAGTGCGCCAAACTTCTTATATGAGAAATGTGGACCTAACGAGATGTGTGTGTAACGAGATGTGGACCTAATGAGATACTCAAGTAGGTTCGAATAAAAGGAATGCTCCACATAGAGAAGAATCATAACAGTATCCTTTCCCTTTCCAGATCAGGGCCATCTTGTATAAATAGAGCCGTTTTTCAGCAAACTCTTCCCACACAACCCATATCCGGCGACGTGACGGAACAAAACAAAAATTCCAAAAAAGTGTTTATTTGTTCGTCCGAAAGACGGAAACGTCGACAAAACAATTGCAGCGTTCGGCCAGATGTGACTCGCTACGCCTACTATAGCGTTCTGCGTTCGAAAGAATTCCAGATGTGCACTTGACTCTTCTGTTTAGGTTAACTCTTACATTACGGTTCAACATCTGGAGTCGGAGTTATATGCGATGTCTACTGGAAACGGTCCCTCTCGCTTCATAGACGTACACGTGTTGATGATTTTCAGTTCGATTTATAATTTGAACAGACCCAAAATACCAACTACAAATCAATATGTTTCACAAAGAATTGCTAGTTGCTTTAAAAATCAATTTGAAAACATTAAAATATATTTTAAAACTAACAACACCATTAGTCAACATTTAGTTAATACAAAAGATAAAATTCACAAACTTTCAAAAAGTGGGATATATAAGTTGGAATGTGAAGATTGCAACGCTGCCTACATTGGGAGAACTTGTAGACCTTTGAAAGTTCGAATAAATGAACATTTGAATTGCAATAAAAACTCAGCATTTGGCCATCACTTAAGATTTAATAACCATAATTTTAGCCCCAATAAAAATTCAAAAATATTAAAGGAAGTCTCATCCAAGAATTACAATAGATTAGATTTTTTGGAAGATATACAAATCAACCAAGAATTAGTCAACAATGACCTTTGCCTCAATACACAAGTTATTCCGCTTCATAGACGATTGAATTTAATATCAGCCTATGTTAACTCCAACTTTCTCTATGATGATACACACTTGGATTCCAATTTGATTTTCTAGCCCTTTCATAAAAGTCCATAATTTCTGAGAACCAACCTTTGACATTAATAACAATAATACAATTGACTACCAGGTGCCAAGTCTTATTTCAGTGATTCTGAATAGGACCCCTTAAAACAGATCACATTGATTTGATTTGGGTTACGGTTGTAATTGATAACTACGTTTTCTCTTCCACTTGTTCTATGATCATATGATTAAGTGACACATCTTGTCTACATTGTCAATTGTCATTCTTGTTTTTGATTCAGTCATCTCCACTTCATGACACAGCGTAGGTGAAATTAAAAATGTAATTTTCCGTATTCTATATACAAAGGATTTTTTGAAACTTTTTTTAACATGTATGTTAAGTAATTTATGGGAATGATTTTCTCCCCTTTTTACAATGGAAAACTTTATGGACCTCTCGCATTACCTGACGAGTAAGTAACATTTATTAAGTTCAATCTTGAATTTTTTTTTTATATTTCATAGTTTTCAATGAATTTTTTTTTGATATTTTATAGTTTTCAATAGTAAGAATAATCTACAATCAATAATACTTGCTTACAGGTAAGCACTGATGATGGCTTGAATTTGAATGCCGAAAGCGCTCTGCTACGATTTACAATAAACAATTTTTTGCACGAAATACAAAAACTGGTTTTTCTATAAATTCATTAGAAGCCTGAAAAAGTGGAGATAAATGGAAATTAAATTTGGTGTTTTTGATTGAATTGTTGATTACATGACAATGAGATAATGCTGAATTTTCCACTATTGCGCCTATGTGTAATGAAAGAAGTAGCAATCATTGCCTTAGACAGTGGACTTAAAAGTAGGAGGAGTAGGAGGAGGAAAAGTAGGAATTGGACACGAAGATTTTGGAAAATAGTAGTAAGAATGTGAACCCAGATTTGAAGAAATATAATAACCATGCATTGTGCTAAGTCAGATTATCTCTCACATTGTACCTACATGGAGTTGTGAATGATATATTTTATATTTTTCAGTAGTTTGAAACCAGAGGAATACAACTTCATTGCGAGGTGAACTGGTGGACAAGTTCAGAAATAATCTCTACGAATAGGGGGAAAGGTTGTCAAGAAGAAGGTCTGCAAGTGATGATGTGATTGATTAGAGCCCCAATAAGAGAACGGAAGTTGAGGATGATTCTCATTTCAAGAAATCGATATAATTCCTCTAATTCGATGAAATTCTTAAAACAATCTACAGCTAAAAATGAAAATCTGATTCTTTTTGTTCAAGAAAAATGCGAGTCATTGAGAGATTATGACTGTCTTGATTTGAATATATTGTGTTCTCAATCTGAAATATTGTATTATTCTCACGAAGAACTCCATTCATTTACGATTCAAGAGATCTATAACATTGGTATGAGTGTATTTAGTTGGAAACATAATAGTCTTGAATTGAGCAGACATTTATTCCAGTATATATAAACAAGCCATACTCTTGAATCAAAGCATATAAAATCAAATTAAGTAATTCTTTTTATGTGTGATACGAACACTTGGAATCCCGGGCCTCGAATGGATTAAGGGTTATGTACAAACGATCTATCTGATAGGTGAGAAGCTTGTGAAGCTCCATGGCCTTCACTACCCCCCTGCAATTCAATCCCATGAAGTGTAAAATGATCTTTTTCGCATTTACAGCAAGAAGAAAATGCTTGACAATATTATGCTGGTAATTGGAAAATAAAAGAAAAAGTAGCGCATATCTATACTTTGAGATCCTAGCTTACAATGGCCTGCGTATATACATGTACATAGATCTCTATAACTCGAATAAAATGTTTAGAAAGGAAACAGCCGAAAACTGTATGTTTTTTAAAGAGAAAAATGAATCAAAATCAAAATATACATAGGTAGAAAACGAGCAAAGAACAAAGAATTTCTTGACAAATACCACGCAGAACATTGAATTATATCCACTAGTAATATATGCATCAATTCAAATAAATGAATAAAAAATATTTACTGAAGATTTGCTATTAACTATACTATCTAATGAACCCTGGAGATGTAGATATTAGCTGAAACCTAACCTTATAGGTAATTGAAGAATGAGAAACTGAAATTTGGTTTACAAATTACAATATTCAATCAGGAAGTGTAATGTCGGTTCATCAAAAATGTTTATCAGGTTTGGTATCTGCATTCTTGTAATTTGTCTGAGAACTGAAAAGCTGGGATACGTATTAATTGTAAGAAAGGTAGTTTTGAAAACAAACAAACATTCTTGTTTGTTATTATAGCTTGGCATCTATACAATTATATATCGTTTGTTAACAAATGAAAGAGGAATAACAATTTATATATTATTTGTTATTCCATATTTTTTTCGACTGAATATATTATTTCAGGGACGCCAATGGTTTTCATCCCACCCAGTATCCATCTCAGACAGCCAACCAATTTGAGATAATTCTACAATTTTACCACATGGTCCGGAAGGGTAAAACTAGATTAGGAGACAAGTCAAGTGTATCCTGGTGCGATGATGATGTTTTGTTGGGCTCGTAATTTACGCCCTTCTTCATATAACAGGAATTTATACAAAGGATTAAATATCTAGCGAGTGAACTGATAATACGCTCATAAGAGCACCTAACTAAACTACGCAACACTAATTACGTCGCACCCCGAAATTTTGACCCTGTTTAAATTTGAATAACTTTTTTCTTCTTCGAACAATTTGAATTCTGTTTGCACTGTTCGCTAGCTCAGTCCTTCTGCTATAATCTCGTTCTTTTTCGATACATAAGGTTATTTCCATAAAATTGCTACAGGATGTTTTTTAGAACTGTGCAAAATTTCGAAATTTTCAAAAGGATCCCAAATGAAGAAAAACAGTTTTCTTTCAATTTTAACAGCAGAGGCATGAATATCATCTCATTACCTTTGGCTATTTCCAAAATTGTCTTCTTATCACTTTTCTTTACAGAGTGACCTCAAAAAATCATTTTTTTGGTTTTGCAGTCATAACTTTTTTCTTCTTCAACCGATTTTCAAAATCTCAGGATCATTTTGAAGCTGAAATGTTAGATGAACAGACATTCAGATTAGAATTGACTAAAAATAAATATTAAAGATCAAGGGTTTCTGCAAAGGTGACCCAAATCTAAATCCCCCTCGAAATCCCGATTAAAAAAGAAAAATATCCAAAACGTTGTTTGATCGAATCGAAAATATCACCACCAAAAATACTGAAGAAAAATTTTTTACCCCCTCCCCCCAAAATTTTTTTTTGCGGGTAAAATTTTTGCTGGCCAAACGGTTAGATATATCGGTAAACATATTTCACATGACCCCCACAATGGGATCGGATATTGAAAAAATAAAATAAAAATTTCCGCCCCCTTGCCCCCTTGGGGTACTTTGGGTACGAATGAGGGGGAAGGAGATTTTTGTGATTTTTTTACATATAATTTTCGTGAGTTTCGTACAAAACTACTATAAGAATCGCCCAAACTCGAGTTCTCCAAGTATCATAGTTTGATGTACAGGGCGAAAAAAAGTTATTTTTCAGAATCGAGACAAGCGGTACCCATAGCTGTGTTCAGCGAAAAAAGTTGATCAAAGAGATAAAAAAAATTGTTTCATAGGCGTACGCATAAATTTTTTTTTTGGTGTCTAAAAAATTAAATTCTTTTAAAAAAATTCAAAACATGATGGAAGACTTCGTTTAGGGGGTGAGAAGGTTACATTGAAATTTTGTTGTATTCAGAATTTTTTTTTAATTTTGAATTTTTTTATGAAGTCTTATATCTGCAGAAAAGAAAGACCTACGAATAGTTTTTTCTGTCCTGGTCTTTATTTTCACGAGAACGTAATTTTCAACCTGTCCTGTCAGTCACTCATTATTATTTTTGTTACGTTGGTTACGGACCATGCATTTTTTTGGGCTGATTTTTTTTCTAGAACGGCGTTTCATTTCGGTTTTCTCACGCACAAATGTTGCCAACTGAAAGAAAAAAGATCTGGATGTGTCCAGAATGGAAGATCCTTCCGAAAACAAGTTGACGATTTTCATTTAATTCTCCTCCCAGTCGGGATTTACAGAGTGTTTCAGATTTGGGTCACCTTTGAAGAAACCTTCGATTCTAAATGTTCATCTTGAGTTAATTCTGATCTTTAAATCTTCTCATATGAGGTTTCAGCTTCAAAATGAGCCTGAGATTTCGAAAATCGGTTGAAGAGGAAAAAAGTTATGACTGCAAAACCAAAAAATTGTTTTTTTTGAGATCACTCTGTAAAGAAAAGTGATAAGAAGACAATTTTGGAAATGGTCAAAGGTTATGAGATAATATTCAAGCCTCTGCTGTTGAAGTTGAAAAAAAACGGTTTTTCTTCATTTGGGATCCTTTTGAAAATTTCGAAATTTTGCACAGTTCCAAAAAACATCCTGTAGCAATTTTATGGAAATAACCTCATGTATCGAAGAAGTACGAGATTATAGTTGAAGGACTGAGCTAGCGAACAGTGCGAACAGAATTCAAATTGTTCAAAGAAGAAAAATGTTATTCAAATTTAAACAGGGGCAAAATTTCGGGGTGCGACGTAATTAGTGTTGCGTAGTTTATATGCCCTAAATAAATATGGTTCGCTTTGCTGAATATGATAACTGTTTGCTAAACTTCTTAGTTGAACATGATGTATCTGACGTATTCATTTGTGGAATAATTCTATAGTCCAAGTCTAGTTTACTCAAGATCAATGGCAATTCAGGACAGAGCTTTATGAATTCTATGCATTTTTGTATTTAATATGAAAATCATAAGCAGGAATTTCCAACAAAGTGAACCAATTGCAATGTTTGAGTATTTCAAAAATGATTTTAACAAAACGCTAATTGAATTTTCTTCAATATTCAGGAGTATCTTCACATTATAGTAACTTACTCAGTTCCAATAGTGATGGAGAATATCACACAATTATATTTTTCGGCAACCGTCCGGAAAGTACGTACTTTCCAAACGATTATTTTTTGAGAAAGTGGCATTTTTCCGGCCTAGTCCGGGAAGTACGTATACTTCCCGGACTAGGCCGGGAAGAATCACATCGTTGTTGTCATTGTAAATATGAAAATCTTGGTAGTATGGTTTTGATAAATGCAGTTGATCATTACCATAGCAGCAAAATAACGACTGACAGCTATCTGACATAAAATTAGCTAACATTCAAAAATTATCAGATGAAAACAATCAATGTGAAACGGAAACTTTACCTTCTTGTTCTGACTTCAACAAAAGGCACTTAAATATACCAAGCATTTCAAACAAATTGAATCCATTCAATATTAACAATTGTTCTAATTTTAATATAAATATTAATATAAATAAGAATTGAAATGTTCGAAATTTTGTTCTAATAAAGAAATGTGTTTCTTTGATTTGTTATTCTACACGGTTGCCGAAAAAATTGTGTACGCAACACGCCCGAAAACAGTTTTTTTGTACTCGCAGACTTTCAGGACTCGCTACGCTCGTCCTAGAATTTTGTCCACTCATCCAAAAAAACAGTATTTTCCGGACTTGTAACGTAAATTACTATTATCTAACGTATCATCGTATCAATAAGACAAGACTACTTGGTTCATTTAGATTTTTGAAATAATTATTGTGCAACAATAAAATATACTCATCTAATGGAAATGAAAAATCCTAACTATTTATTCATAAAAACTTCAAATGAAAATTCGAAAGTGTGATGCAATGGATAAATCACAATGGTTTCCAGAATTTTCAGTTATAAATCGATTATTCGATATTTATGAGCATAGATTGTATGAGCGTGATGATTTTGGTATAATAAGTATAAAATGGCTAGGCTTACAAAACTTTATAACCACTTATATTATATATCACAGTATGTCACTTATATCAGTATTTATTTTGAATCTGATATTATTGTAGTACTCTACGCGATTTCCTATTTTGTCACCTATATATAATATATTATACTGATCAAATATGATGGGTTAATCACAGTCTGAAATCATGAATTCGAAAAAGTCCTTTATTTGGTACAGAAGGCGTACAGAATTAGATTTATTCCTAACACGTTTTCAGAGGCATATGCGTGATGCGCAAAGTTACACTTTTTCGCAGTGTGGACAAATAAAACTACTCAAGTCTTACTGTTCATCAGAACGTATCATAGCCACTCCATCAAATGAACTCACCGGATTTGCCATCAATTTGCAAAATGTCAATAATTGATCTTCCATTATAAATATTACGAACAAATGAACTTGTTATAGGAAAATGACTCAAAAATCAAAATGAGATTCGAAATCTCGTACGTAAACAATTCACCTAAAAAACATCTAGGATGTTTGAAAAGGTAGACTACGAGCAGAAAACAACTACCTTCCTGGCAAATACCACGCAGAATATTGAAATATATTCACTCGTAATTTATGCACCATTGCACCGATTAACTAAGTTAATTTAGAATGCAAGTGTTCTATTTTTGCGTTACTTAGTGCAATTCGTGGCTTTTTCCTTCGAAGAAAAATAACTATTTCCATTTTTGTCACATTCATGATTTCACATACTGAAGTGACAATATGGCTTATTATTACGTTCTTTTGAAATGGCTTTTGTCTTCAGGTCTTAGACTATAGGCATTTTTTTTTCGAGAAACTGTTTTGAAACTATTTGAAACACTCCATTTTCTTGAACCATTTGTGACGTCACAATTGATTCTGTTTCAAAAAGTTTTGAAACGTTGCATTTTTTCGGCTCATAAAATGCCTTATATGACCATTTCTCTTTTCAAGGTCCATATACGACTGACACAAACAAGATTATGCGCACTTGTCAATATTGTCATGTTCTATGTTTGTCTTTTTATGACATTTTGAACATTGTAATTAATAGATATTGGTCGAGGTTCGGGTTTTATCAGAATCGTCCAGGATCGGTTCTAGAACCGTCCGAAACCAAACCAGTACCAGTTTACCATCCTTGACCAGTACCTGCTTTCGAGTGTGAACCGTTCTGGGATTATTCTTGACGCATGCTCAGTGTAGTCTCTCCCTACTGTGTATTCCCTCTTCTATACTTTCCTGAGGATCGTTTTATCGTTAAAGCTTGTTCGGGTTTTTACAAATCATACACTGTTTTCGGACCAGTGTTGCCAATTTGAAATCTGTCAGTATCCCACAAATATTGACAGAATTTTCCGCCATTTTCCGCCATATTCAAAATAATACCTATCATTCAGGAATTAGTCCAATTTGGTCCAAAAAATATAAAAATTTTATTTTTTTGAAATAATCTTCAGGAAATTAGGTGAAATGTTGCGAGTTATTTCAAAGAAACGACAACTTAATCAAAATATTAATTTCTTGTTTGTATCAATTTGTTTGGTAATTTCAGTATTTTTGGGACCATTCCAAAGTGTAAAAGTATTTGAAATATTTGATTCGGTTCGCTGAAGGAAGATAATGTAACCATTTCATAATATTAAAAAAATCCCACTTCTGAATCAGGAGTATCCGATTAATCACTGCAACTGCAGGTTTTGTTTTTATTGTTGAAATCATTTTCAACCAGTGATTGGTACGACATGGTGATACGACATGACAACAACAGTGCCAAGTGACGGCATCAAGATGATTGAGGGGATGACAATGGGTGTCACGAAGGATGGACGTGATGGACAAGTGAAGAAAGCAATAATAAATATTTCTGCGCATGAGCATGAATATAACAATGCGCATGAGCATGAATGTAACAATGAAATATGAACATGATTTCACTAAATGCATGAAACTTCATATTTTCCCGCATTTTTCCCGCAAAATGACTTATCCCGTCAAAAATCCCGCGGGCGATCAAATTTCCCGCCAATTCGCAACACTGTTTCGGGCAGTCTGAGATTCTGAGAACAGCTCTAGGATCAAGACAAAAACGCAAGAGTTCTGCCGTGTTCTGCGGAGTTCACGAACGATTCTTGAACTGTTCTCGAAACTGAAACCCGAATACTATTTTGAAAAGTATTTTTAGTGTTTGAAAAGTGTTTTTAACCGCCAACTAAGTTGCAAAGCAACCCTCGAAGTCTCATTGAGACTTGTATGAGTAAGGAAGACGAAGACGTTAGCTTCTTTGAGATATAAGCCAATCCAGAACACGTGATCAAAAATGGATGCCTTGAGGCATAATAGGTACGGAGTGTTTAGTCTATTTGATTACATGTTTTTTTGTGTTTATAGTTTGAATTTCCTTTTTGAAGGTTTCAAAAGTGAATACAATGGCTTGTGATAATAAAAGTGATTATCTGTTATCGTTAGAGACTGAAGATAAAGACATTGCATTACGGTATAAGGAAGAAATCAGAGTCATTCAAGGCATCGATCCATTCACTCTGATTGATCAGTTAAAGCAGCTGGTTTTCCTAAAATTTGAAACCACATTTCGCAACAAATACCTTCATGAAAAGTTATGTAACTTTTTACCTTTCAAATCATGTTTAGCACATACTTTGGCATACTTTAGTTTAACTTCTGAGATCTTCCCTTTTGATTGCTTTCAACCATCTTTCTCTTGGGATTTTAGAGAGTTCATTCAATTCTGTTTTGTTTGCAAAATGTAGTAAACTGGGTATATTGAAAAGCTTCGCATCATCACGATTTCCTCAACTCCCACACTTAACAACACAACAAGTATGTGGCATGTTTGTGTAGCTCTATCTTCAAGTTTATGAGAAAATTCACAAATCACAATATAGTCTAAACACAGAATATTCACAAATTAATGTTTATAGTCGTTCTGGAGTTGAAGCTTATTTCAAATTAAAATCACAAGTTTTAAATAGCTAGGGTTCTAATGCACTCAAACGGTTTGTATGCCTCAAGGTATCCATCTTGAATTTGATTTGACAGCGTCTTGGTTTAGTCCATTGAGATTATTGAGATAGATGATAGATAATAAGTAATCATAGAAATGTTCGTAAATCGGCGCCCATGGAAGCCAAGATTGCAAACTTATTGCGCGATCGAGGTCCAGCCCATTGTCTTTGTCATCCAAAACAAATGAATTTCTTCTTCGGCGTCATCATGTCATGTGGGAGTTTCGCGAGGTTTCGACGGCGCGGAACGAGAAATGACATCGACAACCGACCGACAACGATCCGAGCGAGCGAGGGCAAGGCATGGCCTGCTACGACGGGACGGTCTCTCGTCTCTCCGTTTCTCGGAATCCATCGTGGGGCCGCTCGGGCGGCACCGAACGCGCCAACCTGACGCCAACTAGATTCGCGCGTTACGTCTCAAAGGCGGCCGACTCCGTGCGCAACAACTTGACGGCCACTCTTTTGTTTACTTTATTCAAATGTATATGGGGCTCTTCGTTCTCGGAAGGGACCTTCTGGCTGCCCATGTGCGTCAGCGTGTGTTCGCTAAGTTGCAGGGCAAACGACCAACGAATTGGGTTCAGAGAAGATGGGACTGGTTGGTGAATGCCAAACTCAAACACTCGATTGACTCGATACTGATAAAATTGACAAGTTCAGCCAGCGTTAAAAACATAGATCTTACTGCTTACGCTAGATCCGGCATCCTGTAGTAATTTTTAGGTCAAAAGGGGTCTGCAAGAAAGTAGGTACTACATGATCACGTGGTACATATGTATGGACAAAAATGAAAACGATCAATCAATGTCTTGGTAGTTTCAACCCCCCCCCCGGACTTACCAAACAAGTAACCTGAATACCGTATCTAGCGTAAGCAGTAAGATCTATGGTTAAAAATGTCTGCCCTAGTCGTTGATTGATAAAACGCCCTCCTAGTGTTGTCGAGTCGATGTCATCAAGATTGCAACTTAAAATGATGAAAATGTTATGATTGGGACGTAAAAAAAGAGAAGAAGACTAATATCGCAATAATTACAATGTGTTTGGAATTATTGACCAATTATTGTAAGCTAACACTTACAATGCATCGAAATCATCAGAATAACGAAAATACTGCAAGAAAAACAAACCAATTATACAGGATCACTCACGAGTCACGGTCGATGGTAGGTTAGACGTTTCTGGAGAACAGGACGTAGGATTATTCAGAAAATTTGGTTTGCCGCTTCTACCGAAAAGTAGCAACAAATTTCTAATTTCAAATGAAACACCCTGTATTTTGTTACATTCTCGAATTTTCCCTGAAGAGCTGATTTCGTCGATCTAACATGCTGGGGTTCTATGGTGAATGATATCAGAGATATAGGGTGTGAAAAATCGAGATTTTTCAACTTTAGAAATTTTTTCTGTCGAAACTATTCATTTTTGCTCAAAACGGCTTGCATATCCCTATCTCAACTTTTCATTAACTATCTATTGACATTCAATAGAAACAAATACAGGGTGATGCAAATCTCAAAATTCTGAACCACCCTGTATTTGTTACAATCAAATATCAATCGATAGTAAATGGAAAGTTGAAATAGGGACACGTAAGCCGTTTTGAGAAATAATGGATAGTTTCGGCACAAAAAATTCCTTAAGTTGAAAAATCTCGATTTTTCACACCCTATATCACTGTAATCATTCACCCTAGAACCCTAGTGTGATAGATCGAAATCAGCTCTTCAGGAAGAATTAGAGAATGTAGCAAAATGCAGGGTGTTCCATTTGAAATAACAAAGTTGTTGCTACTTTTCGATAGAAGCGGCAACGCCGCAAAGCTGAAAATATTTTAGATCGATATAGAACAAAACTGGTTACCCAAGAATTCAAATTTTCAGAATAATCCTACGTCCTGTTCTCCAAAAACGTCTAACCTACCATCGACCGTGAGTGACCCTGTATACAGGTTACCTATATGAGTTAAGTTTTCTTCTATTTTAGTCCCAATCATAGCATTTTCATTATGTTAAGTTGCAATCTTGATGACGAAGACAACACTAGGGCAGACATATTTTTTCTCTCTCAACGCTGGCTGAACTTGTCAATTGACTATATATTCAGTGTAACTACCCAATTTTTTTCCATACTAAGTACTCGGTGATCATTTATAATGTCCCCCCTCTCAACTTTGTTATTTACCACATCATACAAAAATTAAAAATGAAAAAATTGTACAAGATGATGCAAGCTATCTGCAGAATATATTGTTATTTATACAGCACGTTTCAGAAATGCGTTACAGGTCAAAGTTACGGTTTTTCAAATGGAACACCCTGTATATTTTTAATTTTCTAGAATTCCCGAATAATTCTGAACATTTTTTGTTGTATATGTCCTATACCTAAATGTAATAGTTTTCGAAATATTCGCATTTCCACCAATCCAATTCTTGTCAACAAAATGAACTCACGATGGATTTATGCGGAGGTTTTAAGTCAAGTTTTAAGTCGTAAGTTTTAAGTCGTAAGGAAAAATCGACCATTTATGCAAGACGTTTTAAGGACTGTCAATATAGTGTCAATCCTGTTATTTTGTGTGCTTATTTTTCTCATTTCCTTCGATTCAATCCAAATTTCCAGACTAAATCCTATTTTTATTTATGTCTATTTGCTTTACATGCATTCAACTCCTGCTGTTTGTTACGATACCCTTTTGCAAAATCAGACGCATGCGCAAATCGATCGAGTTTTAAGTCGTAAGTCGTAAGAGATAAATGTTGGCCAACTTTTCTTAGGACTTAAAACTTATGACAGCTGTATAAATGGTAACATTGAAAACCAATGGATGAACTTCTTATGACTTATTACTTAAAACTTGAGACTTAAAACTTACGACTTAAAACCTCTGCATAAATCCACCGTCAGAAGAAAATCCCGAAAATATCCTATATAGAGCAAGCGGCACAAGCGAATTTATTACCAGTAAAATCCAGGTCGAGATATGAACACGAATATCAACTTTGTACAGAATAGCGAAATCTGAACAAAATCAAAACTATAAGTGACGATATTATTCTATAGGTAGTTTATTTTGTCGAAAAAGCTAAATCTATGAAATCTTCCACGTTATGAAGTCGATTCTCAATGTTTGGCCATTAAAAATAATGACATCAACAAATATCCAAAAACTATTGCTTTCCTGAAGCGTCAAGCTGTAGGATATATTCCAAAAAAGTCCAAAGCACCAACGAAGTATAATGAAAAATATCGTTCATTACACGTCCAGAAATGATTTTTTTTATCGTGCTTGCATGACTTATTCCCGTGTTTGGCTGTTCGGCTTCGCACGCGCACGGAAAAATCCAGACTCATAATGAAATATACTATTCCGCGAAATAAAAAAAATGTATGGTTATAGGATAAAAAAGTGCCAAGCTAGCTTATAGTCCTGGTCTTCTTAATTTTCATCACTGAGTATCCACGAAAGATTTAATTTATAAGAAGCAATTCATATTTTCTTTTGTTCTTCAATTGTGCATTTTCAAAAATCAGAAAATAATATCAAGAAAAAAGTTATGGGTCTTTGTTGACGATCAAGGGTAGTACAGAAGGCTCTTTGGCTTCAAATATTCAAGTCGACGATGCAAAGGAACATCAGTAATAAATGTGGAAGTTGAAGAAAATTCGTGTACTACAATTGAAAAGGAACTTTTGGCAATATTTTTTCAAATCTGGTGGAGCCCTACGACTCAGCCCACCTACTGCAAAATTTATGATGATCCAATCTAATTTTATGGCGCAGAACCAATTGTGATACGCATTGTGCTGGTGTAGAACACACGGCATGCTTTGGCTGACTTTCGAGGTAGACCGCACCAATTAACGAACAGGTGGGTATGCCTTTTCAGCTTTCCGTGTAAACAGGTCGAATTTATGTGAGACGGCACCAACTGCCCGAAACAACACATTCACCAAAGCAGAAAGCAGTCGACTGCTGGGCTCTTTACTAACCAGAATATGATGCCTGCAGGCCTGACACAAGTAGGGTGTGACGTCACTGTAGGAAGAGCTGAAATTGTGAATAAATCGTAGGTAGTACTGGTAGTAGGCAGTGTAATTTCGCAGGTGATCAGTAGTGGATGTTTTTGTTTAATTGATATTACTAATTTGGTGTAATTTTGGAATGCAATAGGCGCTAATAACAATGTCGTATTCATTTTGTTTGATAGGGTGTCCAGGTAATTATAGAATAGCGAAGTTTGTGAGCTCTCATTCACACATACAATATTGTCAATTATCGGGTACACAATCATCTATATGAGGTTATTATTCTATGAATCGGACAACAAACTCAGAATTCAATCACTGCTATCTCGGAATCTCATCCTTACAGTGAAACAAATAAATAAATCACTTTCCCGATAACATTGAATATTATAGCTTATAGAAGAACTCATTAGTAATGATGAATTGATCGTTGAAGACAATAACAAACATCAAAAGTTTGAGGAAAACTGCTATATCTGTAGGTACAGTATATGCAGTTATATAGGGAAAAATCACGGAGTGGGCGACATCTATAATTGATCGCATGAACTACTCGAGAGGTGAACAACAAACTAACCTCCATATGTTCATATGGGTAAAGTGTGAACTTTATTCATTAATTTCAGTGATTTAAGCATTGAAAGTGTTGTATTTTGATGATATTTTGTGAAGAATTGTTGTTAATAGACCACACAATCTGAAAATGCAAGAGATTAGAAGAGGTGATATGGAGATAAAATCGCGAAAAATATGCTTGTTCCATAATGCTCTAACATACTCAAGGCTTTGCATAAATTTCCTTCAAATTCTAAGCAGAAGATGGGCAGGATTTGGGAAAACCTAAATCCTAAGGCAAGTAGCCTAGAAATGGAAGATGATCTTGAAGATAGAGAAAGCTATCTCGGAATTTATGTTTGTAGCAAGCACTCATGATGATTGTTTCAGTGGTAAGTTCGATTTTTCATTATTGTTGTCACTGCTACCACCTCTTCTCCACCTCATTTGGTTCATTTTAATCATTTTGTAATTTATTACAGGCTCAGGCAAATATCAAATAATCATATGCAGTTGGAGCAACATGGAAATGAACAAGTAGGGAAGATTTATAAAGAAGAGAGTTCCACTGTAAATACAAAACCAACAACAACCTATATGACACACAACAATAATGTTCCTGATAATTATATGAAGTTTTGGGTGATTCTGGTGTTGTGTATTATCATCTGCTTGCTTGGCAGTATTATTTGGATTTAGGAATTTAACATGTTCAAGAATGTTTATTATTGCATTTTTTATGAGTTGTAGTCTTTCTCAGTCTGAAGGGAATCTAATTCATTCACCAATGATTAAAAGATTTGAATACTGATTTGTTATTATTGTGTTACATTTCCCAAATTATTCTATTAAGAAAAACATATGACATGCTAAAGAAAGCCATTTACTCTTATTTACCCAATAAAACTATGTATTTTTTAAATCATTTATTTGAACACTATCATTTCTTCTAAATGAGTTTTCAAATCTCCACAAAATGATGAATCTATATCAACTGTCACTTCCTGGTAGTTTTTGCACTTCACTTTGTTCTAATAGGTATATCTATTTGAATACATTATCATATAATCTAGGTTCCTTAAAATAAAAACAAACCAACATAGAAAAGAAAACTGATAAGTCAAAAAGGTTTATATGCTTCCAGTCAAAATGGCCAATAAATCTTTTCAAAATTGAATTATACAACATTAACAATAAATCTGCTTTACAGGAACATTAAAATAAACCCATATCATATCTCATCTAGTTTCATGGTAATTTCATGTGAGCATTGTGGAGGATCTCAACACAAAACTTTTTATGATTTCTTCATTGAGGCCTTCAGTTCCAATATTGTGATTGCTGAAACACTTTCACTCCACATATAATATCCGAAATTGACATTTCGACTTTCACACAGGCATTTTAAAAAGAATTTCAGGAACTAAGAACTGAAAAACTTCGAATAAAAACCGAAATTGGTACCTGGACTTTGGTGGCATTTAACAAGAATCCAGTGACAATAAAACGGAAACGTCGACAACAAACCCTAGATACAACTTCAATCCAATATTCGAGTACGAAAAATCGACTTAAATCTCTGAGATAGCTGAAATTCTATTCAATAAAAACTTTGGTTTAACAAGAGATCAAATGACAGATTATTTGTTGTTCACCCCTCGATCCGACATTTTGACATTTACAGCGCCATCTGGCGTTTCGTGATTTTTCCCTATTATGTTATATTTAATGAAATCATCTTTGAATCAGAGGAAATGCTTTTCACAGTAAACTCTATTCATTTTTTATTTTAATTATTTGCTTAGGTAATTATATGACTAAAAAAATTACGCTGCCAAGTGTCAAGTCTAGCGATGGATATGGCAGGCTACAAACTTAGAAACTGGTTGATATGTCTTTGTATGATTTGATGATTTTTATAATGAATAGGTCGATATAATAGACAGAGAAAATTCTTATTAATAATTTGTTTCATAGGAAAAGTAAATGATATTTTGTATATTACCTTTCGAAAGAATAGTCACTATAATATCTGTGAAAACACTTATCATCCTCCAGATCTTCAATCCTCTAGTATTTATAATAATAATTCTCTAGAGTTTTGATATTTCCGACTTTCGTCTATGTCGATTCCTGGTCATTTCAATAACTCATACCAACTTCTATCTTATTTCTTCTAATGTATTCTCATTAGTAAATGATGTTTCATTCTGAATATTTGAACTTCTAACCTTTATTAAGCTTTCACCTATTAAAGTAATTTCAGTTTCTTCGTTCCTTCGAATTCAACAATAAGCAAATGTCTGCCTAGTACTCAAGATCTCTACACGATATTATCCAGTGAAACGTATCGTATATATTTGTTTTGATATTCTGATAGATGAAATTCGAAATCAAGCTAAATTTTCCGATGACCAGTGCAGTTGGTATCGTCCCCGGATAATTTTGTCCTTTGTTATTTCTTTACACGCTCAACCACTTCTTCGGTGTGGTATGAATGTATGTGTTTCCAAGGCGTACAAAGAAGTGTTTATTTATTTGCTTCCTTGTATTTTGTTAGGCTGAGGGAAGAATAAGGATGTGGTACCCACCCCAGAAAGCTCGAATGGGGTGGATTTTTGAATGGTTGTCATGCCCAAGAATGGGGTGACAATGTAAATTTTGAGGTGCCGCATTGAGTGGACAATGCCACTTGGTGCTTCAAATTCAAAAGATGAATCTTCCTGACGACTGAATGGTTAATGGTTTGTCAGTTGAAAGAGTTTTTGCCACATCAAAAGTTTCAATTGATTGGTACGTAAGTGGTTTTGTGAATATAGTCAACAGAGAAGTGAGATAGGATAGGGTCCTATACTAATCTCTATTGTTTGGTTGAATCTGGGCTGCAGCATCATTATACTCAATTCTATCACTTTTCCAAAGTATCTATCTAGTAGGAACATCCTTTTTTGAAATCTATTTTCCATTGGGGGAATGAGAAATAAGGGTAATCCTTGAAGGTAACAGTTAGGTGATAAAAAAGATTCGTTTATTTTTTAATGTAAAATGAGACGAAATAAGTATGTCAACATCAACTATCATAGAAATATTGAATTTTATTCGATAATACGAGCTGATATTTCATTAGGAACTTGTTCGGAGATCCTATTTCCATCATAAATCTGTTTTTGACGTAGTATTTTAAAATCATAATGTGAAGATTAAGCTGAACGAACGATTTATCTGGAAATTATAAATTTGGCATTGCAATAAAGTGAAGAACACTATGCCTTGGTAGAGAAAAAGTACTAAGCAGCATTGAAAAAGAATAAACGATAGAACATTTTCACGGGTAGGTACTGGACCAAAAACATAACTCTAAAAAGCATTCCAGCAACCTTCTTGATCGTATTTGTATATGAATAAAAATCCATATAATAGTGATACTTTCCATAATTCATTAGATTTAAAAGGTAACTATTGAGAATGTTATTTTCACGCATTCACCAAAATTAGGGAGACTGCACTTTCACCATAATTTAAACATTTTAATTCATTTTAATCAGGTTTTAATTTCAGAAAAATCTATGAATTCCAATGACTTACAAGATTCAAATAATGATTCATATTGAATATCTTAAATAAAACCACTCTTCGAAAATTAACACAAATAACTACCTAGACAGGGTTTAACGAAATTAGAGCGCAATATTTCAATAGATGCTTCTAATACTGAAAATAAAAATAAAAATGTATGTGATCATAGCTCTTTGAAGGGTTGAATCTGATATTTCTTGATGGTTTCTGTAGCTTAGCTTACTTAACCTAGGATCATTAATTTTGAGTGAAACAGTGTATCGGCAACATCTTCGTTGAGACATTGGTGTCAATAGCTAAGTAAACCAGGTCAGGGGGTTATTGAAAACATTCAAAATCTTGTGAAAATATTGGAAATTAGCCATTTGAAAATTTTTTACCATACGAATTATCAAAAAATATATCAGATTTTCCAATGATATCACATTGATGAATATGAAAACACAAGACAAATATTAGCATATTATACAATTTTGGTGAATATCCACAAGGGAAAATTGTCAGGATGTGATAATAGAAATGAAGCTCTTAAGTCGGCCTTGTCCTTGAACAAATATGTTAGAGCTAGGTCAACATACTGGCCAGTACATTTGTTCTAAATTATATAATTATCTTCCCAGAGAATGGCTCCTGTCAAAAGATCAATTTTCTCCACAATAGATTATTCCATGTAATAATGCTGCATGATGAATAGATACATGCACATGCATTTCAATTCCGTTTATTTGATTAGAATATGGCAATACGATTAATATGAAAACGTTATTTATATAAAAACTTTAATCAGAAAAGCGATTATTTCAGGTCCGGATTTTGCCGGAATTTCATGGAATTGAGATATATTTAATTCGATAGAAGCCTGCAAAGTATTAAAACCAAACAATTACCATTCGTCTACAGATATATCTATATACTTTTTATTGTAATTTTTTATTTCAGTTCCAATGTCTCCAAGCATACGTACCGGTGGAAACTCATATACATATATGTCAGGTTTCAAAAACGTTTCATCGAGGTGAAATAAACAAGACAACTAAATTGAAAGAAAAAAAGAACTTGTCCGAACTTCGATGTGTACATCTGCACTCAGCAACCGGTACAGGTATATAAAATCTGTGCGACCCAAACAGGTGTACGATCAAAGTCAGAATAAACTGAATTTACAGCCCCCTAATTGACCAAATCAAGGTTCACATAGAAGGAAAGGGGATATAAGCTAGACGCTAGCAATAGCAACGCTAGACTTGAAGTTGCCGCCTTCGTCAGAGATGATGTCTAAGCCATCTAGACAGGTGATATTTGAGGGCCGACGATGTTATTGGTCAATGAAGGGCACAAAGTAGGGACGAGAGGTTCGAGCCACAGGTGATCATTGTGTCTGTGTCGCCTATTAGGGTGGCCAGACTCTCGGAGCCAGTGCTAATTGTCGGATAGGATAAAAAGCTTTACTGGGATTAGAATACCACCCGTCTCAGATTATTGTCATGACAATACAAATATTTTGCAACAGTGTACCCATATTATCTTCATTTTCTGCCATCAGGATGTTTGAGTTCTCATAAATACGAAGCAATATAAAAGATTGATTGAATACATAATTTAATTCAAAAAGCGTCGTACATGTCCTATCAGCATCTGAAAGAGTATGAATTAGTACCTACTATAATAGCAAAGCTCCACTTTTCGTAAATTCAAAATAAATATTGAATATAAATGCTCTCATAATCAGAATGAAAGTGATTACATGATGCACCTCTCCATGATTTTCTGTGAATTGCATCAATTTCATAAAATGTTGTGCATATGCATCCACTACTTCGATGTTTCATTTTTCAGTCAATTTTCAGTATTTTCGATTGATTGTTGCATGAATATAATAAAATGGGGACGTATTTTTGATCATTTCCTGGGAGATATTGAAATAATATCAACTGGTGTATTTACTTCGTTTGCTAACCTGTTTCTGAATCTTTTGATTTCGCCAGCTTCAATAAAGATAACATTGCGTGAGTGAATTATGCTAAATTCAAACTAATAGTTTACAACTTAATTCCTCCAGATATAGCAATACGAAAGCATAATTATAGAGATCCGGTTCTGAATGCGACTTCTAATTGTTCTTTACTTTCCCTTGTATAAGTTGTATAGGCATTTTCCATCAATGTATCGATAATGAATCAAAATTTTAGATATATTTTCTGACACTAACTCCTCAATATAAAAAAACCCAGCACCGCTTTTTGAAAATCTCTATGGGTATCAATGACATTTAGAAATTCAAAACGTTCAATCTAAACTTAATACTTGACTCAAAAATAAACTTTTCTTCACATGCATATGTACTGCACCAACGACATTCAGTATATGCGGTGCTCGATGGGCATAATTATATATAAACTTAAATTGTTTCATATCAGGGATTTTTCTGATGAAACAATAAGTTATTATTTGAATACTTATATATTTTTATCATTATTACTTAGGAGAAAATAAGATTTTATGTGTATTAAGTAAGTATGTCATTCTTATTTCATAAAAAAATAATCCAAGTACCTGATATGATAATTCAAACCTTCGAATCTTGCATTGACTTGGCCGTTATTTGATTAAAATCCATATAGTAGGTATAGTAAACCAACAGAGAACGATTAGATCTTCACAAAAATATATTTAACACACGACATGTTTCGCTAACACAGTGTATCAGTAGGTACACTGAACTAACTACCTAGTACCACCTAGTACCTACTACAATAATTATTGCAAACATATTAATTCCTTATTATACAAATACAACCCTGGTTTGGCCTCCGGAACAAAAATTCTAATGACATTTTTGGGCTTTTGGCGCTCTCAACTAGTTTCGGAGATACGGCGTCCAAAAGACAGGAAAACCTATACACACTCCAAAAAATTACAAAAAAATTTGAAATTCCAACGATTTTCATTATTTCACTAAATCAATGCCAACCTTACTTATATTACAATTCACCGCCTACTTTTCGTTTCCTTCATTTCAATGTTAGAGTGTAGATCAATTATTTGAAAAAATGTTGATGAAGTAGGCGGTGAATTTTAATAAGTACCTAAGGTTGGTAACAAAATGAAACTCGTTGGAATGTCGAAATAAATATGTTTTTTCAAATAAGGATGATGTTTGTTATTTAACCAGTGAATTATTTGTAAAAATTTGTTGGAATTGTTCAATTGGAGTGTGTAGATTGTGTTGGTAAAAAAGGAGCGGAAATTGGTGAAGAACGAGCGGGAAGAACATAGGACTGAAACTCCTTTTTCCTGTCTTTGGAGCGCTGTATCTCCGAAACTATCTGACAGCGCCAAAAATTTCATTCGAATTTTTGTTCAGGTGGAAAAACTACGTACCTAAGTTCCGCTAAACCGCATATCTCAACAGAGGGGAGCCGGATAACTATATATTGTAAATAATCATTTCAGTCAGGAGCAAGGTGGATGGTGGATATAGGGGTCAGGTCACTATAATCTCTGTAAACAGTATGAAGAGCGCCAGTCGTAACACATCAAGGTCATGCTAGTTGTTCAATACTTATGTTCACGGATATGAATTCACATCGTGACTATTTATTTTCTGATTCACTCATCGCAGATTCTTGCCGCTATTCCTTTGTTTCCAATGGTGACCAGGTTCAGAACAAAAAGTGTCATCAACAACACAAAGGCTATTAGGTGGCGCGTAGGTACCTACCTGCCTGCTTCGATCTTGAACAAAGCAGAATGCAGATGGCCGATATTAAGTCGGGCAGATGCACAGCACCTGCTTCTGTGTCAAAAGGGTCCACCTGTGCGGAGGGGGTCCATTATCGCAAAGGCCGTGCAAACACAACCCTGCACTGCAACCTGCTTCGATTCACCCACCGTTATTATGCGTTATTATCTGGGGCCGCAGATATCGCTAATGAGCAGTGATATCGGAGTTGGCGTTGGTTCAGTTGGTCATGTGTCGGTCACGTGTGAAGTGTGACAGAAAGAACTGACAGGGGGTGATGGGTAGCACAGGTTTTTGAATGCTTAAATTTTATGAAAATAGTGGTCAGTGAAGAGTATAATGAACGCTGAACAATGAAATAAAACTCAATAGTAACTTACCTTGAATCATCCGAATATATTTTCGCAGGAAGAATTAAAATCGCCCAGTAATTTTTTACCGCCATCTGTCAAAGATGACAGAGATTGTCAATTCTTTATCCACTTCGATTAATGGAACAGAACCTAAACCAATCTACCAGGTGACGTCACATTTTTAGAAAAGGAAGGAGAATTTTCGATTTTTGAATGCCGATTTTGGAAAAACCATTGAAAATAAAAATTTCAAAAAAATATAGACGTATTCTCTGGAGGCCCGCGTTTCACATATATAATTTCTGAAAAAAGTTTACAACCCTATTGTAACATAAGCAAAGTTTACCGAATACCTTTTCTTCTTTAGTTTTGTCGATAAATGATTGTCACTTATAGTACCACTATATAGAGTTAAGCTTAGTTCATGTTGGAACGAATTCCGCAAATAAAATGCGATTAAAAATGGCGTCGCTTTTGTCGGAAGAAAGTTCAAAAAAGTGAACTTTATTGCGATTTCCGCAGAATTTGTCATTCCAAATGGAATAGGGTTATATTAAGAAAATTTGTTTAAAAATAAGATGTGTTTACTTCACAGCAGTGTTGATGTGGATGAATGTGAATTAAATGAAGTTATGATGTATTTGTTGGAAATATCTTGAACGAAACAAACTGTCTCTATCCTTTGTTTCCACTCACGACTTTGAGGGATGGAGAAACTCTTCTTTTAGCGATTGTCCGTTTCAACATGAACTATAAGTTTTTCTACAATCCAATCAAATTTGCGGAATCGCATAAAAATAATCGCAATCATTCTAACATGAACTAGGATTTACGCTGGACATTTTTTCTAAAAAATATTTGTGAAACAATACAACTTTAGGCCATAACTCGAAATCGATCCTTTTTCTGATTCTCTCGACGTAATAACTGTGTTATATAAGAAAAGCTCGAAAAAAAGTGCCTCAAGAATGTGAGAGTTATTATCTCGTAAAAGCATGATTCATGTGTTTAAACGTCGAAAAATCGTAGGTACTTTTAACTCGAAAACAAAAGACGACATCAAATTTTTGTTTACGCCAGTGAATTCATCTCGAAAACAGAGATCGAGAATGCAACCCCCGTTTTTTGTATCCCCCATATAGTTACTGAGCTATCCTATAACATCGAAATTTACCATACCTACGTGTACAGCTGAAAATGCATTTTTCTATTTTGGTTTTATAATGAAGTCATTATGAAACGCAAATGCGTATCGAAATAGCCTCTGTTTCGATGCGCATTTTTTATTATTCGGAGGTTGGTACAATCGAACTGTGAAAATCAGAAGAGTCAGGCTCAGCTTACTTCTGAGCGATTTTGGATGTGGTGATACTAGCAGATAAAAACTCAATGTTTTTATTGGTAAATTTTAATTCAGAGTGTTATTTGATTTAAATTGACCAATAAAAACAATAACAACATTGCATTTTTCACCGCTGGTATCGCAAAATTCAAAATCGCTCAATAGTAAACTGGGCTTTACGCTTGCAAAATAGAAAAAAATTTATATGTCACCCGTTATAAGACACATTGTCGCACTTGTTCCCATGTTCCAAACAACGCATACGACAAAATAGGGTCTTATAAAACTTGTATCATGAATAATAGTAGGTACTATTTGATGCATAGAAAAAGCATACTATACGTTAAACATATCTAGGATCATAATACCAATAGATAAGTATATTCGTTTTAAACTCTAGCACCCAGTGGTAAAAAAATTGAGACCATCAGGACATGTTCATGTGAAATTTTTAAAACTAAACCCTGAAATATCTGCATGTTATAAAGAAATACCCTGCATTATAACCCTTCTTAGCTCTAACTTTAGTAGATTATTAATTCTTTCTCAACTGCTTTGTATAAAGTGGATGGCTCAGGTGTTCTGATCTATTCTGAAGTCTCGCCTGTGCTGCAAACCGCCAACACCCGATCAGAAGGGCAATTGGATCACAGCAGATGGGACTGTTTACTGTTTATGTAAAACGTGATGATTAATTCGGGTATGTTCGCGGCGTGTACCAATAAAATATTGGTCATTAAGCTACCCTTTGAATCGGCATTGGCTATCGCTAACGTCGTTTATCAATATTGATATTTTGTTCGCTTATTTGTTCAATATATGCCTGGGCTCTGAATAACTGGAAAAATATCCTGACTAATTGCCTCTTTACTCATAAACACGGTGATCGCATGATAAAAAACATCAAAGAAAAATACAGTGAGTTAATTCATCAAATCAGTTGTAAAATGGAAATAATTTTTTCCTTGAAAACGACTTTAATGATACAGGCATATAAAAGGTGTATTTTTATCGTCTAGGCAGAAAAAGTTCGTTACATCGTGTTCCTGGAAATAATTTGAATCATCTGCAGGTGATGATTATTAAAATTGACAATTGCATTAGGTAAACAAAAAATGGTAGAGTTTTGAATAACGAATTGGAAGGAGAACCCGCCTGTCAATTTTTGACACTGTCAACATTGTCATTCTTCAATTTTGTTCGAGATTTGTTTCAAATTATAACCATTTCTATTAAAAATTCTGATGAATGAATGCAGACGATATTATTCTGAGCTGAGAAATTTCTTAGACTATTTTACGCACAGCTCTAATCAAGTTCGGATTATCGATAACACAAACTTGACTCTGATTGGCATGTCAAGTTCGGTGTTTTCAGCTTTGTGTATGTGACAGTTAGACGTCAAATGAAAATAATTACGTTGATTTGGGATAAATTTCATCGAATCAATCAATTTCAACCATTTAGTCTGTTTGTGAAATAGTCTACTGAAATTCCATTCGTGATCGGTTTCATCTCATAAGTCTGCTTTTTATTTCATAACTCAACTGACTTGCTTGAAGGAAATCTCCGGTTTTGAATTTTCAAATGGAACACCCTGTATATTGTAACATTTTTTGATTTCTGAGACAATTCTCACTACAATGAAAGTAAATAAATTATGAATCATGGCACATTTGACAAAAGTATATAAATTATATTATCCAGTATGTTCCTTAGTAATATTTAAATTATGTGCTTATTTTTAATCCAATCGCAAATAAATTGTATCGTTCAGATTCGTCAAAAAATTCTTTTTTCGGAAAGTGCTCGTCAAAAAATGGTTGCCAATTGAAAAGTTATAGTTAGACACGAAAATGTAATTTTGCCAACTTGTCTTATTCCTATCTATTATACTAGTAACTAAAACTTTCCCATTGTAATTTTCTGACATCACCTGAGGTCCTCAGATTAGTTATCGTCCGATCATGGCCACCTAGATGCAATATTAAAAGTGACTCTAAAAAAATGAAGTAGGCTTGAAAACTTTTTATAATGTCACATTCTGATCCAGAATTGTCTCAGAAATCAAAAAATGTCAATTAATATACAGGGTGTTCCATTTAAAAATTCAAAACCGGAGCCATTTCCGGTGAAACCGGAAGTGACCGGAAAGTGAAAAATATGCGAAAACTGGCCTTTTCACGTGCCATTCACCTAAACCAAATGCTCTAGAAGTTATGACTTATTGTCTAATAGATTAGTGGACACCCGGTATATACAACCTAATATAATTCCACTCATTTCGAGAACCCATGGCCCCGGCTGGATAATTAAACGTCTGTAATAACGATGTTCCGAAATTAAAATGAGGCATGTGTGTTTCTTCACACAGGTGTACGGATTTCGTCTTTACTCACTAGGCACCCGTTCTAAAGGAAACAACTGGTGTATGAAAATTGCAGGAGGCTTCTTTTATTGCCCTCTTCCGTCCACATGGTGGAATAATAATAAATATTCGTAAATTTGGCTGTTGAAAAAAAGACAACCAGAAGGCAGCATACCGCCCGAACTGGGTTCCTGAAAGTAACCGGATATCTTTGTTCTAAAAGATATAAGGAGTGCTCTCTTCAAGTCTTCAATATATCG
This sequence comes from Chrysomela aeneicollis, assembly GCA_029955515.1. Taxonomy (NCBI): domain Eukaryota; kingdom Metazoa; phylum Arthropoda; class Insecta; order Coleoptera; family Chrysomelidae; genus Chrysomela; species Chrysomela aeneicollis. Next base: position 12,715,517 of record JARUHQ010000011.1, on the reverse strand, counting down.
CTAACAATTAATGCTGTTAGGTCCGTTAATCTTTCTCTTTGTCAGAATTACCGAAAAAAAGTCCAGTCATTCTTATCTTGGCCACGAGAACTACAGATTTCCATGATTTTTTATAAGTATAAAAACTAAATGAGAAAACTCAACCATCCCAGATAGCACTGGACGTCCCGGGGACGTCCATTTTGGGTCCGAACTTCCAGGACCTAGTTTTGGGACGTTTTGGGGACGTGCATGCGTGGACGTTTCTAGGAAAACTTTGTTTTTTTTTCAGATACAAATGTGATTCATTTCTGCTTCGAGATACAAATGCGATATCAATCAGATAAATGGTAAATATCAGCTGTTGGTATCGTTTTCCTCATCACTGCTCATACATAAAAAGTTACCAACTTCGAAGATGCGATATAAAAAAAATCGCTACATCAAATTCCATATAAGTTTGAGATACATGAATGAGTACTTATGTCGAAATAAGAACACAAAAAACCCCAATGTTGAAAAAATATATACCATTTGAAATCCTGTTGGAAACCATGACTCCTAGAAGTTGTTCGGATTCCAGCATAAGCTGATGTTGGTCTCGCTTCTTCCATCCGTATGAATTTGACTCATGGGAGTTCCCATACTCGAAATTGCGATACATAAATACATATAATATTAAAAATATTAGACAATAATAATTCATGTAATAATGAAACATATATGTAGTTATATGTCAAATTGACATATATGAATGATCAAGTAATTTAAATTATTCAAAATTATTGTTGTTCAAATCTCAATGTTTTATACGATTAAAGATACATAATAATATATAACAAATCAATAAGAAGACAGCAGCTACCATACTAGGCAGATAACGGGAGTCAAGCAACGTCAGGCGAGGATAGAACTTGAATGGGTGACCGTATAGTTCGAATGGCTCTTTTTATTTTACTTGGACCTATTATGAACGTCCTCAAGACAGCCTGATAAGTCCCCAAAACGTCCATAAGACGTCGTTCGTCCGGAAATGGACGTTTTAAGGACGTCTCGAATGTCCAGAGTGGACGTTTTTGAAACGTCCATAAGACGTACTTGTGCTGACTCGGATCATAACAATTCACCATCAATAATAACACCTGAGACGATTAAAAAATGTAGATATCGGGAACGAGTAAAAACTACTACTTTCCTAGCCTATTCATAACATTGCGTCACAGTCTATGCGTCGATTCAATAAGTGAAGACAGTACGAAGTCTCGGAATCTCGAGCCTTGGATAGGTTAATAAGACACAAAATATCTATCCATTCGTTGTAATATTTAGTAATTTAGATTTCAAAATTATCTCTACAAATTTTAGTTCGAAATTTTCTCGATAGCTGAATATTATCCACAAATCGTAAAAAAACAATTTTCAACCCCCACCTTCTGGAACTCCCAATGAGTCGTCTTGATTTTTCATTACTTATAATCTACATTAAATTTTCCGTCTATACAAATAATGGTAAGATTTTTTTTGATGAAAAATGATTGGCTATGTTCTGAAAGTGCTTTGACATAATTTCAGAAGCTAGGACAATTTTTTATCACAAGATCTCAGTGTTAGCAATTATTTGGTGTCTGGTTTGATAGATTGTTCTATTGATTTTTGTCATCACATGACATAACATGTTGAAAATACAACACTATGCATATAGGAAGCACCCCAAGGAAGTACTACTATTATTGTATTATTGAGTTAGTTTTCAATTTCTATTATGGATCAATAATGGAATTTGCAAGGGAATTCTGTTCACCAAAGTGAGGATTTCTCTTTTTTATTTTTCATTTAAAGTAAGTAGCGCCATCCCTTAGTTAGCAAGTGAACTAAAATCTAATTCGACCCGTTCTTGAACATCGCTTTGTCGCCAGATTTGAACCAGACACAAACGCATCAGTGAAAACATCACTCTCAGTTACGAAGTAGTCATGGAATAGTTTTATGTTCTATCCACTGAACTCAAACGAATCTGTGTTTAAGTTCTGTGGTGGTGAATCTAGAACCTAACCTCAAGTTTTTGTTTTGATCTTGGCGCGAGTGTTTTTTAACCTGAAAAGTCGTGAAAGTCGGTTACTTCACTCCTCATCTATATATTTCAATTTTTCACAAAAAAAGTAGTAGTTGAGTGACATGATGGGGTAAGTCAAATATTATATTATTATAATCAAATTTGATGGAATCAATAATGTAGCATATTAATGTATATCTTTTGTTCATCATGTATATCCATTTTTCTTCAGGGTCACCCCAAATTAATCAAATTTCACTGCAAATGATCATCACTTCGCTTTTGATAAGATTTGCTATGGGACTGAATGTTCATTAGTACTATCCAATCAAATTTAAAAATATTGTGGTATAATATATCGTTCGGAAATTCATTGATTTTATCATATCATCAATGTTATGAAACTTCATGAAATCATGTTTGTTCTCCTTGTCCTGAAATGTTTCATCTACAAAGGTTGAAATACATGTACCTGTTATAAGCTCTATTGAATCTGCTTATTGTGGGCAATAATACTCTTATAAAACAAATAAAATCTATTAACTATTTTAACAGCGTACAGGGTCAACATATATCAGCCTAACCTCTTTCTTTTCCCAATCTCGCTCGACTAATCCCGAATCATACCGACTGTCACTTCTCTTCTTCCTAAGATTATGTTCCTTCTTCTTCTTTTTGGGATAGTGTTTTCAAGTGACTCAACCGGGTTATATCATTCGTCCTATCCTGACTAAAAGGCGCCCTCGCCAACAAAACAAACATGTTAAAAAAAAAACTGAACATTGATAAAAACATTAAGGATTTGAAATGAAATTAAACTAATTCCTATCATCAACTATGTAGTCTTTCAGATAGACAGGTTTCCTTCTTATACGTCTGGTAGAAGTATCTGGTAGATCATCTATGGCTTCAGGTATGCTTTCCGGTACGATTATTTTCTCTCTCCTTGAATATTCTTCCTGCTCGCTCATCTCTGATTCTTCTCCCTGACTATCACTTTCAGATTCTTCGTGATTCTTGTAGACCTTCAATTGAGCGACGTTGGCTGTTGTAGTAAAATATCGGCCTTCAGTGCCTTCTATCGAAGTGATACGGTATGTGTCACATGGCAATACCTCTGTTACTACCAACGGTCCTCGATATCTTGGTTGCAATTTCGTCGGCTGTCCTGTGTTAGTTGGTTGGGTTTTCAGGAGCACAAGATCCCCAACTTCATACTTCAGTCCTTGGTATCTCTTTTTATCAAATCGGGACTTGTACTTTTGTTGCTCTTTAATGATAGTTTCTCTTATTTCATTCTGGACGTCTTCAGGTGGTCTCCATTCATCATCATCAGTTACCATATTGCTGAGTATTCCATCACCAAATTCAGGTAAGTAACCATGTAGTGATTCAAATGGTGTCTTATTTGTGGTTTTATTTATTGCCACATTTAAATTTCTCTCCACTTCTTGTAGTGCCTGATCCCAGTTTTCTTCGTTTTCCATCTGTGTCATCAATGTGGGTATAAGAGTGCGCATGACTCTTTCAGCTTGACCATTTGCTTGAGCCCATCTGCTAGAAGTCAATGTATGTCTGATACCCAAGCTTTCACAAAAGGTCTTAAAATCATCAGAGGTGAAACATGTCCCTCTATCGGATACTAGATGCTTTGGTATTCCATAACAATTTATGAATTTCTGGATAGCTCTGATATTTTCAGCAGTTCTGGTGCTCTGGACAGCAAATAATTTCACAAATTTTGTTAATGCATCAATAATGACCAAAATGTGGATGTTTCCTTCTTCAGTTTTGACCAACGGTCCAACATGATCAATATTTATCCTTTCAAATGGTCTTCTGGGAACAGTAGGAGGGTGTAATTCTCCAGGTCGTTTGCCTCCAGGTTCTTTGCTAATCAGGCATTCTGCACATGCGCTTATGTGTCTACGAACATATCTCTTCATTCTGGCAAACCAATCACGTTCTTTTATTTTTGCGATCGTTCTTTCAACACTAAAGTGCCCAAGGAAATTATGGTATCTAACCACAATACTTTTTCTTACTGCTTTCGGTATAACATACAGACATTTTTCCTGTCCGTTCACGAGTGTTTTTCTGAATAATCTGGAATTTTCTAAAACATAATTTTCAACCCTTTGCGTATCTGGCTGGCTTCTCTCGGATTCTTCCTTCTTCAGGATCTGTATTATTTCTCTCAGGTCCTTGTCACTGTGTTGAATCATCAAGATGTAGTCTGGCTCATCCATTGTCTGCAAAACTTCAAGTCGGTTGTGAATTTCTTCCAGTGTATCTCTAGGTTCTTCAACTGCAGCTCTTGATAGTGCATCGACGTGCGCCATTTTCTCACCTGCACGATGCTTTATCTCCAGGTCGAATTCCTGTAACAGATTAAACCAACGAGATATCTGCGCATTTTGTGTGTTTGACGAGTTCAAATACACGATCGCTTGACAGTCTGTGTACACAGTGAATTTCAGTCCGATCAGAAAGTTTCTTAGTCTTTCCACGCACCATACTACTGCCATAAGCTCGAGTTTACTAGAATGATAACGTGCTTCTATGTCAGTGGTCTTTTTGGAAACAAAATATATAGGGTGAAGTTCACCTTCATGATTAGTTTGCAAAAGAATTCCTGCCAAACCCAACGCACTTGCATCTGTGTGCAATTCTGTTTCTTTAGCCTTCGGATTATATAACTGCAATATAGGTTCTGAACACAGAGCATCTTTTAGGTCCAAAAATGCTTCTTTCTGCACAAATGTCCATTCGAAATTCACATTTTTCTTTGTCAATTCAGATAAAGGACGGGCACGAATTGAATATCGCGGTACAAATCTTCTAAAATAAGATGTAAGTCCTAAAAATCTACGGACTTCATGCACATTTGTTGGTTCGGGGTAGTTTGCAATTGAGAGAGTCTTTGAGCTACCTGGCTTCACTGCATTTTCCGATACAATGTAGCCTAAAAAGTCCACTTGTTTTGAGCCAAAAACACACTTCTTCAACTTCAAGGTCAATTTAGCTTCCCTAAGTCTTTCCAGCACTAGTCTTAACTTAGTTAACATATCTTCCCAGTCTTTTGCGCCTATTAACAAGTCATCAATGTAACACATACACACTTTGTTTCTCAATGGTCCTAATACTGCTTGCATAAGACGGCAAAATTCATATGGTCCATTTGTCAATCCAAAAACTAACCTCTCAAACTGACCTGTCTCATCAGGAGTGATGAAAGCTGTTTTTTGTTTCGCTTCATCAGTTAAGGGTATCTGTAAATAACCATGTGCTAAGTCTAGGGTAGAAAATATCTTTGAGCCACTCAAATTCTCAAAAAGTTCGTCAATAGTTGGGATTGGGTATGGTATTTTCTCAGTCTGTTTATTTAACTTGCGATAATCAATGACTAACCGTGGTTCTCCAGTTTTCTTTTGAACAAGCAGAACTGGGCTTGCATACTGACTATTTGTTTCACTCACAATACCATGCTTTTTCCAATCTCCTACTATCGTTGAAATAGTTTCTCTTTCACGAATACTACACCTATATGGTCTGGAGACAACCGGAATATTTGTATCTTTTATATCCATTTGCAGAATATTAGTACAACCTAATTCTCCTAAATTAAATGCAAAACAGTCTCTAAAATCATTGAATAGTGATGTTAGTTTGCGCAAAATTTCTGGTGATGTATCTTTGTCAACAATAATCATTTCAGAGGTGATATCAGTTTTTGATACACTCATCTGACTTGGTTCAGAGTCTCCAAAGTCACTTTTGATTCTTCCCACAATTTGTCTGTCATTTAAATTTATGTCCCTTGTTGATGTGTTAATAACAGGTACCATAATTTTATTATTGTCCGCCAATGCATTTATGAGCATCACACTTTCAGCTTTTACAGAGTTCACACCATCAGACTGTATAAAAGTGTTCATGTTTTCACATGGCACGGCACTGTCTTTGAAAGGAAAGTCTGGAAAATTATCACGCCACGTGAAAGTGAGTCTATCATCAACACGATAATACACAATTGTCTGGTGATCAGTAAATGAACGGCCAACAATAATGTCCACAGTCAGTGCATTGTCCGGCACAACACAGATCTTAACAGGGTTGACAAAAATGCTATCAACACTCACCTTGGCTTGCAAAATACCTATACTTTTGATGGATTCACCTCCTCCAAATCCATACAGATTTACCTCATCCAGTACAATGGACCATCCTCTGCTGCGTACCACAGTTGCCTTAATGATACAGACAGAACTTCCTGGGTCTATCATTCCATGTAGTTCAATGTCATTCACCTGGACTGCTCTTAGGTATTTTCCAACATCCTCTCTGGAACTTTCCTGTGTTATAGGTTCTGTATACTGGTTGTCATCATCAGAGTTGATATTCATAACGGTTGATCTTGGTTCTGGTTTTGTAGATGGTGTCCTAGCTGTGACAGCACTTGCTGTAACTACTCTTGGTGAGCCTTGGGTGTTATCCTTTTTCACAGGGCAATCTTTCAATAAATGTTCTGTGGATTGGCATGAAAAACAAAACCTTGATTTTTCATTTTTGCAATCTGTCTTGATATGTCCCTTTTGACCACATTTAAAACAGGTGGGCTCTTTCTTTACAGCACCCTTTTGAAATTTTTCACTTGACAAACCATTATTTTTATTTTGGCTAATGCTTGTCTTTGATGAATTTCTCAAGCTTTCAGAAATTCTAGTGAAATCAACAAGATCATGCAACAAGTCATCACTGTCCATATATGTTTTAGCTAACAAACCTTGTATAATGTTCTTGTTGTGAAGTCCCAATATTATCTGTTCTTTGATCTCAGACATTTGTAATTGTAGCTTTTTACACAGTCTGAGTTTATCATGGAAATATGAAGACACAGATTCACTTGGTTTCTGCACCCTTTGTTGCATTTGATTCCACTTGTCAGTTAAACTTTCTGTTACTCCAAAGGTTTTCAAAAATCTGGTTTTGAATTCAGTCCATGATCTAATTTCAGATAGATTGGCTATGTACCAATTTTTTGCTGCTCCAGTTAGACTTGACTTTGCTGTTTCCAGAGTAAACTCTTCTGGCCACTTATGTAAAGCTGCTGTACTACATAGTCTATCCAACCAGTCCCTAGCCCCATCATATTCCCCATCAAATTTATCAATGCTTTTTGACAGGTCTGGCATTACATGAAATTCCTTAGGTTGACTTCTTTGCTCCATAACATCAAGTATCCTCTGTTCGCTAGCCAGTCTGTTGTTTTCGATAGTGTTCATGAGTTGTGTCATCATTGCTATGACATCAACTGTTCCCATACCTCCACTACCTGTGAGTGATCCGGCCCCACCGACTGCACCGTCTTCTTGACTGTCTCTAGGCATTTCGTTCAGTTTCAGTCCATTAACAGACACACACTGTCCCGAAAAACTATGAAACTTTGTCGCTTGGTATAGTCTCTTGGCCACGTGCACTACAGACGGTTCTTGAACTTTTTCGTCTCCCTTGATTGTCGTTTACGTTTTCCTGGCTCGATATATGTGTATCCCACTTCTGAGATGTTATAAGCTCTATTGAATCTGCTTATTGTGGGCAATAATACTCTTATAAAACAAATAAAATCTATTAACTATTTTAACAGCGTACAGGGTCAACATATATCAGCCTAACCTCTTTCTTTTCCCAATCTCGCTCGACTAATCCCGAATCATACCGACTGTCACTTCTCTTCTTCCTAAGATTATGTTCCTTCTTCTTCTTTTTGGGATAGTGTTTTCAAGTGACTCAACCGGGTTATATCATACCAATGTACATGTACCAATGATATGCCTTGCATTTCCTTTTATAATACAAATGATTAGTTAAGAAGTAGTTAAGAAGTTAGTTGAGAAGTAGTTGATTTTTTCCTAAGGGACACAATTATGTTTATGTCATTTCTTTTTGCGTTTTTCAAAGCTAATTTTCAATGAATATTATATCCATGTTATTCACATTATCTACTTTGAATTTTGCCTCTAACTTTTATCAGTTGTTCATTAATCAAAATCCCCATTGAATTTTGCATTGAAACTAATAAACACACCACCTTTTTTATTCAAATTGATAATTCAAATTATATACAGTTGTCTCAAATATAAATAAATATACAGGGTGTTTGGTAGCTGGGTGCAAACCTTTAAGGGGGTGATACACTAGCCCATGTAGAACATATTCGTACAAACATTTTTATTTTCTAGCGCGTTTTTGATTTTTAAGGAAACTTACGATTTTTAGTACAAAAATCCAAAATTGGTCAATTAAATGCTAATAACTTCTAATCTTAACAGAAATGTCCATTTTTTTTCATTCATTTTAGTAGTCTTATGTGTCCCCAATCGTACTAAAGTAGTTTGAAGCACCATTGTGTCCAAAAAAGTTATGTACAGAGCATTTAAACTTTACAAAGAAAGAAAGAAAATAAAAAATCTGACCTTTGATGCCAATTAAAAAAAATAATAAAATACATACAGGTGTTCAGATACTTTTTAAAACATGCGTAGTTATTGCTCTTTCATTTGAGGTATCATTCATCTAGCTAAGTCCTAAACTTTTTTAATTAGGGTGCCTGAACCAGTTAAGGGTTGTAAATATGGATATTCGAAAAATTAAAAAAAGAAGTAATTTAAATGAATTTTGGCTAGAAAACCTTCAAACTGAAATCCTAAATCAATATGCGATATTATTTTTAAACTGAACGAAGGCCGGTTCCAAAGACAATTTTCAATAAATGTGTGGGCTGGGGTCATCGGACGCACATTGGTTGGCCCACACATTTTGCCTGACATTTTGAATGGACAAAATTACCTCGAATTCATGATAAACGACTTGCCAATGTTACTCTATGATGCCGAAGTGCCAATATTGGACATGGACAGGCCGATCACATTTCAGCAAGATGGATGCCCAGCACATTGGGCTGTAAGCGTCCGCGAACACCTGAACCGCTGTTTTCCTGGCAACTGGATCGGGAGAGACGGACCCATCCACTGGCCTGCCAGATCTCCCGACCTGACTCCGTTGGATTTTTTTGTGTGGGGTCGGGCGAAAGAACTCGTATACAAAACAGAAATCACCACGAGAGAAGAACTACTTCAGCGAATAGAGGCAGCGTTTGAAATTATGAAACAGGAAATGCAAATGAAAGTAACCACAACTGAAGTACGAAATCATTGTAGAAAGTGTATACGCAATGGTGGAAGACATTTTGAACACCAACAATAAATTCTTACAAAACGTACAAAACATTTTTTTCTTCAATTCCAAAAAAATCCATATTTATTACGACTCTTAACTGGTTCCGGCACCCTAATTAAAAAAGTTTAGGACTCAGCTAGATAAATGATACCTCAAATGAAAGAGTAATAACTACGCATGTTTTTAAAAGTATCTGAACACCTGTATGTATTTTATTAATTTTTTTAATTGGCATCAAAGGTCAGATTTTTTATTTTCTTTCTTTTTTTGTAAAGTTTAAATGCTCTGTACATAACTTTTTTGGACACAATGGTGCTTCAAACTACTTTAGTACGATTGGGGACACATAAGACTACTAAAATAAATGAAAAAAACCGGTCATTTCTGTTGAGATTAGAAGTTATTAGCATTTAATTGACCAATTTTGGGTTTTTGTACAAAAAATCGTGAAAGTTCCCTTAAAAATCAAAAACGCGCTAGAAAATAAAAATGTTTGTATGAATATGTTCTACATGGGCTAGTGTATCACCCCCTCAAAGGTTTGCACCCAGCTACCAAACACCCTGTATGTATATGTTCTTGCAAATTGACTGATTACTTTTAAATGCTTTCATACTTCCATTCATGAAGTTACTAATAACTACAAGATAATATCAATTTGCATATGCATTTTGAATATTCATGAGAATTTTTTCACTGATCAGGAAAACAATATACCTACTTGAAAATGAAAAACTATTATAATTATGCCAATGAATATCTTAAATAAGCCCAGATAGATAGTAATAAATCAGATATTGATGAAAATTGGGGAATAATATGAAACAGGTTTTGAGCAAGGTAAATCATAGTTTGCAGGTTTCATTGCAATGAAATACAGATGAGAAATGAAAATAGGTGAATACATTCTTTCAAATTCTCAAATAAGAAGATCTTTCTCTAAGAATGGGAAAGAATATTCATCCAAAAATTCTTCTGGAACTGTTGAAATTATTAGTATATTTTAAAATTAAAGTTTTGCAGTTGAAGACTTCAAAGTTTTGACTGTGTTGAAGAAATTCAAAATAACTTGTTTGTTGATATTTTTGTGAAAGTCCATTGGTATCTGTTATTTTGACAAAATAAAACCTCAGGGAATCAACACTTTATCATTTTGGATTCCTTATAAAATTCACAGTAGTATTACAATATCCTATGTTGAATAAAATTGTGTTTTTTTTCAGTGACATATCAGGAACTAGTGATGGTATTGTTGACATAACATCTGAAACTAGTAATGATACTATTTTTGACATAACATCTGAAAATAGTAATGATATTGTTGACATAGCATCTGAAAGTAGTAATGATACTGCTATTGAAATATCTGAAGCTAGTAATGATACTACTGCTGACACATCTGAAGCTACTAATGATATTATCATGCATCATCCTGATATTGAAGTTTTGGATAAAAAGAGAGCTCTCAAGAAAGAAAGGGAAGAACAAAAATTGCGTAGAATAGAAGAGAAACGGTTGATAGAAGAGGAGGCCTTGAAGAAGAGAAAAGAAAAAGCTGTTAAGGGTATGAAATATTTATTGAGTGTCAGCCAAAAGTACTCTGATTTCTTTAGAGAGAAGATAGTTCAGACCAAACCAAAGTGAGTATTGAATTTGGTGTGAGTATTGAGAATTTGGTGTGATTATAATAAATTATTATGCAAAATCGATAATTATGTTTCTTCTAATTTTCAGCCCTCTCAAACCTTTGCAAGAAAAGAGCAATAAATTACAACCAACAGTAGAAGATATGAAAGAAGTAGTTGATATTGGAAGCACCACACCAGCTAAAGGTAGGTATATCATTATACATCTCTTTTTTTTTTCAAAAATAAATATAATATAAAAATAGTCACATTTTTTACTATTCTGATATTTCTTTCCAAAAATTTTCATTCTCTCATATTCAACTTTAACACTCCTTTCCAATAATATTTATTTTACAGGTACTACAGATGTTCGTAAAAAATTGAAGTATTTTGAGGGTGGTACATTGAGAGAATATCAAATAGAAGGAGTACAATGGATGTATGTAAGTAGTTTTTTTTCTATTATTAGGCATAGTTAAACAGTTTCCAGATTTAGAACCAATTCTATTGCAAATCATTATCAGACATGGTCAGTAGTAGATTTTATCTACTTCTTGGGTTGAACTCCGCCTTTTATGTTCAGTCTGCCATATTTTGTGTATACTCACCTTTATATACTTATGTACTGTACTGGATATAATAAAGTCGTTTATTATTATTATTATTATTATTATTATTATTATTATACAGATGAATGAACACATTATTTAGGGTCCATACTTAACTATGAAAAGGATTATCTCAATATATGCTTGAAGTGAATTTATTCATTTTGGATATCTCAATTTGAATAACATTCCTTCAAACCCAGATTGGAACAATTTTTTTTTTCAAATATATTCCCTGTACTTATGATGATTCATTAAACTCTAGTGTAAATTTTTGATTTGGCACTATGATACAAATGACGTTTGAAAAAACAATATTTCACAGTAGATTAGTCCAAACCTTCACACTCAATTTCCTAGCAGAACGTCCTGTATATTTTTTGGTGATATATTCTTTGTCATCCCAATGCACATTAAAAAATGTGTCAATATTTGCTTCACCACCGTGGCATACATTTCCAAAAATTAACATTGATTCTTAAAATAGTTGATATTTCAACTATTGAAAATCACTATGATAAAACCCAAAATTGGTCAACGGTGATCCTTAACAATGGAGACTGAGTCTCAAACTGAGTGTACAAACTATTGGAGATTTCAAAAAATGTTATGCCATAGTTTCAAAATGTGATACAATATTGAACATTGTGAATTGTGAAAATTTTTTACAAAAAATATCCAGAATTTTTTTTCAATCTGCTATTGTGCAAAAGCAGTTCAATCCAAGTATTCATAAAATATTAGCTACATCATTGTTCCATCTTGCTACAGTTTTTCTTTTCTGTTTGTCTTATATAATTCATACTCTTCACTCACTTCATATATTTCACATACTTGAAACGCCCTTGGGAACCTTGAGTACAGTGTGTTCTATTATATTTTAACCCCAACCTACAGTTTTAACTATACATGGTAGAAAAAATATTAAATATAAACGTTTTAGGGTTCCACCGGTACTATCTTTTGGCAATTCCAGAACAAACAATTCTGTTTCCTAATATATATTGTTTGATAATGTTCTCTCAAGCCGTTTTTTACTTATTAACATTTCAATCACAAGAACAGTAGTTGAATGATAAACCGTAGGAACTTCTAATGAATAATTGAGCTTATATGTTATATGATATAATTTGAATTTGTTTCACTTGACTATATAACTAGAATTTCTGTAGGGTTTATATGAGAATGGCATAAATGGAATCCTAGCCGACGAAATGGGCTTGGGTAAGACAATCCAAGTAATAGCCCTCATCGGGCACCTGCTCGAAAAAGGCATTTTTGGCCCCTTTCTCATAGTCGCGCCCCTTTCAACCCTACCAAATTGGGTGTCTGAGTTCGCGAGATTTGCGCCGAAAATACCGGTAGTCTTATTCCACGGATCCCAATATGAACGTGGAAGAATTTACAAACAAATCAACAAAAAGTACCCCATTGGAAAGTACCAGACCCTACCTGTAGTGCTGACGTCCTATCAAGTACCCCTGATGGAGAAAAATTTTTTAAGCCGCTTCGAGTGGCAGTATATTATTGTCGATGAGGGGCATAGGGTGAAGAATCACGAGACGCAACTGTCCAGGTAATATTTAGATTTTCAGATATGCACACTGTTGATTTTTCTTTGAAATATTTCAATATTTGTGTTTCCTCTGTATTTGTCACATTTTAAAATTTAGATTTTACAATCATATTGATATTATTTGAAAAATCGTAAATGTTTTTCAATTTCACCCAGGACCCACGTGACATACATTGGAAAAAAGAAAGAACATCTAGGGGAACCTGAAACTGAAAAATCAAATTATTAATACATATGAGTGTAATGATTATGTGAAGTACAGGCTGTCCCATTTTCGATGTCCTTACGTGATATCTGGCTTTTTTTTTTTTTTTTTTTTTTTTTTTTTTTTTTTTTTTTCTCCCTTTTTTTTTTTTTAAAGATTCGCTCTCACCTTTCACTCATCCTCATTCATTCATTCACTTATTCATTTCTCTCATCCTGGCATCGAAAACTAGTTCATTTGCCACAGACAGAAGTTTTGTATATATATTTTTTTAATGTATGTAAAGACAGAACATGCTACACCCAGTCGCCTCGCCTTTTTTGTTATTTCTGACGGGCCTGGGAATCGAACCCACGACCGTGATGGACTTCCACTATAATCATCGCGCTTTGCGCTCATCGCCACCACGGCGACAATATCTGGCTTATTTTCGAAGATAGAGATTTGCGGTCTTCGCAAACGTTGGTTACTTTTTTGTGAAACTCACGATACCGCAAACAAAATTTTCATAGCCGGCTTCGTTTCTGAGATACAGGGCAAAATTGAAAATATTGCATTCACTTTTGTATCTCAGCTATCTTTCAACTTATGGGAATAGTACAAAATGTATTCCATACATATTTTTACGTAGAATCCAGTGGCTTAGTCAGACTTTTGTAATGAGCTGTCATTATTGAGATATATAAAACAAAGTTATGTTTTTTTAAATGGAACACCCTATATATTTTTCAATATTTGAAACATAAATGCTTCACGCTTTCCAAATAGTATATTAAGTATGGAGAACGGTAAGGGTTTTATACCGATCGAAGACAATTGTTTGGAGGAGGAGCGGAGCGACGACTCCAATTATTGTCTGAGATCGGTTACCCTTAACGTTCGACATGCTTATAACGTTTTTTGCACGATTGATACCATTATAGATTATAAAAATAAATTGAAATTAAGAGATTCTTTAACTCGACGGTGAGTGAATTACTTACCGTCGAGTTGGAGTACTTACCGTCGAGTTGGATTACTTACCGTCGAGTTGCTAGTAAATGTCACCTACTGACGTAAAATCTGTCAGTCAACAGTCAAAAATGATCAATCGTACAAAAATATATTATTCGCGATAGAAAATAACACGTAGCACTATCTCATGGTAACAACTCAAACTTCTCGAAGTGGTGTCGGTTTTGTTTTGTTTTCATATTTTTGATGTTTGTGTCATTGTGACATAGGTGTCTTGTCACCAAACAATAACTGAAACGAGAAAAACGATATGATTTCACATGTATTTCACCAAAACATCTCTCGAAAAACTGCTGGAAGTACACCTTTCACATCAGAAGCAAACATAAACAGAACAGAGGTCAAGTTTTTCTGTGGGTTATCCTCCAGAGAGTTCGGTGGTTATACCACTACGAGTGGTTCACGAGTCACCGCTAGTAGCGTATCGCTTAGCACCTATCGCGAATACTCATGAGATATTTCCAGTATTAGTCCTGTATTCAGATAATTTTCAGTTTTTATTGCGATAATCAAAGACTAATATTGCTTTCAAAATAGATCTTTCGACGCAATAACCCTCACAATAACGTGATATAGGGTAAAACAGGAAATATTCGTTTAAAATTATTATTTGATATAGTTGCTTAAATATTTGACAAATCAATGAATTTAAACTTATATGAATATATGTTCAAAGATAATGGCCACCATCAAGGTCGCCTGACTTATAGATATTAGATTTCTTCTTATAGAGTTACATAAAGAAATGAATAAACTTACTACACCGGCAGTCGCAGCATGAAAATCTAGAATCACCGATAATAAATACTTACAAAACCTCTGTTTTTACTGCGGTTGATTGACGTTATTCTCAGAAGATGTCGGCTGTGTCTTCGACATGACATCAATTTAGACAATAATAGGTTTGTTCTAGCAGCGATTGCAAACTATTCGAAATCGTTGCTAAAACAAATCTATTATTTAAAACATTTTCAACAAAAGAATAATCAATAGAGATTTGAGAATTTTCATATTAGTTGAAATTTATTGATTTATCAAATAGTCTAGCTTTTTATATTGAATAATAATTTTGAATGCATACTTTCTGTTCTACCACATATAAAAAATGGTGGTATTCGATTATTGCGCCAAAAGATCTATTTTAAAAGTATTATTGTCTTGAATAGCTATAAAAAATGAAAATTTTCTAAATAAAGGGCCAAATTAAGGCGCAAAGCATTCATGTTTTTAGTCTTGATACAGGATGTTCCCTTTAAAAAAATATAACTTTGGGTTATATCTCAATAATGACAGCTCATTACAAAAATCTAACTACGCCACTGGATTCTAAGTAAAAACATGTATGGATGACATATTTTACTTTTTCCATGAGTTGAAAGACAGCTGAGATACAAGGGCGTCCAGAATGCAATATTTTCAATTTCGCCCTGTATCTCAGAAACGAAGCGGGCTATGAAAATTTTGTTTGCGTCGGTATTATCATTTTTGAGAGAAATTAAAATTCAAAATAATAATTATTCTACTCATGGAACGAGTAGGAAAAGGCAGGTATTGACGATTTAATTCCTTGAGAGGTTTCTCATAGATGAATTGAAGAAGAGCAAATCAGAAACATCCGGCCACAAAGAACAGTACTGAATTGATTTTCCTTATTGTCGTGGACTTTACAACAACTATTTGAATTACAACAAAATGTAAAAATATTACGAAATACAAGGAATGTTCTTCAGCTTTCAATGATATAGGAAAATGTGAAAAACTTAAATTATCGACTTACAATGTTATTAGATGTATTTATTGATATATACCGTGAAGTTTTGCATACCTGACTACAGGTGGATTCATTCACTTGATTTAACTTAACTCAATTTGAAAAATAAAAACCAATTGAACTTCTTAAGTTAAGTAATTTTTTTTAGAGCTTGGATAATTTTTTGTATACTTCAATCCAATAAAATTGAATTATAATGAGTTGAGTGATGTGGCATAAATCCACTCTACAAAATCGATTAGGTTTATCGATTTCCCCATCAGGTAGTAGTTTGTAGTTTGTAATAATTTATGTATGAAATTTCCTATAAACATTTCATAATACGAATCTTTTTCTTTCTTGTCTTTTATATTTTCCAATAATTTCAGAATTCTGAGATCTTTTACGTCGGCGAATCGATTGCTACTAACTGGTACACCTTTACATAACAGTATTACTGAGCTATGGGCCTTGCTTAATTTTCTAATGCCACACATTTTCAATAATATGGATACTTTCGCCTCACTTCTCATGTTAGAAGATGTACAGGTAAATGATTTGTAGATTTTTTGTATTTATTTCTTGTAGGTATTATAATTTCCTGATGAATATTCTTATAACCAACTTAATCTCGACGAATTGAAAAATATAGTCGAATCAAAATTTAGTATTTTTTTGATAACTGAGCTGTAGTAAATGGGTGAGTTTGGGATTTTTCAAAATTGACTAATGCATTATAAATAATTGATCTAGATGGATTTCTTAAATGTATCTTGTATATTGTATGTGTTTGGCTTAACAACTAACTTGTCGGCTTCCGTGGATATAACCCTGTTGCAAGGAGATTTCAAAATCTAAAACAAGATATTTTCACCATCTACTGTCAATAACCACCCAGGATTTAAAAATAATTCTGGAGAGTCTGCTGAAGGGGTACTGTCGACTTCATACACGTAATATGAGTCTGATGGGCCTAGTCGAAGAGAGCCTATGCAGGTTCTGCAACGCATCGTTTACTACTTTGAATTTTTCGTTAATAATATTCACTTATTACTCGTATATTATGACATGAACAATGAAACGGAACCGTATAGATTTTTCCGTGTTGTGGGAAGTCTAGAGTAGTGCCAAAATGCGACTGAAAAATGTAACACATGACAAAATATGTCTTATAATATATGTGCAAAGATTTAGTAAAAAAATTAGAGTAATTCAGATAATATTGTGGATATATTCAAGACGATTCCTAGCTAAAATAATCATAAAAAACGGTTTTGATCTATCTGTTTCATCTCACAAAGATTAAGGTTATGCCAAAAACCAGTGGAAATTATGTTTAAATATAAAATTTGAAAACTTTCGAAGGATACAACAATAATTGTAATAATTATAATGATGATAATAAATGGTCTATTCGTCTATTGGCAGTTAGCCTGGATCTCTCGAGGTTTTAAAAAAATGTAGATTACTAACTTTGTTTTAATCCCTTTGTATGTGAAGAGATCCTCGAAGAAAATCTTATGTTGAAAATGTATTTTGATAATTTTTATGAATAATTTTTCCTTGTTCTTTGCTTCTTATACTTGTAATGACAATATGTGAAGTAGAAATATTTTATTGGGAAATTATAAGTACACTTTTCTCAGGTAGTTGAATTTGATTATCTAACAAAATCACTTGAAACTATTCTAGGATGAGAATAAGTTCTTGGATCAGGTAGAACAGACTAATATAATTTCAACTTTGCATCGGGTGCTGGAACCATTCGTATTGAGGAGATTGAAGACAGATGTATTGGGGGATATTGTTCCTAAGAAAGAGTTGAATATATACTGTCCACTATCCAAATTACAAAGGGATCTATATTCGTATGTACTGGAAAAAAATATTACCCTTCTGAGAGGAGCAACTGAAGAGGAGCCAGTAAGTGATTTGAGTTATTGTTAATGCTTATAAACAGAATTGATGATACTGCATTGAATAAAATATAAGGAATACTGAAAATTGGCTCAGTACTATTTTTTACAATCTACTCTGAATTGAAATGTTTTTTCAGATGGATATTTGGCAACCAAGGCAAAAGCGCAATTGCGCCAAGAAAATGAAAAGATGTGATTACTATGAGGATGTCGATGAAGATGATTTTTCCGACTATGAAGAGAATTTCCTGAAAAAGGAGGAGGAACTACTAAATACAAAAATCGAAAAGTCTCGATATCCTTTTGTGGTTCGTCTGACCATGCAAAATTCTATGATGATGTTCAGAAAGATTGTCAATCATCCATATTTGGTACATTTCCCTCTGGACCCTGATAGTGAGAAAAAAACTCTTCTTGTCGATGAGAATTTAATTACTAATAGTGGAAAGATGATGGTATTGGAAATAATGTTATCTAAACTTAAAAAGAATGGACACAAGGTAAGATTTCACTTTATAAGGCATCTTGAAGATGTATCAAAATATTTCTCTATTGTCGTTAACAGGACGTTTGGTAATTTCATCAGTTGCCAAGTTCAAAGTTTAACCTAGATCAATGATGTCACCAGAATATCAAAATTATCTGCTCAAACTACTTTTCAGTTGATCAAGTCTATAGTTATTATTCTCCAAGGTTTTCATATTTGTTTTCATTATTTTAGAATTTATTATTAGAATGTTAACTGATTTTCTTTTCAGGTGTTGATTTTCAGCACGCTATGTATGACCCTCGATCTCATCGAAGAATTCATGATAATGCGCGGTCATGAATATCGTAGGCTTGATGGTGGTCTCAAGTTGGAGGAGCGTGGTAGTGCCATAAATGAATTCAATAACGATCCCAATATATTGGCCTTTTTGGTTTCCACAAGGGCCGGTGGTCTCGGATTGAATTTGACGGGAGCTGATACTGTTATATTTTTCGATAGAGATTGGGTGAGTGTTGTTTCGTAAATTTTGTTTGACTGATGATGTGTTGGTACAGATGGCAATGAGGTTATCCCAAAGACATTCAAATACAGGAGACTAAACGTTCCATTGTTAAATCGCTTTCAAAGCCGATCAGTCATTATTTGGATGTTTGCAACGAGTGCAAGAGAGAAAAATATACGAACGCGGCGCATTGGCAACAATGTATGTTTGAAGCTTCTCATCATCGTCAGTGGCATGCTGGCGTGTCAGTCATGAGTCATGTAAATGTCACATCTGTATTTTTTCCTTCAAAATACTTCTTGTTTTTTTCATACTTTTTTATTTCCGCAAAAATGCATCCACGACTTTGTGCCGTTCTATTATGTACCTACTACTGAAACTAAACAATAAAAAGTGATCGATAGGATTTCATCACATGAATTCGCCAGTTACTTCTTCACACCATACATGGTAAACTACAATTTTGGAAAGCATGGGTAAGAAAATATACGAATATAGTTTGTTTGAAGAACCTTTGTGGTAACATGATTCATTTTAGCATCAGAATATCTACAGAGATCACTGCTGAATATTGTGGCACTTGTGCTAACCATTTTGATACTGGAAATGGGAAAACATATACCTTGAAAAGGTTCGAGGTAAGTCTTTCTGTACTGTATTGGGTAGTGAACTGATTTCTCGAGTGTTTTATCTTCTATTTTTTTCATCCTTGTATGATATAGATGATATTATAATAAGTATTATTTTTGCTTTTTGAAACCCCTAAACTGATGTTGATTATACCCTTGAAAATAACATATTATGTATAGCCCTTGATTATGTTTACATAGATATATTATTTGACAACATTTCACCTTAATATATATGATTGCTACTACATTAATTACAATGTAAAACAAATTTTCTTCTTGAAAATTGCTCACACTGCTGTTTCAAATATTTACTCCACACTTCAATTTATACCTATTAAGTATTTTATATTCATTTAATAAATATTTCTCATTTTTAATATGATTTTGAAGGTACCAGCTGATGATTTGATGATGATGCCAACTATGTATGTTCAGACTAGTCCAGAGGAAGAATGTTCAAAACCATGCATGCTCTTTCATGAAGTACTCTATTTCATAATCATTTGGATAAGTAAGATAAGGTATCTCTATTAACTATACCTATTGAACTGAGCAACTGATTTTACTTATTTATAACAGGTATGTGTAATTTTTCCAGCTTTCTACCCATTCATTCAGAATAGCATGATATTTCAACCTGTTATCCCAGTTCTCACTCTTAATCCAGATTGAAATAAGTTACCTATGACATGAATATTTATTCAATTATAAAATATCAAATACGATGTGGTAATCCGGTTTTTTCAAAGCAAGCATATAAGTTTGAAAACCAGTCTATGATTGCATAGTGAAAAATTATCAAGCTTCAATATATCTACACATAAAATTTATACATAGAGGTACCTATAAGTATAAACAAATATCAACATAAACTAAATTATATAATAATGCATTTTTCTTATATCTTATATAGTATATACATGTACAAAAACAATTATAAAATAATATGTAATGAATATAATTTCAATCAATTATTTTTTGTACTCAATATTTGAACAAATTTATTAAGAGTTGAAAAGTCTCTTTTTTTTCAGACAAAACCAGGTTTACAACAGTGTTGAAAACACTTTCAATTTGCTATTTGAGGCTACCATCAATGAGAGGAATGCAAACAAGTTTTTTGAAGAATCAAACTAGATGAATCTTCAGTGGTGAATGTGAAGTTTTTGTGATGTACTTGAAAAAATGAAACAAATTGGTCTTATTGGAAGTAGGTCCTTTCAAATAGAGTAAAAAAATAAATGAATAAAGTTTGAAAATAATTTTTCTTGATGTTCATTTCTATATTTGTAGATTCCTGTGACTACTTCTGAAGTTGAAACCATCGTTTGAACCCCATCCAGTTCTTCATGAATATTCACAGGTATCAAGTCCCAATATAATATTGAAAATAGATACATTTTCACTCTGAAACAAATGAAAACATTCGAGGCTACAGAACAGTATCTAAAAAATGTTATAGAAAATAAAAAATAACAGTTTGAAAGCCAAAAACCTATAGAGGAAAACAGCAGATTGAATAATTTTGATTCATTTTCTAACAATAGAAAATAATAAGGAAGGACCAAGGGAAGGACACTAATTTCAAAATAAAGATTCATTACAATAAGCTGAGTTATTAATATATTCTTGTTTGCATCAGAATCTAAATGCCTTTTATGTTGTATGTATGCATTCACATTGCTCAAGTACTTACCAAAAAATGTTTCACAAAAGTTCTTAGCATAAGCAAATGTGAAAATTAAAGATTCCCTGGACACAACTGTGGTTATACATAGTAGAGCATAGTGTATGTACCTTGGCTACATCAAAAATTAGGTGCTAATCACACTGAAAAACAACATGATATTGATTATATCTGAAAATAGAAGGAAGAAAACTAGCGAAACCATAGTGGTTTTGTGAAACATTCAAACAACTTACCATAATAAATGGTCATTGAACTGTTCCATACACATCATCAGGTGTATAGGTACCTTTATGATTAATTTTCATCATTTCATCACTGCTCATCTGAAATAAAAATATATCTATACTGAAGGTACAAAATGAGGTAGTGAATGATATCCAAATTATAAGGAAGGATGAAACTTAAGTCCATTTCAGTTTTTTATAGTAACTACTAAATATATTCATATAATAGGTAAGTATATAGTTAGATTACCCAACGTTGAGACCAAAAGGTATAGAATTCAGGAACATTATCAGAGTGTTTAGAACAGTGTTTGCTGCATTGAAATTATGCTGTTGAATGCAATAATACTGCATTGTGAATTCTCAACTGTTGAATATCTTGCCATATATTGGAAAATAGCACTCACGTTTAAGCATGTAGGTACTTGAGATTGTACTTCCTCAATACTGAAGGGAACATTTTCAGAGGAATGAGATGTTATGTGCCAGTGCTTCCAGTTTACATTGTGCGATTTAGATCATCTCATGTGATTCGTGATCGTGAGATTTCGACTGGACTGGAGGTTTAAGAATTTGTCAATATTTTAAAATATCAACGTTACGTTAGCGTCCAGAGCAGGATATTTTGAATCTGGCACCTACTTTTGGACCGGACGCCTCTGTTTAATAAACATAACCCCTATTTTGGTTCTATCGTGAAAAGTCCAATTTAAGTAAAAATGATCCACCCTTTTACACACAACACACAAATGCACCATATATTGTTTCTGGAACTCACAAAAAAGTTAAACGGCCAAAATATCTCAATTTGGTATCAACGAAATAAGAGGGCAATTCTGCAACCTCGCAAGCGTCAAACTTGTAAAAATATTGGAATGTTCTAGTGCGGCGTTGCCGAAAGTGCTGATTTGTATGGTGAAATGAGATAAAAGACGAATTGATTTCATCAGAATGTACATCATTGAATCAAAAACACTATGATTTGATGATAACTTCGATTCATAGAAAGGAAATGAAACAATTAGGACTCAGTAAAGTATAGTTATTGTTTTATGTGAATTAATCAATTTACTGCAAGATTGCATAAATCGTATAATCTGGCAAACATGTAATTGGAGGAAAAGAGACAGAAAAGAAGGTTCGAACGATGACTGATCGCGCAAAAACGTAGATGATGAAGTCTCTAGTGTTTAAATGTCTTTGGGTTATCCGCAATTCCACTTCAAAAATTCTCAAGATGTTACATTTACGTTATTCGCGATAGAAAATATCACGTAGCGCTATATCATGGTAACAGCTCAAACTTGTCGAAATTATATCGTTTTTGTTTTGCTTTCGTATTTGTGTCATATTTGCTTCATTTTTGTCATTGCGACATTACTGATATTTGTGTCGTTGCATACAAAAAATAAATGATGAGAAAAGACAGAGGTTAGGTTTGTCTTTGGTTATCCCCTCAAAGAATTTAGTAGTTATCCCACAGAAATATAGATTATCCTACGAGTGTTTTCACGAGTCACCGCTAGGTAGCGTATCGCTTAGCACCTATCGCACTCATCCGTTCCAAAATTTCAGTACATGTTTGCAGTTTTTGAAATAAAAATGGTCTGCGTTCGTACCTACTTTATTTTTTTGAATTACTGAGAACAATAAATCCTCGATAATTATCAGCGATGTCAAATATACTCTAGGCAAATTCTCAAATGAAAACAATATGTGAGTGGTAGCACTGGTAGCGAACTTGATAATAGCTCACTCAGATTTTCATTCAAGATCCATGATCGTTCTTACAGGATTCAGATCTTTATTCATTCATTTCGGTTGAAATCGTTGCCAAATATGGATGATATAAGGCAAATATAAAGTTGAGTCGCTGACTGAGTGATGGCGCCACTTGGAACGTAAAATTTTCCATTTAAATATGGACATATTTTGTATTATTCTTTTCAGAACCCCCAAGCTGATATTCAGGCTCAAGATAGATGTCACCGAATCGGACAAACCAAGCCAGTCATGGTCTACACATTGGTCACAAAAAATACAATCGATGAACATGTCATCGACAAGGGATACCATAAAAGGATATTGGAGAAGCTAGTCATTAAAGATGGTGAATAACAAATCTGTTTTTGTTCGACAAATTTTTTGATTGTGAAATCAACTATCAACAGAAATGAAGCTACTATCAATATACTACAGTTGCAGTTGCTAGGACCCAGCTGACATCATGTGTGGTTATCCCTGTATTTTTTCTAGGTAAATTCGAGAGCTTGAAATCGTCGGATAGGTCTAAAGCAGAAAAAGAACTTCGTGATTTACAGAAGCTTCTGAAAACGGAAAGTAGCACCTTTGAAAGTGGGGCAATATCCAGTGTAGAAATGGACAAGTTATTGGATAGATCAGAACTTCACAAACTGATGAAGGAAAAGAAAATGAATTGTAAGAAGGAAAAAACTCAAGCAAAGTGATGTAAACCAAATTCGTTCACCTTTTTATCACAGTATTTTTTACTCAGGAGATTTTATTGTGTAAGTGTATTTTAATTATCTGATTGATTGGTTTTGACATTTAAAGAAGAACGAAAAAAAAAGGAAATCATTCTGCTTGTCCTTTAAATGTTATAAGAATTTGAGCATTCGAGTGATATGTTATATGTTATTGAAGGTCCTGCAATCTTTAGATCAGTCTTCAATACTGAATTGATTTGTTTAAAAAATAATGTTCATCCAATTTGACTTTATAAAATTATCAGATCAAGTTTCTAGTTGGACTAATATTCTAATGTGGCATTATAACTGTTTTAAGATTTTGTTTGTGTTAATTTGTTGTTTAATAAATTATTTTTGTACTTTTCTAATATCGATATATTTTTTATTACTTTATTGGGGATGCAACATATTTCCCAAATATCAGTTGTAATTCCAGAGACTTCTTGTTTGTACTCTCTTATCATGTAGGTTTTCTTGTTCCTGGTAGAATATACAGTGTGAACCATTTATCTACTTGATAAAACTCATTCTGACTGACAGAAAACGCACAGCCTGAATCGGTGAGTCTAAGCATATAATTTTGCTCAGGATTTCCTTATTTATATAAATAACTTAGGTGAGCAATAAGAAAACATTTAATAATTGTTTGTAAAACACTATCAACTGGCATTAATATGAGTTTTTTCAACAACGACCGAAGCCTATAGAATGATCAATTTTTTTATTCTTGGCATTTTTTTCTCTGAATCCAACGGTGTATCACAATTTGATAATCGAGTAATAGTTTCTCGATATAATTAATAAATAATACTTCTCTAATAACACAAGCCTACTAGAAAATCTTTTTCCTAACACTACGTATGAAAACGTAATAAAGCACACTTTTCAGTTATTCGGAAAGTAGCTCATATCACCGTGGCATTGTTATTTGGAAAAAAAGCACGTGTTGAAATGAAAAAAACCACACGCTCGTATGTACGGTTATAAATAATAAGGTATACTCACTGTCACAATAAGCGCTTTTGTTACACCACATTGATATTTATTGGATTTTCTGCCTCTTCAGATTGTAAGGACTATTCAACTTTCAATGTGTCATTAAGTCTGGAACTATTTCTACTACAAGTCTGATGATGTTGATGGCATCGAGTGATATCATCTACAACTTGCTACTAAAGAGTACGGCTCGCTTCATAGAAGTTTTCACTTTCTGAAAAAACGCACTGCTGTATTTCTGGTTGCATAATTACCTATTGGACTTTACCCCCCCTTCATATAGAATTGGAGAGTATAGCGATAAGGACAACATACAGAATTACCAGGAAGGGAACCACCAAACGCAAAGTTAGACCCCTCCCTGGTAACCATCAAACCTGGGACATGCCCCAAGACGAGATGACAAAAAATTTTAGCTTCGTGAAAGAATTCAACACGAAGCTAAGTAACAAGAATGAATGGGATAAAGAAACCATCGACAAACTCAGGAGAAGTGCCATTAAATGGTACACAGACGGATCCAGAACAACAGATGGTACTGGAATAGGAGTATATGGGCCTGGAACCAAATACTCAGAAAGTCTGGGCAAATTTCCGAGTATCTTCCAAGCGGAAATTCACGCCATCGGAAAATGCGTCCAGTTCAACATGGAAAGAAATCTTCGTTGACAAGAGATTATCATCATGTCAGACAGCCAAACAGCCATTAATGCTCTGAACTCTCATGTAATCATCTCCAGAATGGTTTGGGAGTGTCTAGAAAAACTAAATGAACTAGGCAAGAATAATATGGATTCCAGGACACACTGGAGTGGAGGGTAATGAAATAGCAGATATACTCGCGAAAAAAGGGGCTGAAACACCATTTCTGGGACCTGAACCCTTCTGCGGAATAAGTACCAGTAGAATATTCCATGAACTTGAAAAAGAAGTACACAACAAAAGATCCCAGCACTGGATAGAATCACAAGGAATGAGGCAGGCCAAGATACTACTGGGGAACTATAACCAGAAGAGATCAAATGACTGCATTTGCATGAGCAAAAACAAGCTCAGAATACTAACAGGAATCCTAACAGGGCACTGCCGGTTGAAAGGACACCTTAAGAAACTCGGATTAGTGGAAGAAGAAGAATGCAGAT